>CM046448.1:23889957-24157641 GCA_025506515.1 Flaveria trinervia
ATATTTTATATTTCAAGTCCGTTTTTGAGATAAGATAGAGACCAGTTGTTTTGGATAATGAGCATCCCATCATATAACTACAAACAAGTGTACCCGATTCCCATTGGCATACCAAGACACCTTATACACATATTGCGTAATAGGCATCTGACGTCTATGAGACCAAGTATGAGATGTGATTTTGTAATTAGATATGGGATTGAGGTGTAAAAACATGAACCATTATCATCCCTAGTGAAAATAAAATTTTGTTGTTCTCTATGTTATTCCAGGACTTAGATCATTTTAGTATGAAAGGGACATGTAAGTATGGAGAATTACATATATCTCTCTATAAACTTAATCAATTACATATATTTCCAACTTAAATTTTAAATTACATATATGGTTTTGTAAAACTTACTTAATTACATATATACATAAATTAAAAGTTCAATTACATATATCCCCTTCTAAAACTTAGTTAATTACATATATACTCAAACTAAAAGTTTAATTACATATAACTAAAAGTTTAATTACATATATCCGATTTATTAAACTTAAATATTACATATTTACCTTTTTTTACTTTTATTAAAAATATTTTATATAATTAATCTTTTACTCTTATTTTTATTAGTTCCTTTTGAGTGCAAGTTGTATTGTCTTTATGTATTATTCTTTTATGGGGTTGGGTTGTGTTTCTAAATAAAACCAACGTCTGGTTGTGTTTCGGGAACACAATCAATGGTGGGTTGTGTTTCATGAACAAAATGAGGGGTAGTGGAGAGTTTGGTTGAAGATGCATTAAGATTGGTTTCAAATGAAAAAGGTGTACACTGGTTTGGTTCCCTTTTGGGATGTTAACATTGGTTAGGGTAGAAAACGTTTTGGTTAAATTGCTTAGGGTATAAAACATTTTGGTTAAATTGGTTGGGTTGAAAGATTTTTAGTTGAATGAATAGCCCTAGAAGAATGAGTTGTTTGGGTTTAAGTGCTTTTTTCTTGTAGATGGCGATTTGAGATTGTAGAATAATATTGTATAAAATTATAGAGAAAGTTTAGTTAATCTGATTGGTACGGAACTTAAAAAAGATTTTTCGAACCTTATCATAAATTTTAAAAGCCTAACTATTTAAAATTTTCCAGCAAGCCTAATGACTCAATTTTCTTCTCCTTGCTTGTTGCCATACTCATGGTGACTAACTCACACCTCCTCTCACGCCCAAACGATGCAGTGTGCCATGGGTGTTGCCGCAAATGTGGTATTCCCATACCTCCATCATGAAGTATGAAATTAACTTTTAAGATTCAGAGTTGATTACACGGATAGTTCATGTGGTTTGAGAAAAATAACAAGTTTTGGGCATGAGCTTTTAAATTTGAAACAATTAGCCTAACTTTCAATAACTATTTTATTAAATTCAAAATAAAATGATTAAGGCTCTCACTCAAGAGTTGGAAGTCATTTACACCCAAGAGCCAGTCTTTACCACCTCCCACTACCTATACAACCACCAATACCTATCTCCTCCGCCTCCCACCGCCTATAAAAGACCACCACCTCTGCCTCCCACCGCCTATAAAAGACCACCACCACCGCCTCCCACCGCCTATAAAAGACCACCACCTCTCACTGCCTATGAAACCCATTCTGATGTCTCCCAAAACCACCAACGGTTCAAGATGGATTCAATCAGTGTAGGCATGGAACTTAAAAATTTTGTGCTATTTAGAATAGCAGGTGGGGAAGACAAAGAAAGATAAGGCTTGATTATGTGCAAATCATCTTGATACAATTAAAGAGATGATGCAAAATTAGTGGCAATGTAGCCGGCCGGGGGGAGGGGGGTTGTCGACACATTAGGTGGGGTTAGTGGTGGACCCAAATTTTTTTTCATAGGGCTGAATATTTTTAAGATTTCATATTTTGAAGCCTTTCCATAACAACATCTAGAGAGACATTCCTAAGTATAGGGGTGTGCAAGAAACCATAATAATTGAAATAACCGAAGAAACCGAAACCAATAAAAAACCAATGGTTTGGTTTCATGGTTTTTTAAAACTGATTTTTCAGGTTGGTTTTAGTTTTGCTTGTAACAGAAACAAAAAAAACAAACCGAAACCATACAAACCAAATTATAAATTTAGAGGTGTGTTCATACACTTATAAATATGATTAGTCTATTACTTAATTATTAAATTATATTATCTATTTTTCAATATTTAGATTTCAAAAATAAATTTTAAACTTCTTTGTTTGAATTGATAGACAAAAACATTTTATTAATGTTTTGTTATTGTATTTTATGAATTGTGTAAGGATTACACTTTGAGGCTCATGCAACCAAAAAACAACCAAAGAGCTCTCAACATGAACATATGAATTACAATGAAGTTACTTCGGAAGTTTTGATACAACTCAGTGAATTATGCTACATATCAAATCTTCTAAATCCAAAAGACTAAATCTTCTGAAGCCAAAAATGAAGTCTTTCAAAGCTTTAAAGACAAAGCTTCTGAAACCAAAGATTGGTTTCTTTCAAAGATAGAAAAGACATACTTTTTCTTAATCACCTTTTGATAAAAGCTGAACAATTTTCCGTTACCACTTCTGAAGACTCACCAACTTATATGAGTTTGTGAAAAGTTCTTACTTTTGTCAAACTGTAGATTAAGGTCTTGCAGGACCGGTGAAGGTGGTCACTTACAACACAACAACACAAA
Organism: Flaveria trinervia; assembly: GCA_025506515.1. Lineage (NCBI taxonomy): Eukaryota > Viridiplantae > Streptophyta > Magnoliopsida > Asterales > Asteraceae > Flaveria > Flaveria trinervia. Next base: position 23,892,667 of record CM046448.1, read on the forward strand.
GAGGAGATTAACTTGACTAATCAAACAGTTAAACTGGATGAACCACAAGAAATGATACTAAGAACACAAGTTAATAAGAGACAGAACAAGATAGCAAAATACACAAGGAGCTGGTTTTCAAGATTACAGTATTTTGCCTTAGGGTAGTCACTTACAACATAACAACACGAAAGAGGAGATTAAATTGACTAATCAAACAGTGAAACTGGATTAACCATAAGAAATGATACTAAGAACACAAGTGAATAAGAGACAGAACAAGATAGGAAAATACACAAGGAGATGGTTTTCAAGATTGCAGTATATTGCCTTCTCAAGTTCTATTACAAGTGTTACAAAGCATAAAGGAAAGTTAAAAGTACTTGAGATACATATACTACATCCTACAGCCGGTCATACTTTGAAGGCCAGCCGGATACAATTGACTGGAAACAAAACAAAATCAATTGTAGAGTCAAAAGGCAGATTGCCTTTTGACTTGTGACTATGACATGCCATAGCTTATATTCTAATATATTACAAAAAGGATAAAATACATGAAGTAGAAAGTTACAGACTCAAGAACTCAATGTACAGTTACTAAAAGCATGGAGCTTTTCAACAACTCATGCAAGTTGGTGACTTTACAGAGTTGTAGCGGAAAAGGGGTCTAGCTTTATGTAAAGTACATCAGATAAAGCATGTATACTAAAAGTCTTCGGAAGAAATCTGTCTTCAAGTGTTGGCTTTGGAAGACTTTGTCTCTGAAGCTTTAGAAGACTTCATCTTTGGCTTCGGAAGATATCGGTCTTGGCTTCGGAAGATTTCAAACTTAGAATATTTCTGTTGCATGTGTGAAACTTCCGAAGCATTCTTCTTCAATGCACTTGTGCATGCATGCAGGAGACCTTAAGTTTTTAAGTTGCATCAGCCTTAACATGTATTCCTTACAAACTCCCCCTAGGCTGATGCTACCAAAACACTTTAAAGACTTCAGATATCAACAATCTTCATTATAATGATGACCTTCCCTTTCTTCATGAGATGATCAGGATCACTCAAACTCTAAAAATGTCTTCTCATGTCAAATAGATCATGCAGAGGTAGATTAAACATGTCCTGCCATGTGTAGACATCCTCAATCCCTTGATCTCTAATGACATGCCATCTTTCCAGATTTGTAGTGTATGTCCCGAACAAGATGGGTTTTCCTGATGCTAGAGGAGCTGTTTGAATGGGAGTTGATGGAGCATCCTCTGGTTGCACATACTCAGGATGTTCTGACTCATCCTGAGGTTCAGAAAAGGATGTTTCTTTCTTCTTCTTTGGCTTTGGCTTTGAAGCCATCTTTTTCTTCCTTTTTGTTTGTTTAACTGAGAAGACTAGCCTGCAACACCAGATTGATCTTCTTTGTCTTTCTCAATTGGGTCTTTCTCTCTCATAGGTTTAGAAGGAGAGGGAGTATGACCCTGCTGTGGATCATAAGATAAAGCTTGTTGAGATTCAGCAGGAGGTTCAGGTTGTGTTGTCTCAGGTTGTTCAACCTTAACCTCCACTTCAGGTGGAGCTTGACTTGGAGGGGAGTGTAAGTCAATCAGCTCTCCACTCTTGATCTTCTGCTTGATTACCCTAATATGCTCATCCATAGTGGATAGAGACATAGGGCCAAGTCTCCTTCCGGAGAATCCATACAGCTTTAAGAAGCTCATCATCCTCTGCTTGTCTGCAGACTTCTTCATGCTCTTCTGGATGATGGCTATTGACTTAGCAGCTTCTTCCCTTAGCTTCCTTTTAGTGGTCTTTCTTTTCTTGACTATCTCAAGTTCAAGTTGTTTGAGATACTCAAACTCAACATAGTCATAGAATAAGGGAAGAAGTGCATCTGCCTGATAGAGGCTTGTGGCACTCAGGTAGTTGATCATTTTGATCCTGTCTTCTTCTCTGTCTACCTGAGGTTCTTGTTAAACCACATCCTCATATGCATGACTTTCTTGAACTGGGGAAAGAGTAGGCACATGCTTATATAATATTTTCTTTCTTCTTTCTTCTTTCATTTGTACCCGTAGCTCAACATCTTCTGCCTATTTCTTCTCCTTTGACCTTTCCATGTCAACCAGTTCATTCAATTCCTCTAAAGGGAGAGAAATGACATTGTCAATGTCATAGTTCTTGGTTTGCAAGTAATTGATCCTGACTGCCCTCAACTCATCATCCTGAGTGTTTGTTCTGGGGGTAGTCCGGATAGCAGTTTCCATGAGTCTTGCAGACCCAGAAGAGGAACTTTCTCCCCTAAGCTTCCTTTTCCTCTCTCTCTCCTCCTCCTCAATCTCCTTAGATGTCATCTTTCTTTTCCCTTTGTCACTCACAAACCTTTGTGACTCAGGGTGGAGAGATCTTTGGCCTTCATTGCTTGGTGTAGCTTCCAAACTCTGGCCAGAGAGAGGTTAAGAAGCACCTTCACCAGAAGGTGTCTCAAAAAGGGTATGAATCTAGATGATAAGACATGGCTCTCAGGTTCTGCCATTGGGCCTTCAATCAAGGTTTCCCCTATGAAACTAATCTTAGGGTATGCCTCAACATCTAGTTGACCAATGGCATTGCTTGATTGCCTTAGTCTCCTCTGAATCTGAACTCTGCAGTGATCTTGTCTTGGATTCTTTGAGCCAGCTTGTCAGCTTGGCTTGATTGGCTTTGATTGACAAGTGGCATGTTGAATAGATCCAGACCTTCATAGAAGTTCAAGGTCTAAAAATTAAAGACCTCTTCCTGTCCTTGAACTGAATGATAAGGGCTCTGCTGTTTTTATCATACCTCCACCCAATAATGTGATCTGAAGTTGGTGGAGATGACATGGCCGTTGGTATTCCTTCCTCAAACAGACTCTGTATCTAGGAGTCTATGGAGTCCACATCAATGTGAACTTGAGGAAGTTGCTGAGTATGCACAATTGCAAGTGAGGATGATGAGTCCTCAATGTCCATACTCTCTGAAGAACTCCCAGGTTCTGTGACTGTAATGACTTTCTCCCCCTTTTTGGTAGCATCACCCACTTGTATAAGTGAGCTAGGAGTTAGATCAATCACATCCATAGGTTCTTGTGTTCCTGGTTGAGCTCTTCTTAAAGGTCTCCCAGCTAGTTTTTCCTTAAGATAAGAAATCTCAAGTTGCTGATCATTGACCCTGTTTTGCAAGGTAGTCACCTGAGATTCAAGATGACTAACCTTGGAGACTAAATAGGTGCATGTTTTGGACAGTTTTTGCACATTTAGTATCAAATTCCCCTCATCTTCATCCAAAGAATCATTGGGGGATGAGATGATTGGAGCAGAGTCTTCTCTCTCATCACCAGCTTCAGGTTCTTGGCTGTTGGATTTCTTCTGCTAACTGGCAGCCTCAGTTGAGGTGTCAATGGGCTGAGTTGCCATGGTTGAGGTCTTGATGATGGAATCACTTGCAAAAGTGAGAGCCTCTTCCATATGGACATCCTGAACAGGTTCAGAAGTGTCCACCTCAGTAGTGGGTGACTGATGTGGGCTAGATGTAGGAGACTCAGGAGCACTCATCTCTCTTTGAGTAGGGGAAAAGAAGAGAGACTCATGTTACTCACTAAAACCTAGATCTTCATTAGTATAGAAGTCAAGGTTGGGAATTGGTTGGTTTAAGTCCAAAGGCTGGGGATGGTAACTGTCCCCTAAAGGTTAATCACTTGAGTGTTGAGACTCAGAGTGATGGCTTCAAGCATTTGGGCTTATGAGCTCATCAGGCTGAGCATGAGGAACTTCAGCACTGATCATTGGAGGAATGGGAGTGGTCTGTTCCTCAGGAGAAGTCGAAGCTCCAGTGTCCACTTCTTCCTGTGTGGGTGAGTATATAGGGGCCTACACAGACTGATTAGTCTGAGTAGGGGTTCGTTTGTGTTTTCTTTGGTAAGTGAGGGTGATTTGTGGCTATTGAGGTGGTTAGGATGTAGATGGTATGGGCTCAACACTAGCTGGTGCTGTTAGGTTGTCACCTTGAGCAATGAGCTCTAACATTTTTGGGACAAGGGCTGTTTCTACCCCAGAGAAGCCAATAGTGGGCTTTCTCAATATTTTAAAGATACCGGGCTTCATCTGTCCCAATTTAAGAGTATTACATATTCCTCTTAACTGTGAGCCAGTTCATAGTTAAGAATGTATTGAACATATCTAGGGAACATGTAGTACTCTAAGGAGTCCAAGTTTACAAGCAGATTAGTGTAAACAAACTGAGAGTACCTGAACTTGACTCCCTGAACCATCCCATGAACAATGAAGGAGAGATCTTCAAGAATCTGGTCCCATCCACCATGCTTGTTTGATAAGCTGTGGATAACCACATGGAGTAGGAATTTCCATTTGGATGAGACCTTCCCTTTCCTGAAGGTCTTGACAGAGAAGTCTCCCTCATAGCCTATCTGCACGAAGGACTGGTTTACAACTTTTTTAGGGAAGAACACTCACCTTCTTCATCATCCAGCTGAAGATGCATGTTGATGATGGCTAGAGTGATGAAGACTGTTCTCCCTTGCACTATGTCAGACAGTGCCTTTTCCTCATCCATGATGACCTCTTGGCAGGTCTTCCAAAATTCTAGCAGTTGATCCTCATAAAGAGTAGGATCAATGGTTAGGGAGGTGAAGTAGTTGGATAGAGTTAAGAAATCGAAAACCTTTGAGAAATGTGGATCTTTCTCAGAGTGTAACAGAGCAACCTGGTTGTGTTGCCTGTGTAACTGCATGGAAAAGTTCGGTTCATTTTTGCGGTAAAGGTTGACCATTTTGAGGAAGCTTAAGGATGAAGAAAGATGAAAGAAAATAATCTTAGAGAGAAATTTGGGGTTTTAGGTCTGGAGGAAAGAAGAAGATGATAGAAAGAGAGGGAAACCATTGGGTTTATATGTGAAAAAGATTTCAGATAAAGTTTAATGAAAGAGAATAAACTTTGAAATCCAGATGTTGGTCCCATGAAAAAGTAGTTTGCTTTTGCTCAAAAAGAATTTTTCTTGGAAGTCAAAAAGCTTCCAAAGGTAAATTATCTTCGGAAGTTTTAATGAAAAAGCTTTCGAAGCTAAAATGACTTTGGAAGATTTTCCTAAGAGTTGTGAAAAATTTGCTTCGGAAGAAAAACTAAAAATTGAATGCTTTGTTCAAAGAAATAGAGCTTCCGAGAGTTAATTTTGCTTAGAAAGAAAATAGTCCTTGAAAACACATAAGTGTCTGAGGGAAGTATTAAGCTTCGGAAGATATTTTAGAAATTTCTTCTGAAGGTAAATTTCTTAGACAGTTTTTGTTCTGAAGGCATGATTTTCTTCTGAAGATAAAGGCATATCTTCCGAAGGATCAAAATTTTCAAGAATCTAAGGAAAGCATTCAAAAGATTTTCATCCAAAGAAAACAAGAGCTTATGAAAGTGATGGACTAGACAATTTAGGACACACAGATTTTAAGAAATAATAGAATTAGTTTTAAGAAAAAACTACTCAAAGTTTATCATCCCAATAGCTGATATAAGATATTTAAATCTCTGTTCATCAAAAGCTTTTGTAAACTGATCAGCATATTGTTCATTTGTGTGGACTTTGACTAGTTTAATCAATCCCTTTTCAAAATTATCTTTAATTAAATGATATACCTGATGTTAGTGTGTTTGGTCCTTGAGTGCTACACAGGATTTTTTGTGATAGAGATAGCACTGTTGTTGTCTATGTGAATGGGAGTCTTCTTGAAATTAACCCATAGTCAAGCATCTGATTTTGAATCCAAAGTATTTGAGCACAACAGCTTGCAGCAACAATGTATTCAGCTTCAGCAGTTGATGCAAAGAGACAAGATTGTTTCTTGCTTTGCCATGAAACAACCCTTCCACCAAGGAACTAACATCTGCCAAATGTAGACTTTGCAGTCATCTTGCAACCACCATAATCACTATTTGTATAAACATACAGATTGAAGTCAGAATTCTTAGAATACCACAGACCAAGTGTTGAAGAACCTTTAAGGTATCTTAGAATCCTTTTGACAGTGATAAGGTAAGACATCTTAGGGTTGGCTTGATATCTTGCACAAATACATGTAGCAAACATGATATCAGGCCTGCTAGCTGTAAGATACATAAGAGACCCAATCATAGCCCTGTATAAGTGTTCATCTACACACTCCCCCTCAAGATCAAGTCCAAGGGAGTGGTTTCTTGCTATGGGTGTCTTAGCAATCTTATAATCAGTCATGTTGAATCTCTTAAGTATGTCTTGAACATACTTTGACTGACTAATGAAGATGCCATCTTCAACTTGCTTCACTTGAATTCCCAAAAAGAAATTGAGTTCCTCATGGCACTCATTTCAAATTTGTCCTTCATTAGCTTCTCAAAGTCTTTGCAAAGCCTTGGATTAGTTGAACCAAAGATGATGTCATATACATACAATTGAATTAGCATCAAGTCATTTACCTATCCTTTGATGAAGACAGTTCCATCTATAGTACCCCTTCTGTATCCATGCTGGCAGAGATACTGAGATAGAGTCTCATACCACTTCCTGGGTGCCTGGTGTAGCCTATAAAGAGCTTTGTCAAGCTTGCAGACATAATCAGGATGATCGGGGTCTGCAAAAATAGGTGGTTGTTTGACATACACCTCTTCATCAATCACTCCATAAAGAAAATCACACTTGACATCAAGTTGATAGACCTTGAAGTTCTTGGATGCAGCAAATGCCAGGAATATCCTAACAGCTTCCAGTCTTGCTACAGGAGGAAAGACATCAGTGTAGACAATCCCTTCTTCTTGTGTGTATCCTTGAACAACTAATCTGGCTTTATTTTTGATGAAAATGACTTTATCATCCTTCTTATTCCTAAACACCCATTTGGTTTCAATAGTAGTCTTCCCATGAGGAAGAGGACAAAGGTTCCAAACTTTCTACCTTTTGAATTGAAGCAGCTCCTCTTGCATAGCTTCAACCCAACTTCCATCCTTCAGAGCCTCATCAACTTTCTTTGGCTCTATCTGGGATAAGAAATAAGAATGAAGACAAACATTTGCTTCATGGGTTTGTCCTCTTGTTCTTACCCCTGTGTCAACATCTCCAATGATGTTTGTGGTGGGGTGAGACTTGTGGATCCTTAGTTGAGGGATCATAGCAAGTTGCTGAGAGAGATCTAAGTTAGAGAAATTTAGATCTGGCATCGATGTTTCTCCCAACACATCAGCACACTTATCAAGAGAGACTTGATCTAGTGAGTGTGTGACATCATTGATGTTGTCATCTATGGAGTGGTTATCAGCATTAAGAAATTCCGGATCACTATCATCACCTCCATTATTTTCTTCTACATTTGAAGTATCTTTATCTAGTTGTGGAGCCTCGGAGCTGGAATTTGAAGGCATCCAGATGTATCATCTGAGTTTGTCATTGTGGAGCTGATAGACAATTCATTTGCAAAAGTAGTTACAACTGGAGCTGAAGATGTGTTACTTGAAGGTATTCTTAGCTCAAATCTTGGGTCAGGACCACCTATTGATAAGATATCTGCAGATCCTGAAACAGTCTCACAAGATTTGTTAAAACAGTTGGTAACTAAATCAAGATCAAACAACCAATCAGGACCAAAACTAGCCACACAAGGTGTGTGTTCGTTGAAAGTCACATTGGCTGACTCCTCAACAATTTTAGTTCTGAGATTGTATACTATATAAGCCTTAGCTTGGGAAGAGTATCCAATAAAGTGTCCATCATCTGATTTCTTAGCAAATTTGGCAATTTGATCTTTGGTATTCAAGATGGTGTAAGGACATCCAAATGACCTGAGAAAACCAATGAAAGGTTTCCTCTTATGCCAAAATTCATAAGGAGTCTTGCCATGAGTCTTAACTACTAAAACTCTATTCTGCACATAGCAGGCAGTGTTGACTGCCTCTGCCTAGAAGGTGATGGGCAGCTTAGAGTCAGACAACATGGTTCTTGCAGCTTCAATCAGTGTCTTGTTTCTCCTCCCAGCAACACCATTTTGTTGAGGAGTCTTAGGAGCACTGTATTGTCTTGTAATACCTTTTTCATCACAAAATGTATCAAGGATTTGATTCTTGAATTTAGTTCCTTGATCACATCTTATGGTTTTGACATTGTGATCAGATTGATTCTCAGTCTTTAGGATGAAATCCTTTAGAATCTCAGGAGTCTCATCCTTAGTTCTAAGGAAGAAAACCAAGTGAATCTTGTAAAGTGTAACACCCAGTTATTTATTTATTTTGAAGCCGACGAAGGAAGAAAAGAAATAAAGTCCAAAGTCGAGGGACCAAACTCGCCAACGAGAGAAAATTGGGTATATGAAGATATATGTAGGGAGAGGGCAGCCATTACCCCTCCTCACACTTACATTTTCAGCGAAAAGGAAGAGGAGAAGAGAGAAATAAGAGAAAAAGGAGATAAGTTGGTCGGGTTGATCCGAGTGAGCAAAATCATTAAGAAGCGAGTCAAATCGAAGCTCTTCTCATTGTGGTCGTTTGTGTGAGTTTTGGGACCCCTCCTTTAAACATTTTTGAATGATTTGGGGCTGTAACACATTTGAAAATCAGGTTTTTGAGTGTGTATGTGTTTAACCCGTTTATGTATGTGTGTGTATGATTTGTTTGAGCCTTGCTTGTGAGCTTGTGTGTGCTTGAATGGTGTTGTGGTATGCATTCCTAAGGTTTAGGATGGTTGATTTGGGCTTAGAATGGGTTTAGATGAGCTTGGAGGTCGAAAATGGCAGATTAGGTTCGAGATGAACTGCATTCTGCACCAGCTAGGGCTAGGCGACCGAATGGAGGCCATACGGCCGATTGAGGTGTGATTGGGGTTCATTCGCACGATTAGGGTCAATTCGTACTACTGAGAGTTCATTCACACGATGGGAGCCCAATCGCATAAATGTTCATCCGCATTAGTTCCATTCACATGAGGTCCACCCTCGTTAAGTCCATTCGCACGATTGGGTGTTCATTCGCATAAGTGTTCATCCGCATTGGTCCAATCGCATGATGTTCAATCGCATGGAGGCCATGCGACTGAAGGGTGTCCATACGCCTGAATAGGGTTGTTGCACCTAAGGAAAAGTGTAGTTTCACTTCTGACTTTTAGGGGAAAGTGCAGATGTAAGTTTTTGACGTAATGGTTTCCGTAAGTTCATGTAAGATAACTATTGAGGCCTTAGAGAGCATGTTGGACATGATGATGATGATGTTGCATGATTAAGCATGTTATGTATGTATGATGTTGCCCTGTATGATGCTGATGATTGTGTATGATATGTTCCTTATTATGATGTATGCCTATATTTCGTGTGGCTTTACGTGTCATGTTAATGAATGAAGTGAAAGTATTATGTAACGTAAAGTGAAAGATAAAGAAAAGAGGAACATGAAGTAAGAATGCATGCATTAACGAATGATGGAAGTAAAGAAAGTCTTGCAAGCACTGTATGTCGGGACACGCCATTAAAAGGTGTTAGCCCAACGGTGTGCGGGTTCGCTACCCCGGGAGGATGCACATCGGGGTCTTTCTTTGTGATTGACTATTTGTATAGACCCATTGCTGCATACCCTAGATACTGTGATTAGAGGTGCGATGCACCATTATAGCTGGTCTGTGATAGACCTAGGTCCAGTACCAGGAATAACTGGGTATTGCACATAGCAGTGGTACACCTAAACTCTGCCCTAGGTACTATGCCCAGAGGTGCGATGTAACACCCGGTTATTCCTTTAAAAGAAAGACAAGAAATGAAGAATCAAAGAAAGAAAAACAATAAAGCCCAAGTGGAGGGACTAAAAGTGTCCAAAAGGACAAAATTTGGAAAGTTGGTGATAAATGTGGCATGGCGCCCATCACCTTTTCTACACCCAAATCTTCGGTCATTTTAGAGAGAGAAAGGAAGAGAGCAAAAACACTCTCGGCTTTTGAAGAAGAAGAAAAGAAGAGGCTGAATTCAAGATAAGAATTCGGAGTTTTTAGGTATTTATGATGGGTTTTGTCTCGGTTATATGCTTATGTGCTTATGTGTTTGTGTGTGTGTGTTCGTGTGAGTGTATTTGGTGTGTTTTTAGGTGTTCAAACTCATTTGCATACGGGTTAGAAGGAAGATACACCCAAAGTTGCACCAGGTGAGTTTCTAGACCCCAGTTTTTACTTGTTTTAAACTCTTCTTGGGGCTGAAAATGTATTAAAATGATTTTCAAATGTTTATGTATGTATACCCGTATGTTTTGTACATGTTAGATGATGTTCCTTATATGTTCATAGGTTGTTCATGCTTAGAATAGCCCTAGTGAGCTTAGAACAAATAGGCTTGATGTTTGGGTTCAGAAATATCCTAGAAATATGCTGAACAGAATGTTCATGCGCCTAAATAAGGCCATGCGCCTGGAAATGCCTTAGAAATGATTAAGTGTATCTTATGTGCCTGAACAGTGCCCTCATGCGCCTAGAATATTAGTCGGACGACTAAGTACCGGGCCATGCGCCCCAATAGTGCCCATGCGTCTGAATAATCCCATGCGCCTAAGTTTCCATACACCCGAATAGCCCATGCGTCTAAGTGTCCGTGCGTCCGAATGGGCCATACGCCCGAATAGTGTCCATGCGCCTGAAATAGCTCATGCGCCTAAGTGTTGAAAGGGTTAATAAAACGCCAGAACAGGGCTCATGTGCCCAAATAGTGTCAAAGCGCCTAAACACTTAGAATTTATTTCAGAATTTTTTGGAGTCTGTGCTTTTAGGGTTTTGACCGAGGTTTGGCTAGGGCTTATAAATGCTTGGTTTCATGCATTATCATGATTGATTTATGATTGTTCCTTATTATTATTAATATTAATATTATTATTATTATTACTATTGGTATATGACTTTACGTGGTGTGTTTATTATCGTAACGTAAAGTATTACTACTAATAATAAAGTGAAAGAGTAATAAAGAAGAGAAGTGGAACTTAATTTAAAATGTTAACAAGTCTTGCAAGCTTATAGGAGGTGCACGACCATGAGGTCATTAGCTCAACTGTGATGCGGGTTCGCTACCCTAAGATGCACATGGGGCCAGTCAATTGAGATTGGTGGACCTTTGCAGCGTACCCTAGGTGTCTGGGCCAGCCTTGTATATAGTATGTAGAGCCCCTTATGGGAACAGAGGGCCCAGCACCATTTCCCCCGTGCACATAGTTTAGGGTATTGCTCATTAGTCCACATAGACAGTGACAAATAAAGATAAAAGAATGTAGAGTAAACAAGGCATACAGTAAGGAGAAAAGCATTACCTGATTGTATAGTTAATGCATGCTTACGTATAAAGAGATGAAGTTTTCATAAAAAGAGTATTTTCATATGTATACCTACAGAAAGTATTTTATTACTTTTAAAACAATAACTCACTTAGCAAAGCTGACTTTTATACATTTTTAGTTGGCAGGTATATATTGCTGAGGATGGCACAAGGGTGATACTACTCGACAAGGAAAAACTGACATCCATTCGTACCTATTATTGATGTTGTTTTGTAATGAAATTAAACAATTCTTTTGTATTCGGTTAAACAATAGTGTTTTGCTCAACAACAGTGTTTTAATGAAATGAATGGTTTTTGTTAGAATGATTCTGCTGCTTAAGTTTGTAAATTTATAACATTTAATGTATTTAATGCTGTGAATGACTAACTGTGAGGTCTTCGGGAACGGGGACTTACATGCGATGCACCGTTATAGCTGGTCTATGTTAGACCTAGGTCCAGTATCATAGAATAGCTGGGTAAAGTTTATGGTGGAAGGAAAAGAAAGAAGTAATGATGAAAGAATGAAAGCATGAAAGATTAAAGAAGATAATAATGATATGATCTATGTGTACGTATGATGTATGATCGCATGAAAGTAAAGAACAGTTTTAACAAAAGAAAAATATATTTTATTTTATAAAACTAGAACTCACTCAGCAACGCTGACTTTGATGTGTTTCCAGTTGGCAGGTAGTGATTGCTAAGGATGGCACGAGGTGGCTACTCAGCTCTTTTGGGATGGCATCCATTTATTTAATTCTTTTGTGATGTATGCAACAATGAATTTTACAACTGATTAACGATGTATTATCTTGCAAAAGTCTTTATAATGAAATGAGATGTCATTTTTTAATGTTCCGCTGCAATATTTATGCAAGAGAAATGAAAATGTATGTTTCATATACAATGATTTACTAGCTGTAAGCGTCCCGGGAACGGGGCCTTACAAGTTGGTATCAGAGCCAAAGCTTAAGTGAAATTGGTAAAATTTCAAAATAAACCTTAACTTAAACTGAGAATGGGATGGAAAAGGGAAAGGATGCCAATCTGAGTAGTCGCGTGCCATTAGGTATTTTCGTAAAGTTAACCAGTATTATGTGCGCATGCGATGTGTTATGTGTTGTTTGTGGATTTAAATAATGATGTAGTCAGGATAGGTAATGCTCGGGGTGTGAAGAGTAAAGTAAGTGGCTAATCACAACTAGCCACTGTAATTAGAGACTTACTATATGTTGATACATGTATGTCCCTAGATCATGATATGAAATGTAATAGGTCTTGTTTATCTGATTCTTGTGTAATTTGATATGATTAATGAAATGATATTGGTTGATTGTGATTTGTGATGATTAATATTTCATTAATGAGTTGATATAAAATTGTTTAATTAGGTTAGTGATTGGTTGAATGTTTACATATAATGTTTACTAATTAATACATTCAAACTTAACATAATGAAGTTGTCATACGAATGGCCCATGCGAATGGACCATAAGCATGAACAACTTCATACGAATGACTCAGTCGCACGACTGAACGGGTGACTGGATTAGTCGTATGATTGACACATAAGATTGGCTTAGTCGCACGACTGAACACTCAGTCGTGCGGATGAATCAACCGCATGGTTCAATCGCACGACTGAACCATACTAATGGTTCAGTCGCACGATTGAATAATACCAACCTATAAATACAACCCAATTCGTGAAAAATAGTAACTCTCGATTAATTACGATTCCAGACATACCCTAGCCGTCCAGAAGCCTCCCAATTCATTCTCCAAGTTCATAGAACACATTAGATCGATTCCCAATCGATTTCTAACGTTAGTTTCAATTCTTGATTGATTCTTCGTGTCTTCTCACTGATTGGATCGCCAATCAAATAGGATTCCGCACTATTTGATCTGGTTTACACGCTAATCTCCAGGTATTTTGTACAAGTGGTATCAGAGCTTTGGCTCTTGATTACGTGTGATTCAATCAAGATTGATAAAAAGTTTGTGTTTTTGCACTAAAAAACGCAATCTTTTGTGTCAAAAGTGATCTTGGACGTTCCCTGCTCATCAAAGTTTGGTTTCTACGGACTTAGGCAATTAGACCTTGCGAAAGTTCGAATTTTTACGGCTAAAGACGTTTAACCTAGAAATTTTCGCAAAACAGCAGCTTCAGTCGCACGAGTGAGCCATTCGCACGACTGGACCTCATTCGCATTGCTCAGACGCACGATTGGACATAGTCGCATCTCCATTCGTACGAACAAACCTTTCGGGCATACTGCTCATACGCATCAGATTCATTCGCACGACTGAGCTAATCACTTAGTTCAGCCGCACGATTGAACCAGTCGTAGAGTTCATACGCACGACTAGTCCATTCGCACCCTTCAGTCGCCCCAGTGACAATTGTTTTATTAGACTTAAAGTTATTCGCAATGGAAGATCAAATGTCAGCCTTTACTGCTGGGAAGGACTCTAGGATCCAGAACCTGCTGTTACTTGAGAGTGAGGTGGGTAATCATAATAAACCACCAAAGCTTTTAACGTTAGATGAGTTTCCCCACTGGAACAACGTTTTGAGATCTACCTCAATGGAGTGGATCCGAATCTGTGGGAAGCCATCGAAATTGGATATAGTACGCCGGTGGGAGCCGATGGAGTAAAGCTAACCTTAGGAGGGATGACAGACGCGCAGAAAGTCAAATATAATGCAGAGAAGAGGGTTATGCATTGATTACACAGTCTATCCCTAAAGACATATTCCACTAGTACTCAGAGAATAAGCAGTCCAAGAAACTATGGGATGAGCTAGAAAAGAGGTACGACGGGAATGCTTCGTTGAAGGCAATCAAGTCTAAGGAGTTAAAGAAGGAATTCGATAACTTCTCATCGATGGGAAACAAGAGTTTGGACGATGTTATAGATAGATTCTACCATCTGATGAGTGAACTGCATACACATGGGGTGGCTACTACGATAGAAGAGAAAGTTACTATTTTTGTAGACGGATTGCCTGAAAAGTGGGCTTCATTCGTGTCTAATCTTAGACAGAATGGAATGCTAGTAAAACTGGATATTAATGACTTCATTCTTAAGTTGCGAGAAGAATCACTTAGGATGAAGTACAGAGCTCAGAAGTCTACGTACAATCAAAATCCAACTTTATACAATGCCACGCCTCAAGCTAAGACATCTGGAGCACCTTTCCAGATTGCATTTGTGTCTAGCTCATCGGGTCCTACACATGCACCTCCTTCAGGATCGACAAGTCGGGACTTTCTTGTTCCCACTATTGGATCAGAAGCAAGTGCTACTAAACTGAAGACCGAGAATCTCGGGAATGTGACTGTGGAAGTAGCTCGAGAACACATGGATCTATGGCCGCAATGGTCCGTTCTTATGATGAACTTGTTGCTGGAAAGATTGGAAACTGCCATCTGGCAGACGAGGACTACGAGCAGGTGGACGAAATGGAGCTCGGGAGAATGGATATAATGTGGGCTTTAGCTAGTGCTGTCCGGAGGGCAAAGAAGTTTGTAAAACAAACCGGACAGAACTTAGTAGCGACTAAGGATACCACTTTTGGCTTTGACAAGAGCAAAGTGACCTAACTTCAACTGTGGAGAGAAGGGGCACTTCATAAGAGAATGTGTCAAGCCTAAGAAGACGGGTAACGGGAACCCGTTCTCATCCTTCACTAGTCAAGACAAGCAAAATACCAGTTCTACTTCATCAAGCAAGGACTCAAAAGCCTTGACTGCTCATGATGATGAAGGACAGGATTGGAGCTTTAGGTTTGTCTCACCAGGGGAATCAAACATTGCAAGTGTAGAAGATATTGACAGTGATTCCGCTAGTGAAGGAGATCTAGCAGTTGAGATAGCGATGTCACATAGTGAAGAAGAAACTACAACGAGATCAGTTACAAGCCAAAAGCGGAGACTACCCTGTCAGAGACAGAAAAGACAAAAGCACCAGAACCAGAGACATCTGATGCGGCATTGATGGCAAACGCTTCTGAATCAACTCAGGTAAGTACTACTGACACAATGTTTAATAATCATGCTTGTTCTGATTGTGATACCTTTAGGAATAGCATAGATGGTAAATTTCTAGATTATTAGATCATAATGAACTTAGTAAAAGATTTGCAACTATGCACTGAGGCTATAGGGTATTAAAACAAAATGAGCACAGTTATAAAGAAAAGATAGACCTTTTGACTAAACAGCTTAGGGAAACGAAGTAGTTGCCTTTAACCAAGCTAATGACATAGGTATTATCTAAACTCCCTAGAAGACACTAAGAAGCAAAAGGCAGTTCTAGAAGTAGAAGTAAATTCATTAAAACAGAAACTGCATAGTTGGACTAGTTCTTCACACATAGTCCAACACTTAGTGAGAGAAAGGAACAACGGGGAGGGATTGGGTATAAAGTGGTTCCACCACCACTTGAGACTTTAATGAACACTAAGACTAGACCAGTAAATAGTAATCCCATCAAGGATCATGTAGTGTCTACTCCTCTTGTTAGTGATCCAGATTCCTTATGTTCATCTATTGACTCTGGAAACAAACAAAAGGAGCCCACTTCAAAGGCAAAGGGTAATTGCCTTGTGTTAATCTGGAAAAGGAATTTGAAAAGGTTACTTAAAGTCAGGGTCAAAGAGAGTCAAATCAGAACCTAAAAGGACTTTTAAGGATAATCTTTCACATACTTCAAGTCAAAAACCAATTAACCAAAAAGAAAAGGATGTTAAACAGGTTAAAACAGTTAACTTTGTTAAACCAGTGAAAACATCAAAAGAACCAGAGTCAAAACCTAAAGTGAGTATGTTACTAGAGTGTCACACACGTCTCCACAAAGAAAGTTTAATCATAAAGTTGATAGCAGGGCGTGCTACAACTGTGGAGAATGTGGACACATTGCTTCCTATTGTCCTTATTATCAAACACCTAGGAAGAAGATTGAACTTCAGGACTCAAAACCTAGGTCTTCTAAGAGGAGCTCTTTAACTCCACCTAGAAGAACTAGTGAACAGAAAGTTCAACCCGTTAGCCAGTCGACTGTTTATCACAAACAGGCATTGCACAAATCTGGCTTATGGAAAGAGAAGTCAACTTCTGTGTCTGATAATGATGACAAGAAGGAACCTGAGCTACCCTCACCTTCCAAGGGTCAATGGGTTGAATTTCTGATGTGTGATGCCTTTGGGAAACCCAAGCCAGTAAAGGCTTGGGTTCCTAACCTAAACTAATCCTTTACATTGTATGTGCAGGGTGTTTGCTATAGTGCTGAAACTAACACGTGGATTGTAGACAGCGGAGCATCCAGGCACATGACAGGAAACAGGGCTCTTTTATCAAATGTAAGGCAAATAAAAGGAGGGCATGTTTCGTTTGCTGGAAACAAGGGAGGCTATATAACAGCCAGGGGAGAAGTTGGAAATCAGAAAGTTAAGTTTGATAGGTGAACTACGTCCAGCAACTTCAAAACAACTTACTTTCTGTTCCCAAATATGTGATAAGGGATTTAAAGTCATCTTCGACAACAAGAAGTGTTATGTACTAAAGAAAGACTACATGATCCCAGAGGACCAAGTTTTGATGACTGCTTCAAGATATAAAGATCTTTATGTCTTGGATCTGTCAATAGCTTCTACAATGGATCATGAGGTTTAGTGTTTTCTATCTAAAGCTACTGAAAAGGATTCCATCTCCTGGCATAGGAGAATGGGACACATTAGTCAAAGGAAGATGAATCACTTGATTCAGAGGGATCTGGTGAGAGGAGTTAATGTCAAGAACTTTCAGCTTCCTGACTTTTGTGTAGCTTGCAAGAAAGGCAAACAGACAAAGAAGTCTCATATGGAAAAGAAAGTTAATTCAATAGAACTTCCTCTTGAACTTCTTCACATGGATCTGTTTGGTCCAGTCAGTACAAAGAGCATTGCAGGCGACTTGTACTGTTTTGTGGTCACCGATGACTACTCAAGGTTCACTTGGGTAATGTTTCTGAAATCCAAATCAGAAAATTTGAATCATTCAAGGAGTTGGTAACACACTGGAATCTCTCTACAAGCTGAAAGTTAGACAAGTACGCTCAGACAACGGAACGGAATTCAAGAACCAGTGGATGGAGGCATACTGCAAGGAAAAGAGAATTGTGCATCAATTCACTTCTGCCTACACACCTCAGATGAATGGCGTTGCTGAGAGAAAGAACAGAAGCTTGATAGAGACACACGGACTATGCTAGCAGACTCGAAACTGCCTATCCAATTCTGGAATGAGGCAGTGGCGAATGCTTGTTATACACTGAATCGAGTCCTGATAGTCAAGCGCCACGGAAAAACATGTTACGAGCTACTACAACGACGCAAACCGAACTGGAGTATCTCGAACCATTTGGGGCGCCGTGCACACTTCTGAAGAAGACACAAGAGGGTAAATTCAGCGAGAAGGCATATGAAGGCATCTTTCTAGGATACACATACCGAACAAGCGAGTTTACAACAACTCAACGGGTCTAGTAGAAGTGTGGTGTAATGTTGACGTTCAGCAATTTACCACACCACCTACTGGCAAAGGACCCGATACTTCTTCGACTATGATGGATTCTTCAAGTCGTTCAACATTCCTCTCTCTCCCTCGGATGACGAGTTAGCTACACGAATGATGTATGATAGCTTGAATCCACCAGCATCTAGCACACAAGGAGAATCATCTACTCAGTCAGGGGGAGTAGTCGACGACAGTGACTCCTCCTCTGACGATGAAGCTGAAAAAGATAACCAGAACAGTCAGGAGGAACAGGTTCCAGTTCCTGAAAGCCCACAAGCATCTATCAGTGATGCACCTTCGACTTCAGAGCCTCAAACTCCAACCACCTCTATGCAGATCCAAATGTTCATAATCTTGGCTCTGAGGTAGCTGTTCCTACTACTCCAGGATCACGACTAAACGTCTATCATCCCCTAAACAATGTCATTGGGGATGTCAGATCGGGAGTGCAAACCCGAAATTAGCTATACTCAGTTGATTACGCCTCAGTTATGGAAAAGGGATATATCATGATGGTTCTTATCGGTGTTTTGTCTCACAGTTTGAGCCAAAATACGTCAGTGAGGCACTAAATGATGAGGCGTGGGTGAGTGCCATGCAAGAAGAACTTCTTCAGTTCAAGAAATTATGTATGGACTCTGGTTGATAGACCTAAAGGTGCTAAGGTCATTGGCACCAAATGGGTTTTAAAATGCAAGAAAGATGACCAAGGGTCATTATCAGGAACAAAGCTCGACTGGTGGTTCAGGGTTTTCGCCAAGTCAAGGGAATTGATTACAATGAGGTGTTTGCACCCGTGGCAAGGATGGAAGCCATTCGTATCTTCCTTGCCTATGCATCGTACATGAAGATTAAAGTCTATCAATTAGATGTGAAGAGTGCATTTCTTCATGGGGAAATCAGGAAACAGTCTATGTCAGTCAACCCGAGGGATTTGAAGATCCTTATCATCGGGATAGAGTCTACAAGCTCGACAAGGCTTTATACGGGCTTCATCAAGCTCCAAAAGCTTGGTATGAGAAACTCTCAACTCATCTTGTAAAACATGGCTTTCGCAGGGGAGTCATTGACTGCACGCTGTTCATTAAAGAAAAAGAGGGCGACCTACTGCTCGTACAAATCTATGTTGATGACATAATTTTTGGTTCAAAGAATGAAGAGTTATGCAAAGAGTTTGAAGCAGTTATGAAGAAAGAGTTTGAGATGAGTGCTATGGGGGAGATGAAGTTCTTTCTCGGGCTACAGGTGGATCAAACACCAAATGGGATCTTTCTACATCAGACCAAGTACGTAGGAGACATTCTCAATCGCTTTGACATGGAGAACCATCTGCTGCCGGTACTCCACTTGCTACGAATCACGACATAGCACCTGATGAAAATGGAGATCTTGTAGATGCCACGATGTACCAAGGAATGATTGGATCCCTCATGTATCTCACTGCCTCAAGACCTGATATCATGTATGCGGCATGTTTATGTTCTAGATATCAAGCTAAACCTAAGGTCAATCATCTGGTCGGGGTCAAAAGGATTTTTCACTATCTAAAGGGTACACCCACACTTGGGTTGTGGTATCCTCAAGATGATGATTTTGAGCTCACGGCGTATAGTGACTCGGATTACGGAGGCTGCAAGATGAACTACAAGTCTATATCAGCAGGGTGTCAATTCTTTGGGAGAAGATTAATTACCTGGCAGTGTAAGAAGCACACATCGGTTGCATTGTCAACCTATGAAGCCGAATATGTTGCTGCTGCAAGTTGCTGTTCACAAATCATCTGGATTCAACAGCAAATGCGGGATTACGGTTTAACGTTCTATTCTACTCTTATTTTTGTAGATAACTCTGCTGCAATTGGAGTAACTAAAAATCCGGTCCAACATCCTAAGACCAAACATATCGGTATTAAATATCATTTCATAAGAGATTGTTTTGAAAAGAACTTAATTGATGTGGTAAAAATTAATACTGATTTTCAACGCGCTGACCTCTATACTAAAGCCTTTGATAAACCACGTTTTCAATATTTGCTAGAGGTCAACGGCGTTAAAAAGAAAAGTGAGGTTATTCCTGATGATGATCATGTGTAGTCCGATGTAGCTGAGTTAATTCTTCATTTTATTTGAGTTTATTTGGTTAAATTAGTCTGTTTAAAATTAACTTATGTTATTCTACTGTTTATTAAAATCCTAAAATAATGAAACCAGTTATGATTTTAGTATTTTAGGGGAGAATAAGTCAGCAAGCAACATTAAAAAAAACGAGGGAGAAGGTGGAAAGCTGATATAAGGTAGATCCTATCTGTGATACCGATTCAAACCCTTTGGAATATGATAGTACACAGGAACAAATCAAGAGGGACTTTGAAATTTTAATTTAGAAAAGGTGCAAAAATTCAAAGTATAAGTTTGTGTAGTCTAAGCAATATAAAAGGGAAGATGATAGAAAAACTGGTAACTCTAAGGTAACACAATGAGAGTAGACCTAGAGGTTGCTAGACCAAATTGATATGTCGGTAGATTCAACACAATAGATGATTAGACCTGACTAGTGATCTCAAGATCAAACTAAGTGGTTCAACTGACTGTGGGCTCCCATCTTATCGCTGGTTAACACAATCAACAATATTCCAATAAGGGGTAATGAGCATGTAAACGCCACAAATGTGTGCGGATGACCATAAATAGAGCAAAGCACCAGAAAAAAATGAAATAAAAATGCTATCAAGCTAATGACTTATGTTTTTGGTGCATTTGGTGCAAAATAATATTAGCTGCTCTAACAAGGAGATAGGTTGTGCGCCTCTCTGCTGTGTGATGGCACTGACCTGAGGATAAGCATAACCTAGATATTCTAGAATTCATTGTTGTTTGCCACCTCTCTACTGTGCGATGGCACTGACCTGAGGATTGGCTTCTCCTTGAAAGCTCTAAGATAGTCTCTTCTTGTAAAAATAACCGTATACCGCTCAAAAGCTCCTGAGGAATGTTGATTACCATATAAGTGTGGGATTCACAAATGTTAGTTGAAATAAGTAAACCTAAATCTATCACCAGCTTGGGTCAAAAGTCTGTGTATGGATTTAAGTGGACAAACATATTGACAATCATTGTGGGTGCAATTCTTGAAAGTTTGAATCAATGTGGTAATCTAAGAGTTTCAGTTTGATTTCCTAAAGTTGCAAATGACTCTGGATGAACACCAAGAATTGAGCATCAAAAGATTTTGATAACACCAAACTGATTTGAACTGCCTGTATGATTCCAAAATTGAATTGGTCCAGGTATGGTCAATCTGAGTTAAAGCTGTCTATTCCAGAACCAAATCCAGTAGATTTCCATCTTAGGATTTATCTCTCACAAAAAGCCAAAACCAAGTTTTATTTTTGTATGTTAGTTTAGTTTTTTTATTCATTTAGTCCTTTAGTTTTGTTTGTTTTCCAGACTACATCATGAAAATCGTAAGGGATCAACTCACTAAAAGGGTCATGTCTGAGATGACCACATATGTGTTAAAAGCTTAATCAGTCACGTCTGAGGTGATAAAAGGGTTCTCAAGTCAAAACGATCATGTCTAAGATGATCACTGCTCATAACGTAAATTTCTGCAATTAAAGGGATTTTAAACGTTAAATATTCAAACTGGCAGAAAAGTTATAAATATGACCTATTCGCACGAATGGACCATCCGTATGGACCAATCATACGATGGAAGCTATTCGTACGAATGGACCATGAATATGGACTATTCAACCGAATGGCCCATACGATTGCTCAGTCGGATGATTAAGGGAGAATGAGTGAGTCAGTCGCACGACTGAGATTCAGTCGGACGACTGAAGATGGACGATTGAACCAATCGCACGACTGAGTCCCACTCGCACGACTGAAAGGTGCGTATGAGCTCAGTCGCACGATTGAATCTAGGGTTAATATAAATAGAAGGGGAGTCGGTCGCAGAGACTCACCACCTTCAAAATCACCCTGAATCGCACGTATAACCCAACTCTGCAAAAATTTCAATTGATCGCAAACACATGTTTCTTGATTACCGACCAATCTACATCGACTCTACAGGTAATTTACTGTATACATGCACTCCAATAACGTTAAATTTGATGAAAAACACGGTACATTCGGACTCGCAAAGTACCCGAGACTTAAGTGACTAAATAATCTACCTAAATGACTCAAACAAACGAAAGTAACGATGTTAGGTGGTTTAAGAATGAATTGCGAGTCAAATGAACCAGATAACGATGTCTAAAACTCAAAAATGGTGAAAAAGTAATTTTGAATTGAACAGTCTGTTCTTCATGCGAATGGACAACGTGATGAACTTCAGTCGCACGACTGAGGGCTCAAACTGCTTATACGCATGACTGAACCATGCGTATGAAGTTCAGTCGCACGACTGATGTAACCGCATGAGGGTATATACGTAGGAGCCCAATCGCACACTCAGAGGTACGTATGGGTTCAATCGCACGACTGAATCCCATTCGTACGGTTCAATCGTACGACTGAACCCCTTTCGCATGGTTCAATCGCACGTTTGAACTCAGTCGCACAATCTCAATCGCATGACAGAAAGATGTTCTTCAAGCTAAGGATTTCATGACTTTCTTAGTTCAATGGTACTAATGTTTACTATCTTTGTGTAACAGATGGCAAGTAGATGGATTATGAGCACAAAGCACAATATATGTGCTCATCTGGACTTAACATCCAGAAACGCTGCAGAATTCTCTGGCATAATCACTTTCTACTGAGATCACGGATTGCACATGCCATATCTACCCCTTGCACCCCATATCGATCCATTCAACAAGCCTTCTGGGAAGGCGCTACAGTTGATAGATCATCTGAACCTCACTGCATCAGAAGTACCATATCTGGCGAGGCTATTACCGTTTCAAAGGAGGATCTTAGGATTGTACTACAATTGGTGGATGACGTTGACTGTCCAACTAGTTTACACCCCCTCACTGTTAGAGGATGCTTTCTCAGAGCCAAATACTCTGGGGACATCAATTCTGGGGTACTCAACAAGAGTAACCTCTGTCCCCAGTTTAAATATCTTGCACACGTGTTGCTCAAGTGCATGGATTCAAGAAAAGGTGGTTTTGATGAGCTGTCTGACCAGATGTAGAACGCATACGTTGCGTTGGTGCTGAACCATCTGTTCAGCTTCTCCAAGATGATCTTCACCTACCTGGTGGAGAACATCGAGGGAAAGGAAAGGAAGCCTTCTGTATGTACCCGAGGTTTATGCAAATGATCATAGATCAAAGCTTCCTTCCCTGCCAAAGGAAAAGGAGGATTCGGTAGTCTTGGAGGTAATGGATGACATTACCCTGGGAAGAATGAAAGTATACCGGGGGAAGCAAGTGAAGCCTCCTGTCAGGAGGTGTTTGGTCATCTTGCCCGGGATGACTATGTGGTGCCGGAAAAGAGAAAGTGGCGTCACGAGGACAGTGACTCTGATGTGGAACATATAGCCCTACCCACTCATGACTCAGATGAGGATGACAGTGGGGATGCTGCTATTCCACTCAGAGGCACTGTGTCTGATTCTGTACCTCCAGTGTCCGTCACATCTGGAGAAGTAACTGAGTCAGCGGGATTTCATCAGGATTTTGTTCTTGACGCGGAGGAGGAGGATGAATCGATGAGGAGCCACTTACACGAACTGTGGGAAGGAAAGTTGTTCCCACAGAACACATGGGTTAAGGGTGGTTGGTGAACACAGAGGGACTCCGGAGATACAGATACTGACCCAAGCTATGCTCTGGGGTCCACAGGCAGGTTGTAGGGGGAGCTTCCACCTCAACTGGAACAAGGAGGAAGAGAATGGCCAAACCCCATGGCCAGAAGAAGAAGAAGCAGGGTGACCTTCATCACCACCACAACTACCACATCCACCACAGCCACCACATCCACCACAGCCACCACATCCACCACAGCAACTCCAACATCTACCACAGCCCCCACCATACCTCCCACCACAGCACAGTTTCCTTCCACCACCACATCCTTTACTCCCTCATCACCTCCACCACTATACAGACCTATCTTCACTACAGCCACCTCCACCACCACGTCACACCAATCAATACCCTCAGCCCATCCCTCACACACTTATAGATCTCCTCTACCTCCAATCAGGGGTAGAGGAAAGTTGTCAGCGCTTAACGAATGGTGATGTGCTTACTGGCGGTGATGAGGAAAAGACAGCTCAGATCCGCCAGCTTACGACCTGACTGCTGCACAATCTCACAAAATGCAGAGCAGGCTCGAGTAATTGAGGAGCAGGCCCAGCAGTTGGCTGCTCAGAGCACCAAGATGGACCAACTCCAAGCTCAAAGTGTCACATCAAGCAAGCAAATAGAGGAGCTGGAGAAGGCAAGGAAGGTTATCCTGTTAAAACTGAAAGGATCTAAAGAGGAGCCATTGAAGATCAGGGAAGGAGACAGAGATGAAGATGATGAAGATAATGATGAGGAGATGAGAGTGATACTGAGGATGATGAAGAAGCAGAAGGAGGGGATGCACCTGCATCGGCCACTGCTACAGGTCAAGAGAAAAGGACAAGAACAGACAAGATCAATCAGCCTCTACCTCTGCCCCTACAAGTGATGAAACCATGATACAAGAAAAAAGTAAAGATTAGATGTTTATGTATTTATCTTCTTTTGTATTTGAATCATGTAATTGAACACATGTATTTATGTTTATATTACTTTAATGCCTTTCTGTTTGATGAATACTAATGATTATGTGTGGAATGGTTAAATCAAACAGATCAAAATTACCAAAGAATGAGTTTGATGTTGCTCCCCTTCAGCAGGTCAAGTCTCAGCTAACAATGATCTTGATCTGAAGGGATTGTCAGGAGGTCAGTGAATTATACCCCTGAAGAAGGGGAAATAATTCATGACCATCAAATGAGCAACTCGCAGAGCTTTTCGAGCTAAATCCAGATGAAATAGTAAAAGATGCTGACATGTGATTCGACTAGTGACGAAGAGCTCAACGTGTTGATGATGTAGAGATCGAAGATGTCACTGCCGAGGAGTACCCTCAGTACGCTGACAATGAGGGTAATGTGGTCCCCAATCTGGGTGAATCCCTTGTCAGCGATACTATTGAGGTGTTGAACAATATGGAGCAAGAAACAGAGAAAGCAGAAGACACAGCCCAAGCCTCAAATGATGATGTTGACATTCGAAAGGCTGAGTGGGCTGCATGTTTTGAAGAAGTTAGAGCCCAACGTACTACACAAAGAAGGATCCTACACCAAACTCTATAGAGTCAAGAAACATCACAAGGTGTCAGGAAGGATCATAGCATGGGCGTACTTTGAAGATCTTGATGCGTATGCAGTTAAGAGAGAACAGGGCATAGAGTACTCAGATTCCCACATGATCTGAAGACTTTACCAGGTTTTGAGCTCAACCAGCTGGCCAAACTAAAGCTTTTGTATGCTGACCCGAGGAAGATGTCAGGCTGGTTTAAGGCTGCTCTGAAGAAGAAGTACCACACTAAATGGGTTAACTTCAGACCCCAACAACCTACTAGGTATATCAGAAGGTCTGAGGTTGATGTCATTACTGGAAAGCCTAAGATAGTGTTGAAGTGGAATCCTCCACGCATAATGTCGAGAATCCCACTCAGGGAAATGCCAAAGGATTTCACTCTACATTTTAAGTGGTGGTACTATGATTGGAGAATAGCTGAAGCGGTCATAGTCTTAAGCAAAGAGGGACAAATGGATACTGTCAGGGTATTCGACCCGATGGGCTTACAAACTTGTCGGAAAGTGATGTATATACGCTATACAAGTGGCCACTGTTCTATGATACGCAAGATATTGTACAAGCCCTCCAGTTCCAGAAAGTTATACGACTCTGCTTCGCGTTTGAGATTCACACGTGAGTCACAAAAGAGGAGAAGTACAAGAAATACAAAGAGGTTATGCAGAAAACAAAAGATTAGAGAGATCTAGGTCCAAGGGGGAGTTTGTTGATACATGTATGTCCCTAGATCATGATATGAAATGTAATAGGTCTTGTTTATCTAATTTTGGTGTAATTTGATATGATTAATGAAATAATATTGGTTGATTGTGATTTGTGATGATTAATATTTCATTAATGAGTTGATATAAAATTGGTTAATTAGGTTAGTGATTGGTTGAATGTTTACATATAATGTTTACTAATTAATACATTCAAACTTAACATAATGAAGTTGTCATGCGAATGGCCCATGCGAATGGACCATATGCATGAACCACTTCATACGAATGACTCAGTCGCACGACTGAACCGGGTGATTGGATTAGTCGTATGATTGACACATAAGATTGGCTCAGTCGCACAACTGAACACTCAGTCGTGTGGATGAATCAACCGCATGGTTCAATCGCACAACTAAACCATACTAATGGTTCAGTCACACGATTGAATAATACCAACCTATAAATACAACCCAATTCGTGAAAAATAGTAACTCTCGATTAATTATGATTCCAGACGTACCCTAGCCGTTCAGAAGCCTCCCAATTCGTTCTCCAAGTTCATAGAACACATTAGATCGATTCCCAATCGATTTCTAACGTTAGTTTCAATTCTTGATTGATTCTTTGTGTGTTCTCACTGATTGGATCGCCATCAAATAGGATTACGCACTATTTGATCTGGTTTACACGCTAATCTCCAGGTATTTCGTTCAAATACCAGGTCCTAACACTATACTTGGCATAAAGTAATCTGTTCCCTTGAATGACCGTGTTGGTGTTTGAATCTTTCAGTGTGTGTGTGAATGGCTGGTGGTAGATCTTTGAAAGCTTCACGGGGTGGAGGTCACGGTGTTGAATCGTGACCCAAGGAGGGAGACCCAGAGTGAGAAGGTGGTTCATAGGAACCCGAGATCCTTATCCGGAGGGTGGGGATGAGAGAGTGCAAACCTAAGGGCCTCGGTGAAAGAGGCAGTGGTTGAAGAAGTCCATCAGGTCATGCAGACGATCTTACCGTCTGTAGTGACCGAAGTTATCAAGGTGGTACGGGAAGGGGAGAAGAAAGATAGAAGTAGACCTACGGGCGAAAGGAGATAGCCCAAGACTGAGATTGTTTTGTCTGACGACGAAGAAGAAGAGGAGGAAGAAGAGCCTGCGCCGGAGGCGACACGAGGCTGTAACTACGGGGCATTTATGAGATGCAAGCCCCCTACTTTTGACGGTAACGACAATGCTGCTGCTGCTCACTGGTGGGTGAGGGAAATGGAGGCTGTTCTCGATATTAGTGAGTTTCGGGAGGACCAGAAAGTGAAGTTCGCTACCCACTCTTTTGTGGACTCGGCTCTGTGCTGGTGGGACAATATAGTCCAAGGTAGCAGGCCATTGGGAGGATGAGATGGTCCGAACTGAAAAAGTTGGTGATTGAGGAGTTTTGTCCTCATCGGGAAATAGACAAGGTCGAAAGGGAGTTCTTGCAACTGGAGGCGGGAATGATGACGCACAACAGACATACACCACCAAATTCAACAAGATGGACGTCTGGTGCCGGATCAAGTGACACATCTGTCTCGAAAAATCAAGAGGTATGTTTAGGGTTTGCTAGCGGATATCATAGGCACATGATTGTGCCCGACCGAGCACGTTTAGGTTGGCGGTGGACTTGGCAGGAAGATTATACGATGAGAGGGCTGTGGTGGTGGTGGCCGAAGGTGGCAAGAAGAGTGGTGGTGATTGGAACTGGCAGGGGAAGAGGTTTGGTCGCGGTAATGTCTCGACGATTAACAAGAAGCATAGGTGGATGACCGCCGTGTGGCCACACCGAGTGCGGGGTCAAAAGTGTGTGGCAAGTGCGGAAGAGAGCATGCAGGAGAATATAGGTTGGGATTTAACAGGTGCTTCAAATGTGGGAAGGCGGGGCATATAGCCAAGGACTATCGTATGGTCCGGTGCTTTAACTATGGTGAAGAGGGTCACATGAGTAGGGATTGTAAGAAGCCAAGGGCTGAGGGTTCCGGGGCGAAGAAGAAGGGAGGTGAAGGACCAAGGGTGAGCGCCAGGGCATTCACTATGACACAAGAGGAAGCTAGAACGGACCCTGATGTTATGTCCAGTACGTTTCTAGTGAACCAAACTTTAGCTTCTGTGCTATTTGATTCGGGTTCCAGTAAAAGTTTTATTTCTGCTGCTTTCTGTGCTAAGCTGCCTGTTAGTAGTAGATGTGTTGATGCACCCTTTGATGTAGAAACGGCCATAGGTAAGTCTACCAGGATTTCTGAGATGATAGAGAACTGTGATGTGGAACTTGAGGGTCATAAGTTTCCTGTTAGACCGTTTGTGATGACCTTAGGTAGTTTTGATTTGGTTCTTGGGATGGATTGGTTGGTGGACTCCAAGACGAACATTGTGTGTTGCAAGAAGATGATTCGCTTGACAGCGCCTGACGGGAGTTCGGTAACTGTTTATGGGGATCGGGTCACGACGATCCCGAAGGTAATCTCAATGGCGGTGGCGGGAAGGTGTATGAGGCATGGATGTAGCGCCTACTTGGCTTATATAAAGGATGTGGATACGCCAACACCACAAATATCTGATGTACCGGTTGTGTGTGACTTTCTGGACGTGTTCCTAGAAGACTTACCAGGAGTGCCACCTGACAGAGAGATTGAGTTTCAGATTGATCTGATACCAGGTGTCTAGCCTGTTGCCAAGGCATCGTATCGATTGGCTCCGAATGAGATAAATGAGTTGATGGAGCAGTTGCAAGAGCTGTTGGATAAGGGGTTCATCAGACCGAGTATCTCTCCTTGGGGTGCTCCGGTCTTATTTGTGAAGAAGAAAGACGGTAGTATGAGAATGTGTATTGACTACCGTGAGCTGAACAAGTTGACGGTGAAGAACCGATACCCCTTACCGAGAATAGATGATTTGTTCGATCAACTTCAAGGTACTAGTTGGTTTTCAAGGATAGACCTTCGATCTGGTTACCATCAGTTAAAAGTGAAAGAGCAGGATGTTCCTAAAACCGCTTTCCGCACACGATATGGTCACTACGAGTTTCTTGTCATGTCTTTTGGTTTGACCAATGCGCCAACTGCTTTTATGGATCTGATGAATCGGGTGTGTCGGCCGATGTTGGATAAATCAGTGATTGTGTTTATTGATGATATCCTGATTTATTCGAAGAGCGAGATTGAGCATGCCGGTCACATTCGAGAGGTTATGAGACGTTGAGAAAGGAGAAATTGTACGCCAAGTTTGTGTTCTGGTTGCGCGAAGTTCAGTTCTTGGGTCATGTGGTAAATCCTGATAGGATTATGGTGGACCCGGCAAAGGTGGAGGCAGTGATGCAATGGAAGTCTCCGAAAACGCCATCCAAGATTCGTAGTTTCTTGGGTTTGGCAGGCTACTATAGAAGATTCATTCAAGACTTTTCCAAGATCGCTTCTCCGCTAACTAAGTTGACCCAGAAAGATGTAAAATTTGTATGGGGTCAGGCTCAAGAGAAGGCGTTTGAAGAATTGAAGGCGAGATTGACTCAAGCTCCAGTTTTGTCATTACCCGATGGAAGTGAAGATTTGGTGTTTTATTCTGATGCTTCCTACTCGGGGTTGGGATGTGTGTTAATGCAAAGAGGAAAAGTTATAGCCTATGCATCCTGATAGTTGAAGGTTCATGAGGTCAACTACCCTACTCATGACTTGGAGCTAGCAGCCGTGGTCTTTGCACTAAAGATCTGGAGGCACTATCTTTACGGGACGAAGTGCACCATTTTCACTGACCATAAGATCTTGAAGTATTCTTTGAGCCAAAGGATCTAAACATGAGGCAAAGACGGTGGTTGGAACTTATAAAGGATTATGATTGTGAGATCCATTACCATTCGGGCAAAGCCAACATGGTGGTCGATGCCCTTAGCCGAAAAGAGAGGTCCGAGCCGATTCAGGTGAAAGCATATCAACAAATCATGACCTCTGATGTGATGAAGCAAGTCAAAGAGTTTCAAGATAAGGCATTGAAAGAATATCATCTTAACTTTGAAAGGATAAGAGGTCTGGTTGGGGAATTGCATGAAAACACACTTGGTGTTAAAACCCGATTTGGACGGATGTGGATTCCTCGTTTTGGGGATCTACGGGTGAAGATTATGGATGAAGCTCATAAGACTCGATACTCTATTCATCCTGGTGCTACAAAGATGTACCAAGATATGAAGAAAGATTACTGGTGGCCGGGTATGAAGCACAACGTAGTGGATTATGTGAGTAAATGCCTTACTTGTCTACAGGTGAAGGCCGAGCATCAGAAGCCGTATGGGAAGATCCAACCTTTGGATATACCGGAATGGAAGTAGGAGCACATCACCATGGATTTCATTACGAAGCTGCCGCGTACCCCGAAAGGGTATGATGCCATATGGGTGATTGTTGATCGCCTGACGAAGAGTGCTCACTTCCTACCGATCTGCGAGACATATCATCTGAGAGGTTGGCTAATCTGTTCATCAAGGAAATTGTAACTCGTCATGGTGTGCCGGTGTCTATCGTGTCTCATCGTGACACCCGGTTTACCTCCAAATTCAAGAAGAAATTCCATGACGCCATGGGGACGAGGTTACATGTTAGCACGGCTTATCATCCCCAAACTGATGGTCAGTCAGAAAGGACCATTCAGACATTGAAAGACATGCTTCGGGCATGTGTGACTGATTTTGGGGGAAGTTGGGATGACCACCTACCATTAGCCGAATTCTCATACAACAACAGCTATCATGCCAGCATTTGTATGCCACCATATGAGATGTTATACGGTAGGAGATGCAAAACACCTGTTTGTTGGGGTGATATTGGTCAGAAGAAGTTGGGGAGCATCAAGGTGATCGAGGCTACGACTGAGAAGCTGGAGAAGATCAAAGGCTTCGTGAAGGCAGCCAAAGATAGACAGAAGTCATATGTTGATAAACGACGCAGACTGATTGAGTTCCAGGTGGGTGACCGGGTTATGTTGAAGGTCTCACCTTGGAAGGGTATTATTCGATTCAGAAAGCGGGGCAAGTTGAGCCCAAGATACATAGGCCCTTTCCGAATCATCGCTCGAGTAGGAGAGGTGGCCTATAGATTGGAATTACCAGATGAGTTAAGTGGAATTCACCCGACATTCCATGTATCTCATCTAAGGAAGTGCTTGGCGATGAAGACATGATTGTTCCACTGGAGGATATCGCAGTAGACGAACGGCTCAATTAGTGGAGCAACCAGTGGAAATCATCGATAGAAAAGAGAAGAGGCTGAGAAATAAGGTGGTTCCTCGTGTGCGTGTACAATGGAAGCACAGAAAGGGATTCGAGTCAATGTGGGAGACTGAGGAAGAAATGAGACAGCATTACCCACGTTTGTTCGAGGAATAACATGTTTTGGGGACGAACCCTATTTAAGGGGGTGGACTTGTAACGCCTGATTATTTATTTATTTTGAAGCCGACGAAGGAAGAAAAGAAATAAGTCCTAAGTCGAGGGACCAAACTCGCCAACAAGAGAAAATTGGGTATATGAAGATTATGTAGGGAGAGGGCAGCCATTACCACTCCCCACACTTATATTTTCAGCCAAAAGGAAGGGAGAAGAGAGAAAGAAGAGAAAAAGGGAGAGAAGTTGGTTCGGGTTGATCCGAGTGAGCAAAATCGTTGAGAAGCGAGTCAAATCGAAGCTCTTCACTTGTGGTCATTTGTGTGAGTTCTAGACCCCCTCCTTTAAACGTTTTTGAATGATTTGGGGTTGGAACACATCTAAAAATTGGGTTTTTGAGTGTGTATGTGTTTGACCCGTTTGTGTATGTGTGTGTATGATTCGTTTGAGCTTCCTTGTGAGCTTGTGTGTGCTTGAACGGTGGTTGATTTGGGCTTAGAATGGGTTTAGATGAGCTTGGAGGTCGAAAATGACAGATTAGGTTCGGGATGAACTGCATTTTGCACCAGCTAGGGCTAGGTGACCGAATGGAGGCCATACGGCCGATTAAGGCGTGATTGGGGTTCATTCGCACGATTAGGGTCCATTCGCACGACTGAGAGTTCATTCACACGATTGGCAGCCCAGTCGCATAAATGTTCATCTGCATTAGTTCCATTCGCATGAGGTCCATCCTCATTAAGTCCATCCACGATTGGGTTTCATTCGCATAAGTGTTCATCCGCATTGGTCCAATTGCATGAAGTTCAGTCGCATGGAGGCCATGCGACTGAAGGGTGTCCATACGCCCGAATAGGGCTATTGCACCCGAGGAAAAATGTAGTTTAACTTCTGACTTTCGGGGGAAAGTGCAGATGCAAGTTTTTGACGTAAAGGTTTCCGTAAGTTCATGTAAGATGACTGTTGATGTCTTAGAGAGCATGTTGGGCATGATGATGATGATGTTGCATGATTATGCATGTTATGTATGTATGATGTTGCCTTGTATGATGCTGATGATGTGTGTATGATATGTTCTTATTATGATGTATGCCTATATTTCATGTGGCTTTACGTGTCATGTTAATGAATGAAGTGAAAGTATTATGTAACGTAAAGTGAAAGGTAAGAAAAGGAACACGAAGTAAGAATGCATGCATTAATGAATAATGAAAGTAAAGAAAGTCTTGCAAGCATTGTATGTCGGGACACGCCATTAAAAGGTGTTAGCCCAACGGTGTGCGGGTTCGCTGTCCCGGGAAGATGCACATCGGGGTCTTTCTTTGTGATTGACCATTTGTATAGCCCCATTGCTGCATACGCTAGGTACTGCGATCAGAGGTGCGATGCACCGTTATAGCTGGTCTATGATAGACCTAGGTCCAGTACCAGGAATAGCTGGGTATTGCACATAGCAGGGTACATCTAAACTCTACCCTAGGTACTGTGACCAGAGGTGCGATGCACCGTTATAGCTGGTCTATCTTAGACCTAGGTCCAGTATCAAAGAATAGTTGGGTAAAGTTTATGGTGGAAGGAAAAGAAAGAAGTAATGATGAAAGAATGAAAGCATGAAAGATTAAAGAAGATAATAATGATATTATCTATGTGTTCGTATGATGTATGATCGCATGAAAGTAAAGAACGGTTTTAACAAAAGAAAAGTATGTTTTATTTTATAAAACTAGAACTCACTCAGCAACACTGACTTTGATGTGTTTCCAGTTGGCAGGTAGTGATTGCTGAGGATGGCACGAGTGGTCACTTAGCTCTTTTGGGATGGCATCCACTTTTTAATGATTTTGTGATGTAATGCAACAATGTATTTTACAATTGATTACAATGTATTATCTTGCAAAAGTCTTATAATGAAATGAGATGTCATTTTTGAATGTTCCACTGCAATATTTATGTAAGAGAAATGAAAATGTATGTTTTATATGCAATGATTTACTAGCTGTAAGCGTCCCGGGAACGGGGCCTTACATAAAGCCATCTGTGATCACTAAACACTAAGAGGTCCTTCCTAGACTCATTACACTGGTTGGGCCAAAGAGATCCATATGTAATAAGTGTAGGGGTGTAGTGATTGAGTTTCTTTCTAGGCTTATGAGATACCTTGTGTTGCTTCCCTTTCTGGCATGCAACACAATGATCATCACTTGTAAAATCTTTCTTTGGCATTCCAGTTACCAAATCATTCTAATAAGTTTATTCATGTTTAAAGTTGACATGGCACATTCTTTTATTCCATAGGAAAGACTCATCACTATTGGCTTTAGACAGAAACATGAGACTTCTCCAGAGGGAGAGGTTTTTCCAAGTACATCTTGTACATGTTCCCTTCTGGAGGCTCTAAGCAGGATATGCTCATGAGGAATGACCACCTTGGGCTTGAGAACAATGCACGCATGCTCAGTAAAGAGCATGTTATGACTCAGATCACAAAATTAGGATACACTTAAAAGATTGTACCCAGCTCCTTAACAAAGTTTACCTTTTCAATGTTGATCTTACCATTTGTGACCTTGCCCCTTCCAGAAATGTAACCACCTTCATCTCCTCCAAAAGCAACTAGCCTCCATCAATCCTTTCAAAGTTCTGGAGTAGTGACCTATTGCCTGTCATATGCCTGGAACAGCCACTGTCAATGATCCAGACATTCTTGTTTGTCATGAGCTATCTTACACAAAGAAAATGATTAGTTACATTGGAAACCCAAGCCTTACTTGTCTTAGGCTCACTAGAGAAATAGAAGGTAATGCAACAATAATGGATCCCATAGTAGTGCTATAAGATCATGAGCTTTGTTGATGTAGAACACCCAGTCACTTGGTCTTTCTTTGACTCCATGTTGGACCAAAAGAACCAATGAGCCGGATCAGAAAAACCTTAAGTCCCACAGACGTCACAACAACTACTGAAGTCCACAACAGCTGAAGACAAGTGCTGAAGACAAAGTCTGAAGACAAGTGCTGAAGACAAAGTCTGAAGACAAGTGCTAAAGACAAAGTCTGAAGACACAAGTGCTGAAGACAAAGTCTGAAGACACAAGTGCTGAAGACAAAGTCTGAAGACAAGTGCTGAAGACAAAGTCTGAAGACAAGTGCTGAAGACAAAGTCTGAAGATACAAGTGCTGAAGACAAAGTCTGAAGACACAAGTGCTGAAGACAAAGTCTGAAGACAAGTGCTGAAGTCTGAAGACAAGTGCTGAAGACAAAGTCTGAAGACACAAGTGCTGAAGACAAAGTCTGAGGACACAAGTGCTGAAGACCAAGTATCAGACATTGTCACAACAGTTGAAGAGGTCTTCTTCAGTAGTTTGTGACGGTTTTCTTTCAGTAGTTTTATGTTTTTCTTTTCAGTAGTTTTGTAAAACGACTGAAGAGCTTGTTTTTCATTCGTTGTAGTTTCAGTAGTTTCGTATCAGTAGTTTTATGTTTTATACTTAGCACTCTGATATGTTCTCAGTAGTTGTGAACATTTCAGTATTTTGTTAAGTTTTAGTTATTTTTGTAATAAATCTGCCAGATGTCACTATCCCGTGATATCAGCAGTGATTGCACTCTATATAAGGAGTGTCAACCTAATTGTAATCGGTGAATGATTGAGCAGAAACATTTGATATAATTGAAACATTCCTTTTCACAGATATAATTCTCTCGTTACAACCGTATTTGTTCTTAATGCATACGAATATCAAATTCTTCTATAATTTGTCTAATTCTTGATCTTATTCCGCTGCGTTACACTCTAATCCATCAAACTTGAGATCACTGATCCTGTCAAATGGTATCAGAGCTGGTTCATCATTGATCGATCTAATAATTGATCATTGAAACTGCTATCCAAGATCCAAGTTTGATTGAATTAGCATTTTTGCAAGAAACGGTTATAGAGATTGAATTTTCTGTGTTTTTGGTCATTCATCCTGAGATTTATTCTTGGTTTTCATTGAGTCTGTTGTGGTCTGTGTAAAATCTTTTAAAAGCTTGAATAAATTGTATTTGGACCTAAAATGACTACTCCTTCCAATGATCCTCACAATACTGGTTCCTCAACCAAGCCTCCAATGTGGTTAGGAGTGAGTATAACATATGGCAAACGAATGCTCCATCACCTATCTGTTAACAGCTCAGGTTGTTGGACATCAGTGGTACATGGTCCACACAAGCCTATGGTGAATAACCCGAAAACCAATCAAATGGTTCCGAAGAGGAGGGAGCAATACTCAGATGAGGATAAGAAATTGTTTGAGATTGATGCAAAAGCTCATGGAATTCTGGCCATGGCACTGCCCAATGAAATCTATTCTAGGCTAATGCATTATGAAACTGCCCATGACCTCTAGAATGCCTTGAAAGAACAATTTGGAGGAACAAATGAGGTCTTGGCAAATAATAGAGAAATCCTTGCCCAACAATATGAGACATTCTCTCATAGGAAGGGTGAGACACTGACTCAACAGTTTGAGCGGTTCTCTTGTTTGATCTCTGAATTAAAAATGGTCAAACATGAGTACACAAATAGCCAGATGAATAACAGATTTCTCAGATCACTGCCTGAGAGATGGGACACATATACTATTGTCCTACGCTCCAGTGCAAATTTGGACAAACTATCTCTCACCCAACTCCATGGGAAATTGCTCACATTTGAGAGAGAGATAGAACAGAAACGAAAACTGTCATCATCTGGAAAGCTCACTGATGATTTTGTACCAGGAAACACTGCCTTGGTAAGTCATGAGTCAGAGTATGCAGGATCAGAATGCCACTATGATGAGCATATTGATTTCACCTCAAACAATTCTAATCATTCCTTTGTGAGTGTTGATTGTCATTCTGGTAATAATAATGACAATCTATGTTTTATCATGGATGATTTGAAGGGCATTGCTGATGATGATTTAGAATAGATGGATATTTTGAGCCAAATGGCCTTGATCAATATCAGATCTCAGAAATTCTACAAGAGAACTGGCAGGAAATTTCCTGGACTCTCTGACAAAACCAAAGTCGGTTTTGACAAGAGCAAGTTGAAGTATCACAAATGCCACAGGCTTGGACACTTTGCAAGAGAGTGTAGATCAACTGGATCTAACACTTCTGCACCCTTTTTGACTTTTCCAATAACAATTCACAATCCAAAGGGCAACATTCTGCTGGTTCTAGTCATTCATCACACCCTCAATCTCCTGCATATTTTGTTCCTCAGGGTCAAATGCCATATCCTTATCCCTGCTATTATATGCCACAGTCAAATCAAGTTCAAGCTCCTATAGTACCACAATCGCATGCACTACCAGAACCTCAACCATCTCCATCTCAATCACAACCTCATCACAGCTTCTTCACACCTGGAGTCGTTGACTGGAGTAGCTTACCTGATAACTTGTCTGGTCACACTGAGCAATACTATGCTGGTGCTAGTCAACATGGTGGTGAACACCCTTTAGGAAATCTTGCTCTCATGGACCTGGAGTCTATTGAGGGTTCCTGTTCAAATGCATCATCTTCACAGGTAACTCAGGTATCTTCAGAGGCTAAAGCCAAGTTATGTTCTGAATCATGCATAGCTGCCTTTGTCTCTATTAGAGAGGCAAATGTAGCATTAATAAATCAAAAACTTGAGTTTGAGAAAACCATTTTCAAAAGAAAAGCTGAGTATGAGTCTGCTCTTAACAGTAAAAGTAATGAGATTTATAAGCTTAAATGCCAATTAAATGATGAAAAGGCCAAGCTAGAGGTTATTCTGGAAGACCACAGGAGTCTCAAAGAAAAACTTGCAGTGACCCAAGTTGAGTGTGAACGCTGGGTCTCATCATGCAAGGGATTTGAAATGCTTCTTAGCAAGCAAACTGCTTCAAATGTGAAGTTTGGCATTGGTTACAACCATACTGCTCCACCAACAGACTTTACTCCTAACTCCATAGTTAAGTCTAAAAGTGAAAGCAATCTCCAAACCATATTATCGTGTGAGTCATTCTCCAATGATAATCTAAGATCAGAGAATGAAACCAGTGTTAAGATCTCAACAAATAAATTGACTGATGGTCTAACTACTGAGACTCATATGAAGCTGAGTACTTCAGATGTTGTTCCTCAATGTACCCCAAGTACTGAAAGAGACCCAACATCTGAAAAGCATTTCAAATCAGTTGAAATACAAGGACTAACAACTGCTGAGGAATCCATCAAACAGTCTATTAGGACGGATGGAAAATAGTTGAATTACCAGTCTTCAGCTGTTACAAATCCTTTAGTACCTAGTACTGATAGGAGGAAAGTACTGAAGATCACACCTTCAGTAGTTTCCACTTCAGCAGTAAAGATGTCCAAGATGAAGAATAAACCATGTGAAATTTGTGGTAAATTCAATCATCTATCTGATGAATGTTGGTACAAAAAGGGTTAAAGCTCCAAAGGGATGAGCTCATTAAACTAGAAATAAATAAAATAAAAACTGAGTTTGAGACCAAGTTTGTACCACAATCATCTCAACCTGATAAACCCAAGGCCTTACCCAAATCCACTAAGAAGGATACGGTTTATCAGAAGACAGCTGATATTGTTCCTCATGATAAACAAAAGACTAAGTCTATGAAATCTAAGAAGGAGGAAATGGTGGTCACAGGAACTCATCAAAAACAAGCTCTGGAGTGTCAAATGAACTGAAAGCTAGAGCTTCAAATCAGACACAGCTTGTTATGATGGTTCAGCATCTGTTGGGGAGAGTTAACCAACTTGAAGCCACTGTGACCAAACCACTGGAGAGGAATTCCAGGTCCAAATCTATTCCAGCACCATCTCCATCTTCATCATCATGAGAAACCAGCTATGGTTAAATCTGTTGATAAAGTCAATCCCAAAACAAAAAGGTTTGGGTCTCCAAAGCTAACTAGTTTCTTATGATTGTGCAGGGTTCTTCAGCATGCCAAAGAAGCATCTGGTATGTGGACAGTGGAGGATCCATGCACATGACTGGGAGCGGCTCTCTTTTTCATGATTACTCTCAGGGAAAGAAGGGATTTGTCTCATTTGGAAATGATGCTAAAGGTTACATCATTGGAAAGGGATTTGTGTCTAATGGAGATATTAGATTTGATGATGTCAACCATGTGGAGAATCTCAAATACAATCTGTTGAGTGTCAGTCAGATGTGTGACAAAGGACATGTTGCTCTTTCACAAGCCAGAACTGTAGGATTCTGTCTTCCAAGGTTCTGAGCCTGATTGATAAAGTACTGGATGATAATACTCTCCTGAAGGCCACAGGATAGGAAGAGTATATGCCTTGGATTTGTCAAAGAAAATTGAGTTAAGAGGCCATCCATGCTTGTTCTCCAAGGCCTCTCTCCAAGAATCTAAACTGTGGCATAGAAGACTGGGTCATGTTAATCTCAAAAACATGAATCAGCTGATCCACAAGAGTTTAGTGAGAGGTCTTCCAATAAAGGAGTTCAATTGTGATGAAATCTGCACTGCATGCTTAAAAGGGAACAACATAAAGTTTCATTCCCAACCATAGAAGAATCCAAGTCTAATGCCTGCTTACAACTACTGCACATGGATCTTTTTGGTCCTGTGATGGTAATGAGTATGGCAAAGAAGAAATATTGTCTGGTAATTATGGATGATTACTCTAGATATGTATGGACCTTCTTCTTGCATTCAAAGGATGAGGCTGCTCAGTCCATTATGAACTTTGTGTTACACGTTGAGAAGCAGTATTCCCTACCAGTTAAGTGTGTGAGGAGTGACAATGGTACTGAATTCAGAAACCACACTCTTGATGAGTTTTACTTGTCAAAGGGAATCAAGAGGCAATATAGCATCCAAGGACTCCAGAGCAAAATGGAGTAGTGGAGAGAAAGAACAGGACCCTCATTGAAGCTGCAAGGTCCATGTTGGCTGATTCTGGTCTGCCACTGACTTTTGGGCTGAAGCTGTCAATACAGCTTGCTATGTACAGAATAGAGTTCTAGTAAATCAGAGGTTGATGAAAACTCCATATGAAGTTCTTCATTATTTGCCCCCTTTGATTTCATTCTTTAGAGCATTTGGGTGTCCCTGTTACATTCTCAACACAAAGGATCAACTCCAAAAGTTTGATTCTAAGGTGGATGCAGGGTATTTTGTTGGGTATTCATCCACTTGCAAGGCTTATAGAGTATTCAACTATCGGGAAAAGATAGTTGAAGAAACCTTGCATGTGAAGTTCAATGAATCCCCTAAGGATACAATTCCACAAAACCCTGTGGAGTTGTTTGATCTGGACATTCTGCAATATGTTCCTTATCAACCACCTGCTATTGCAGATCATATGAATCCATCATCTTCTGTAGCTAGTCATCCATCTGGTGTTACTGATGATGATGATGATATCAGTAATCACCTTTCAATTTAGTGATCAACTGCGTGATTCAGCTGCTGTAGACCTGATGTTCCTGTAGCTTCAGTAGCACAATCCACAACAAATGCTGATGAGATTTCTATAACTTCAACTTCCTTTGAATTACCATCTACTGATTGGTTTCAAGGAAATGCTTCACCATCACCATTGTGTTGCTGAGCCTGCTACAAACACTTGCACAGATCTTATTATGTACCAAGATCTGAAGAATCACCCTATGTCTCAAATCATTGGTGATATCAATGCTGGCGTTTCAACAAGAAGTCAATTGTCAAATTTCTGCTTCTATGCTCTCTTCATTAGTCAGCAAGAGCCAAAAGACTATCACATTGCTTTAAGGGACAATGGATGGGTTGAAGCCATGCAGCTTGAGCTTCTTTAGTTCAAGAAACAGCAAGTGTGGGAACTGGTTCTCTACCTCCAGGTAAGTGTGCAATAGGCACTAATGGGTGTTTAGGAACAAACTGATGAAAATGGGCTTATTGTTAAGAACAAGGCCAGACTGGTTGTACAGGGGTTTCACAAGAGGAAGGTATTGATTATAATGAAACCTTTGCCCCTGTAGCCAGATTGGAAGCAATTTGATTGTTTTTAGCTTATGCTTCTTATCACAACCTTAAAGTTTTTCAAATGGATGTCAAAAGTGCATTTTTGTATGGGAAAATTAAAGAAGAGGTTTATGTATGTCAACCACCAGGTTTTGAGGACAATAAACATCCTAATTGGGTGTATAAGCTTGATAAGGCTCTCTATGGGTTGAAACAAGCTCCTAGAGCCTGGTATGAGACATTATCAAACTTTCTTCTGGAAAATAATTTCACTAGAGGCTCCATAGATAAGACTTTATTCATTAAGAAAGTTGGGCAGCATAATCTACTTGTTCAAATTTATGTAGATGATGTTATTTTTGCATCCTCTGATCCACAGTTGTGTGATGCCTTTACAAAGTTGATGCAACAGAAGTTTGAAATGAGTGCCATGGGAGAATTACAGTTCTTTCTGGGTTTGCAAATCAAACAAAAGGCTGATGGAATTTTCATTCATCAGTCCAAATACAAAAAAGATCTTTTGGAAAAGTTTGATTTACAAAGTGTAAGCCCTGTTCTACTCCCATGTGCAACACCACACAACTGGATACAGATCAGAAAGGTACAGTGGTTGATGAAACACTTTACAGATGTATGATTGGGTCCTTGATGTACTTAACAGCTTCTAGACCAGATATTATGTTTGCTACATGTGTTTGTGCTAGATTTCAGGCTGCACCTAAGGAGTCTCATTTGATTGCAGTCAAGAGGATCTTTAGATATCTGCAAGGCACTCCATCTCTAGGTTTATGGTATTCTACTAGACATTCTGGTAAATTAGTTCTTTTTCTGATAGTGACTATGCAGGGTGTAAGTTGACAAGAAAGTCCACTTCTGGAGGATGCCAATTCTTAGGCAACTGCTTGATTTCTTGGCAGAGTAAGAAGTAGACCTCCGTTGCTACATCAACTGCTGAAGCAGAGTACATTGTTGCCGCAAGCTGTACATCTCAGGTACTCTGGCTTCAAAACCAATTATTGGATTATGGCATAACAGAGACTAAGACCCCAAATGGACAGCTCTTCAGCTCTTTGTATTGTCAAGAATCCTGTCCAGCATTCTAGGACTAAACATTGAAATCACACACCATTTTATTAGAGATTGTTTTGAAAAAGGTCTGATTGATCCAAATTTGTTCCTAGTGCTGATAAGCTTGTAGACATTTTCACTAAGCCCTTGGATAGCACAACTTTCCAAAACCTAGTGTTAAGGCTTGGTATGCTACAGCTAGAATAAGTGACAACTACTGATGATATCAGCTCACAAGTACTGATGATCATTAGTTTATTATTGTCATATATACAAGTACTAAAGTTATTTTCCTCCGGAAGTTTTCTTTAAACTACTAGAGCTTAATTCTCAGTACTCAAGTACTTTATTGATAAAACAATTGATGTAGTTACAACAGCTGATGTAGCTACAACTACTGTTGTCAGAAATACAAATACGTACTGATGTCCTTATGAAACATCTGAAAACAGATGAAAACGTCTGATGAGTACGTGTTGAGGACAGTATGAAACAGCTGAAAAGCAATGAATTGACGACAACTACTGATGAGCCTTTTTGTCTTCAGTAGTTTCCCAACTGTTGTTTCTTTCTAAACAACTGAAGCAAAACCATGTCTTCAGTAGTTTCACAACTACTAATGACTAACACCAAGTCTTCAGTTGTTTACAAAAACTGATGGTAAAACCAAGTCTTCAGTAGAGTTTCCCAACTACTGATGATAATACCAAGTCCTCAGTTGTTTCACCACCTGAAGTCAAAACTGTCTTCAGTAGTTTTATAACTACTGATGACTAAATCAGAGACTTCAGCTGTTTCAACGTCTGACGGTTAAAACCAAGTCTTCAGTTGTTTTATAACAACTGTTGATCACACCAATACGGTCAGTCATTCCAAACCTCTGAAAGTTAATACCACGTCATCAGTAGTTTCAACAACTGATGACTAACACCAAAACCTTCAGTCGTTTTCTAACCCTACCCTTTAAATACCTTATCCCACCTTCAGAGTTTTTCCTTTCTTCTCTTCTCAAACCTAACGTTCAAAAACTCTGTAACCTCTCTTCATCAATGGCGACCATGCAACTAAAACCACGACACAACTGTGTCGCACATCTCACAAAATCGCCATACTGGACCAAGTTTCACAACGCTATTGATTTAATGGTTCAGTCACCTTACAAAACGGCTTTTCTGTTAAATCCCACCATATATGCCGAATCTCTTAACCAATTCTGGACAAACGTCACTCGTGTCTCTGAGGAGAATGACATAGAGTCTCTTCAATCGTTTGTCCATCGTCAAAAAGTGGTCATTACTCCTGACACTCTTCGCCAAACCCTCAATCTGGATGATGCCACTTTCCCAACTTGTTATCCAAAGGGCACAATAGATCAATCATTTGCCCACCATGGATACCAGAGTACCTGAGTGCATCTACCATATTGAAGAAGAAACATTTCCAGGATGCCGAACGTCTCATCTTTCACATGGTAAATGTCTGCCTTGCCCCCAAGACTTCATCATGGGATCAAATGTCCACAAGGTGGCAACAGGTAATGTACTCCATCCTTGAGCAACAACCTTTAAATTTTTCTTAAATACTATTTTAGAGCTCAAGGATATGGCCCAAAAACAACTTGCTAACCGTTGGATATTATATCCTCGGTTCATAATGGCCATAATTGAAAAACGGCTTCAAGCTGAGGGACTTGTTGGCCTGGGAGTCCCTGCTACGGCTGTATTGCCTGAAGTATACTCCCGGCACAACTCTGACCAATCACTAAAAATGGCTGCCAAGCTGCACAAACCCACGCAGCTGGAACCCACAGCCACCACCTCCAAATCCAAAGTCCCTACCAAACCCACTAAAAAGAAGTCAAAAAGGCTACTCAGGGAAATGAGTCCCCTGAGGATGCCCCTGCAACACAAACGCAGGCTATATCCACTGGTTATAACCCCCTAGTGGATACAAGGACTTCACCAGCCACAGCCGCTCAGGATTCCTCTCAAAAGGAGCCTGCAGCAACCAAAGAAGGGGTACCCACTAATCTGGGATCTTCCTCATTTGAGGCGATTGCCATTGAAGAGCACCATTCTCCCCAAGTGCATACTGCTTTACCCCATCTCCCACTGCAACCGCCCCATAAAGTCCTACTCTCATTGTTGCAAATGTGCTGACTCAGCTGCATGCCTCTCCTCCTCCCCAACAAACACCAACAAAGGGGAAAACCACAGCAATTGAGGAAGAGGATCAACATGCTTCTGACAGCCCACAGCACAGGGTTTAACTATTCTATCTCTTGGTGTGGATATGCAGATACGAACGTCTGGTGAGGCTGCCACCTCTTCTGAATCAACACATGATCAGACTGAGGCTGATAACATAGCTAAGACCTCACCAGAGGCAACAGCTGATGAAGGACATCGTCCTGAGGCTGGAAGTCCCCAATTCCAAGAAAAAGGGGCACATGCTAAAACTGGTCTACACCCAGTGCATGTACATCCTGCTACAAGCAGGAGGTCAGGTGATTCAGCATCTGCTGATGATGACTTGGGCTTCTTTTATGATGTTCTGGCCCAGAACACAATTCTTGAGGAAGAAGTCAGTAGACTACAAAGACTACTTGACCAATTCTCTCAAAAAGCAAGTCCATCTGCCACCAACATAAACCCACAGATGGCACCTTCACCTGAAGGTCTCCCACACACTCAGCCACTCAAAACTTCCGAGCCACCAGCTTCTATTTCTAGCACTGCTTCTCAGGGATAGAACCCCTCTGAGCAAACAGCTGCTATCTTTCAGCAATCCCTACCTCTCATCACCCCAATGATCACAGACATTATGATCAAAACCATGGATGAGAGGCTTCCCTCAATCATACAACCCCTGGTGGAGGAGATTGTGAGCACAAGGCTTTCTGCTACTCAAACCCTTGCAACCAATGCAACCAAAAAGGGGGAGAGTCAGTCAGTGAAAGCAAAGAGGAAGAGCATAGAGGGGAAG
This sequence comes from Flaveria trinervia, assembly GCA_025506515.1. Lineage (NCBI taxonomy): Eukaryota > Viridiplantae > Streptophyta > Magnoliopsida > Asterales > Asteraceae > Flaveria > Flaveria trinervia. The sequence continues at coordinate 23,937,007 of CM046448.1, forward strand.
AAAGAAAAGAAGACTGAGAAGGAAGAGGAGTTTGTGAAAGGAGCTGACATTGATCAAGTGGGTGAAAGTCACAAAGACTTTCATGTCACATATAAGAAGAGGAAGGTTGAAGGAAAAGAAAAAGAACTCGAACTCGATGAGATGATCAAAATGGCGGATGCTACACACAGCAAATCAATGGACTCCATTATTGATCAACTGTATAGACAGGGGTTCGATACTGCACAGCTTGACTCAGAGATTAGGAGACTTGAAGTTGAAGAATTAACTCAAGATGGGCAAGTTATGATGCATTAGAAGAGAAAGACTAGAGATCATGATCAGATTCATTGCAAAGTACCTTGGGAGATCATTGATCGAGATTAAGTCATGGACCAGGGACAATATCTTGGCAATAACCACCAAGATCTGTTCGTCTGAAGCATACACTAAGGGATTGGTGATTGAAGCACTAAATGAGGCAGGTGCTAGGAACAGAAAGGAACTAGCAAAACACTCAAAAGCCTCACTCACTACAAGAATGCTAGAACAACCTGCAAAACCTCCACTTCAAAATCACCACTACCACAACCCACTAAACCAATTCCTTTACCCTCAAAACCAACAGCCGATGATGCACCCAAGAAGAAGAAGAGAAAGGTGTTGAGGCTAGAAGAAGAAGAAGAAGAAGAGGATGATGAGGAAGAAGATAGGCTGCCTCTTTCCGCAGTCCTAACTTTGCCTAAAGACAAACCTATGCCCATCACTCCCACCTCACAGATAGAAGCTGTGAGAGTAAAGAGAAGAAGAACAGCGGCAAAAGCTTCATGATGATGAGATGCTAAAAAGCATAGACAAAACTTATGCTGCTTCTTCATCAATAATCAGCATAAATAAAGAAGCTTGAGATTGTACACCTTGCTAACACATTTCAATATCAAAAGGAAAAGGTGAGAATATGGCCTAATCCTAGGGTGGCTCACAGAATTATGAAGAAAGATATTCCTTCGGATACAAGGGCCAAGTAAAAAGGATCGTATGAAGAGATCACAGTGGTCCTTGTAGTATCACCTTGGGAAATTGTAGAAGATTTCAAGAAGGCCTATGAAACTAAACAGCCACCCTAAAAGATGTTAGAGAACAGAGTAATTAAAAAGGGGTTAGTCTACAAGAGGCTTGAGAACTTCAAACAAAATGAGCTCAGCCTGTTACTTGAAGGTACTCACCCAGATGAGTTTGCATACAGACAGATTACAACAGTTGAGCTCAAAAATGGCAAACAGGCTAAGTACATTTCAGAGCTGTATGGGCGTGAAGGACTGTTTGATGGTGGAGTTGAAAATCTTACCATGGAAGAACAAATTATGTTTCTTAGAGCATATACCAGAGAATCCTACAGGCTTATACATGGAAGTAATTTCATGGATAGGACCACAGCCCTGTGTCTAGTTCCCTAAAGTCAGGGCTCTTATCCATACTATGCCAACCAAATTTCAGAAATCTATTCCCAGGCCAGTGCTTAATTGGGTCATCTTCTTAGCTGATCAAGAAGGAAAAAGACCAATCTTATCGCCAACAATAAGCGGGACCTCAAGAAAGTTAAGGTTTTGGCTGCATTGGTTCAGGGGGAGTTGTTGGACCAAAAGAACCAATGAGCCGGATCAGAAAAACCTTAAGTCCATAGACGTCACAACAACTGCTGAAGTCCACAACAGGTGAAGACAAGTGCTAAAGACAAAGTCTGAAGACAAGTGCTGAAGACAAAATCTGAAGACAAGTGCTGAAGACAAAGTCTGAGACACAAGTGCTGAAGACAAAGTCTGAAGACACAAGTGCTAAAGACAAAGTCTGAAGACAAGTGCTGAAGACAAAGTCTGAAGACAAGTGCTAAAGACAAAGTCTGAAGACACAAGTGCGGAAGACAAAGTCTGAAGACACAAGTGCTAAAGACAAAGTCTGAAGACAAGTGCTGAAGACAAAGTCTGAAGACACAAGTGCTGAAGATAAGTCTGAAGACACAAGTGCTGAAGACCAAGTATCAGACATTGTCACAACAGCTGAAGAGGTCTTCTTCAGTAGTTGTGACGGTTTTCTTTCAGTAGCTTTGTTTTTCTTTTCAGTAGTTTTGTAAAACGACTGAAGAGCTTGTTCTTCAATCGTTGTAGTTTCAGTAGTTTCGTATCAGTAGTTTTATGTTTTATACTTAGCACTCTGATATGTTCTTAGTAGTGTACATTTCAGTAGTTTGTTAAGTTTTAGTTATTTTTGTAATAAATCTGCCAGATGTCACTATCTCGTGATATCAGCAGTGATTGCACTCTATATAAGGAGTGTCAACCTAATTGTAATCGGTGAATGTTTGAGCAGAAACATTTGATATAATTGAAACATTCCTTTTCACAGAAATATATTCTCTCGTTACAACCGTATTTGTTCTTAATGCATACGAATATCAAATTCTTGCAATAATTTGTCTAATTCTTGATCTTATTCCGCTGCGTTACACTCTAATCCATCAAACTTGAGATCACTGATCCTGTCACTCCACACCACCTTTGGAAGTTTGGACTTGACCTTCAACACTTCGGAAGCTTTTGAGACTTCGAAAGTTTTGATGACTGGACTTTCGGAAGATTCTGCAAGCACTGCAGCAGACTTCAGTGCTTCGAAAGTATTCCTTCCTTCCGAGACCAAATTTTCTTCCGAAGGCAAATTTCCACTTGCCTTCTTTTTAGTTTTGGAGCTTCCTAAGGAAACAAATTTTCCTTCCAAAGCTTGAATCTTCTTGGCACTCTTGGAAGTCCTTGTCTTTTTTATGTGAAGAGTACCTTTAGGATTGTATGGACAATCCTTAGCAAGATGAGCAGTACTTTCACGCATAACACACACCATTTTCTTCTTCCCAAGAGCCTTCTCCTGAGAACAAGACTGACTTTAACCACATCCCTTCTCCACCTTCATCTTTGTAGATGCTAAGACAGTCCTTTTGGGCTGAGGACTGTTCTTGGAATTGGATGGTCTAGGCTGTGTAGCAGTGGTACATAATAGATCAGCCTTTTTCTTGGTGCTGAAATGATTTGAACATGAACCAGAACTCTTGACAGCAGAGTTTAGGTTGATGTCTTCAGTCTTCACTACTTCAAACCCTGCAGATATAAAAACTTGTTTCTGCTTAGAGTCAAAAGTATCCTTGATCTCTTGACCCCTTCTTAGCTTTTCTTTTGCTCTTTTTGATTAAGTTCTTTCTCATTGACTTGGTCATCACAGTCTTCTTCTTCTCCTCAGAAGGATAGTGGCCCTTCTTAGAATCCTCCACTTCACTCTTTTTAGAGGAATTATTCACTATCACTTCTTCATCCTCTTCACTCATAGGATCTATGAGAGGAAGCTCATCTTCATAAGTTCCACACCTAGGTGATCTACAGACAAGATTATGTGTGGAGGAGCTATCTCATTGGATCCTAGTCCTTGCTTGTTTTGATAGCACACCTTGTTGTGTAGGGAAGAGGATATCATGTTCTTGAAGGTCTCTTCTTCAAGAACACACGTTTCTGCCCTGGCTTTGCTGATCACAAGCTTAGCCTGGCACTCAGCCAACTTAGTTATGAGATCCTTTATCTGAGTCCTAAAATTTGTATGCTTATGTTTTAGAACTGAAATGGTTTTCTCTTAGTCCTCTATCCTTAGTTTATAATCACTTTCAGACTTTCTAAAATCAGCCTTTAAAATGTTTAAGGACTCAAGATCAGATCTCATTTCTAAGTTGTAGGACTTATATCTATTAACTTTAGCAATGCAATCAAGGGTACAGAGATGTTCCAATAACTTGGCTTCATCATGATTTGCCATCAGTGCTTGGTTTGGAGACGCATCTTCCACCTGAAAGCTCTAGTCAAAGCCTCCTTCTTTAATAGCAACTGCAGCTTGCTGCTAGATTGTGCTTGGCCACCACTTGTTCTGGTGCCTTACATTCCTTAGAAAAGTGGCCCATCAAGTTACAGTTGTAACACTTGACTTTGCTTTTGTCCAATCCAAACTTTCCACTGGATGTATTGCTGGGAAACTTTCTTCCAGTCCGCTTGTAGAACTTTTTGGCTTTGTGAGTGAGAAGAGCCATCTGCTGGACTATTTCCATGTATTTCAGATCATCTGGATGGATATAGTCAAGGTCTTCAAGGGTGAAAAGAGAGTTGCCACAACCTTCATCAGAAGACACAAAGGCTTGAGAAGAACTTGTCTTTTGGAATGAGCTTCCTTGAGTGTAGTTCTCCCTTGGTGTCTCAGGGAAGGTGATGAAAGGACCCTTTTGTAAGTTGTTAGGGTAGCATAAGAGATGATGTTGTGATTGTATGCTATCCCTTTCAACCACATGAAGGGCAGAACCCATTTGATTATTGGAGTTTCCAAATGAACCTTGCTTGTTCATCTCCATCTGGTAGCCACTAAGAATCCCATACAACTCTGTCAGAGTGAGAGTTTTCAGGTTCTCAGTTCTCTTGATAACCACACAGTAGTGTGTCTGTTGCCTAGGAAGTGAGGACATGAACTTTCTTACAATGTCTTTGTTTTCAAGAGCAACTCCTCCATCCACTAGGGTATCCATGAAATTTTCAAACTACTGCTTCAGGTTATCCTTCTTGTTCTCCTTAGCTTCAGAAGAACCCTCATACATTAGTTTCAATGCATCCCACAACTGCTTAGCTGTTTTGCATTTCTTGAAACCTCTGTACACAGAGTTTGGAAGAGCAGTCTGAAGGGCTATCATGGCTTTCTGGTCAATCTCTACTCTCTTTCTATCTTCATATGAGTAGTTAGCCACAACCTTGGGGATCATACCACCACCCGTAGCAGAGGGGGTGCTTGATATGTAAGGTCCATTTGCAATAGACTCCCACATTCTTGAATCTAGAGACCTGATGAAACCTTCCATTCTTTGGCACCAGGTGTCAAAGTCATCAAGAGTGATCAGTGGGGACTTGTTCATGGTTCCAGTTTCCATATCAGTTTTGGAAATGGTTGCCGTTTAAAAAGTTATGTATTTTGTGTGTGTGAGGGATTTAAAGATGGTGAAATCTTATTTCAAGAGCCTGCAAGCTATAATACCAAATGCAGGATCGGTGAAGGGTGGTCACTTACAACACAACAACACAAAGAGGAGATTAACTTGACTAATCAAACAGTGAAACTGGATTAACCACAAGAAATGATACTAAGGACACAAGTGAATAAGAGACAGAACAAGATAGCAAAATTCACAAGGAGCTGGTTTTCAAGATTGCACTATATTACCTTCTCAAGTTCTATTACAAGTGTTACAAAGCATAAAAAAAGTTACAAGTACTTGAGATACATATACTACATCCTACAGCCGGCCATACTTTGAAGGCCAGCTGGATACAATTGACTAGACACAAAACAAAATCAATTGTAGAGTCAAAAGGCAGATTGCCTTTTGACTTGTGACTATGACATGCCATAGCTCACATCCTAATATATTACAAAAAGGATAAAATACATGAAGTAGAAAGTTACAGACTCAAGACCTCAATGTACAGTTTCTAAAAGCATGGACCTTTTCACCAACTCATGCAAGTTGGTGACTTTACAGAGTTGCAGCGGAAAGGGGTCCAGCTTTATGTAAAGTACATCAGATAAAGCATGTATACTAAAAGTCTTTGGAAGAAATCTGTCTTCAAGTGTTGGCTTCGGAAGACTTCATCTTTGGCTTTGGAAGATATTGGTCTTGGCTTCGGAAGATTTCACACTTAGAATATTTCTGTTGCATGTATGAAACTTCCGAAGCATTCTTCTTCAATGCACTTGTGCATGCATGCAGGAGACCTTAAGTGTTTGAGTTGCATCAGCCTTAACATGTATTCCTTACAGGTCTTTTGTCTGTAACTTTTTACTATTGTACTTTTTATTATTTTTGTAATAGATAAGCATGCGAGCTATCACATGTTATAGTTTCAATTCCTTTTGACTCTACATTGATCTTGTTGTCTAGATTAGTGTTTTCAGCTGGCATTTAAAGTATGACCGGCTGTAGGATGTAGTATAAAGTATCTCAAGTACTTGTATCTTCAGATAAGATTTGTAACACTTGTAAGAACTTGAGAATAATATACATCATTCTTGCAAACCATATTAGAGTGTTCTTGTTTATTGTTTTTGTTACTTGTGTTTATTGTTTCATCCTAATTGGTTTCTTATTTGATCTGCTAAATGTTCTAAGTCTTCCTCATTATAAAACTATTGCATTGACTCCCTTCAATGGTCCCGCAAATTGTAATTCATTTTAATGTTAAGTAATCTATAAGAGTATATTGATTATATTTAAATATCAGTTTAATGTTGTAAGCCTAAATATTTTAGTTTTATATTCATTAATTAGGATCAAGTTTTTCTTTAAATCCTTGAAGCCCAATGGTAAAATCGACATAAACCAAAAACGAACCAAAACTGGAGTGAAAACCAAAAGTCAAAAACCACAAAAACCAAAACTGAATGGTTTTAGAAGCCTAGAAACCAAAGTATAAGTTTTGGTTTCTATTTAGGCCAAAATCAAAACAAACCGACCCATACACACCTCTACCTAAGTATATCTTTATTTATAAACAAATACAACTATCACTCAATGTATCCATCAAAGCATATTTCAATGGTTGTGGTTACAACAGGTAACACGAAAACTAGCTTCAATAAATGATACGTCAATGTAAATGAAAGGTTTTTTTGTTTCAACCATTAATTGTACATGAACTTGATAAACCATTCAAGTTGAAAAATCTAGTATCCACTTTGAAATTGTCAATATTAGTGTTAGCAAACGAATCAAACGTTCAACTAATAATTTGTAAATTGTGTGGCAAAAAATTGTTTATATTCATTTGTTTAATAATGAAAGAACACGAACAATAAAATTTTGTTCATTTAATTAAATAAACGAGCATGAAAAAAGGTCTTGGTACTTCGATTATAGTTCGTTTGCGTCCGATTGTGTATTCATTTATGTTTGATTATGTGTTCGTTTACGCAAAGTTGGGCAGTTGCAAAAAAATTATGTTCGGGGATTAGGATTTGAGTGTATATATTACACTATATATTTTGTTGGTGGAAGGCCACCCCCAACCCTGGGTAAGAGTAGGTATGCCAATGGGTGGGCTGGGATTGAACATGAAGTAGTCGTGACTTGTGAGAGTGGGGGAACAATGGGGTTGGTTGGGTTGGGTTGTTTTTATTAATATTTAGTTAATTACATAATTGGTCTTTAGGATAGAATTTATTACGTAAATAGTACTTGTTAGAAATAGGATAAAAGTAGGGCTGTAAACGAACATTTAGCGCATAGTTCCTTAACCGTTCGACGGAAAGTTTGTTTATGTTCGTTCGTCTAATAAATGAACGAACACGGAACAAGAAACTTCAGGTCGTTTAGTTAAACGAACGAACATGAAAAAAAGTTGCACTCGTTCATTTATGTTTGTGAACGTTCAATAATATGTTCGTTAACGTTCGTTTTTATTCGTTCAATAATAGGTTGGACGTTTGCCATATCAGATTCATTAAACAACTAAAAGCACAAAACTTAAACTTGTTACTTTGAATGATAGTACCTGAACTTGTTACTTTACGCAAACCAAATGGACCATCCGTATCTCTAAAATTTATATAATTATGAAATTTACATATTATAGATACTTTATACATTTTATAATAATGTTGATATGTATGTAATTTATTATATTTAATTTGTTACATTAATTATTTTTTTAAACAAGTATAATTATAATGGTAGGATTACAGTAATAAGTGTATTTAATCTAAAAAGTTTAAAAAGAATTTTGAGCTTGACATGTGTCCTTTGATTGTTTTAAAGAAGAGGACATTTTGATCATCGGGTCTAATACGTTAGGTTTTTTGTGTCAAGTACTCACGTCATTGTTTCAAATAATTTTTATTATATGTTATATGTATTCATTATTGTATTTTATGTTTTAAATCATTTTGAGTTATTTTTTATCATGTTTTTTATATATTATATGAACATGTTATTTTATCATCGTATTACAATTTTTTTTGAACGGGAGCATTGTTGATTACAATTAAAGATACACGATGATTTCATTTCACCAATGTGTTTTTTCATAACTCATTGTCTCTAAGATAACACAAAAATGATCCAAAAACACAATAAGACTTTTTATCATTATAAATTACGTTTTATACATTGTATTATTTTAGATTAATTAGTCGTTAGTTTTTCATTATGTTTTACATACTAGAATTACATAAAAATGAATTATACATTGTTTTACCGATTCATCATTTCAGAACAACACAATAGTGTTTCAGAAACACAATAACTAACAAACACAATTAATTATACTAAAAATACAATGACAAGCAAAATTTATATGAGCTAAAAACATAAAAAAAATATTATCTTTTTATATAACGATACTATACTCGTTTTAAATATTAACAATCAAAATGATAAACTTCTAAACTTCATGTTCATATAATTTAAAGTATATTTGTAACACGGATGGACATTTAGATTATTAGAAGGCTAATCGGGGTAAAATTTATCGGGCTTGAATCTCTTCTAAAACATTAAAGATCTAAACCATTGCATATTTAACTTATATATAATATATAATAATAATAATATAATAATTATTATATACAAAGAAGAATAGAAAATCATATGCACATATATTTCAAATTCGAATACCAATCCAACAAAAATCACAAATCGAAATTCAGTATCACACTTTGAATCGATCAAATTACAAATTTTTAATTTTCAATCCGAAGTTCGAGATTTTCGAATATAATTTGAATACTGAACGCCACATAATAAAATTTATGAATATAGGAAAAGAAAACTTTTGTATTTGTCTAACAAACTAACGAAATTACACGATACCCGCGAGTATACTCGATACTGAACGGATATTCCCCGCCAAAACCTCTGATGGTCATTGTAGCGGGTATTAGACAAGGTCTTACAATCTGTCATAGGACTAGGATTACTAAGAGCCCGCTCATCACCATTCCTAATTAAACATGACCTGATCTACAAAGTTGCATACCCTAATGTATCAAAACCATCTCCTCGGGTATTCACCATATATAAATAACTATGCATCATAATACAATAACTTTTACATGATATGCTTATACTTAGATCATGTTAGTAAATTATCTTTCAATGTGAGCACTAAATTTTTCATTAAGATAGTGTTTATAAGTAAATTCATAACAAAAGGAAGTAATTACAATGTTAATAACACACATATATGCACATACATACTTATATATAGGAAAAGTGTTAAATACAAAGAAGAATTATAAAAAAAATAATACGGAGGAATGTGAGGCATTGAAAGAATATCTCATTTAGAGGGTCACAGTAATCAAATAACTTAATTTTATTAGTATTTGTGAAAGAAAATGTTAATTTAAATCCTATAGGGCGGCGTAGGTGGTGCTCAGGCGATGGGCGGCGCGGTGGTGGGCAGGCGATGGGGCGGCGAGGCGATGGAGCGGCGGAGGTGGTGGGCAGGCGATGGGGCGGCGAGGCGATGGGGGGCGAGGCGATGGGGGCGCGAGGCGATGGAGCGGCGGAGGTGGTGGGCAGGCGATGGGGCGGCGAGGCGATGGGGGGCGAGGCGATGGGGCGGCGGCGGTGGTGCGCAGGCGATGGGGCGGCGGCGGTGGTGCGCAGGCGATGGGCGGCGCCGGTGGTGGGCAGGCGATGGGGCGGCGAGGCGATGGAGCGGCGGCGGTGGTGGGCAGGCGATGGGGCGGCGAGGCGATGGAGCGCGGCGGTGGTGGGCAGGCGATGGGGCGGCGAGGCGATGGAGCGGCGGCGGTGGTGGGCAGGCGATGGGGCGGCGAGGCGATGGGGCGGCGGCGGTGGTGCGCAGGCGATGGGGCGGCGAGGCGATGGGGCGGCAGCGGTGGTGCGCAGGCGATGGGGCGGCGGCGGTGGTGCGCAGGCGATGGGGCGGCGGCGGTGGTGCGCAGGCGATGGGGCGGCGGCGGTGGTGCGCAGGCGATGGGGCGGCGGCGGTGGTGCGCAGGCGATGGGGCGGCGGCGGTGGTGCGCAGGCGATGGGGCGGCGGCGGTGGTGCGCAGGCGATGGGGCGGCGGCGGTGGTGCGCAGGCGATGGGGCGGCGGCGGTGGTGCGCAGGCGATGGGGCGGCGGCGGTGGTGCGCAGGCGATGGGGCGGCGGCGGTGGTGCGCAGGCGATGGGGCGGCGGCGGTGGTGCGCAGGCGATGGGGCGGCGGCGGTGGTGCGCAGGCGCTGGGCCGGCGGCGGTGGTGCGCAGGCGATGGGCCGGCGGCGGTGGTGCGCAGGCGATGGGGAGGCGGCTGGTGCGCAGGCGGTGGGGCGGCGACGGTGGGGCGCAGGCGGTGGGGAGGCGACGGTGGGGCGCAGGCGGTGGGGCGGCGACGGTGGTGCGCAGGCGGTGGGGCGGCGACTGTGGTGCGCAGGCGGGGGCGACGAAGTTGGTGCACAGGTAATGGGGTAGAGTGGGCGCGCAGGAGGTGGTCGCATGTGGTGGGGCCGCGACGTGATGCGCAGGCCGAGGGTGGCGAGCATAGTGCATAGGCGGTGGCGACTGTAGTGCACAGGCGGTGGGCAGGACTAGGGTAGAGTGAGACCCACGTTAATTTAATGTAGGGGTATATTAGACTTTTTACGTTCATTTAACTGAAAAACTTAACAGAAGTTAGTGTCAGGAACCAATCGTGTTACGAGTTGACAATCTGTAAAAACCAAACCTGTAATTTCTTAAAAATTGGGACCAATATTGCAATATGAGCAAACCACGGGAACCAATCGTGTAATTTACTTTTAAAATTACGTATGAGTAATTACTATAAATAATATAAAAAAATATGATATCAACATTTTAAGCTTTTTTTAGACTATTTTTTATTTTTCCAAAAAAATCATTAAATATTTTATTTCAAAAACAAACCCTTTTAAAAAAATAACATTCTTGGTATAACTCAATTATAATTATTTTTGGTTTACGTAAATTTTACTTTCTAAATACATTATTTTTAAAATATTTTGTATTTTTATAAAAGTTTGATGTTTTCGAAAAATTTCTTATTTTATATAAATTTGTTTCCTTATAAATAACATTAATAAAAATACCTCTTTCTAAATTTATTAATAAACTATTAATAATCTAAAAAAATAATTAATTAATATTAATAATATAAGTAATTAATGTAGTAGTTTTATATGAGAGAGAAACAAGAAAACTTTGGAATAATATGATGTTGTCACGTATCCCCATATTTACATTTTTATTATAGTAGGATATTAGGTAGTAAAATTCATAATATTTCATAATTTCATAAACACTTATATACTAATCGTTCATAATATTCCAAAACCACTTATATAGTAACATTTACTACTTTTAGTAAAAAATAAAATAAACTAACACTCTAAATCTTATGAATTATAATGAATTAACTATTTTAATAATTAAAATGTATTTAAAGAATGAAGTTATTAGTGAATAAAAAGCTATGATACATTAATTTTTAAAATTTTAAATCATAAAAATATGAAAATGTTTAAATGGTATATAATCAATTTATGAGTTTAAAATTTTTAAAGTAAAATAGGTAAATGGTAAAAATATGAAAATGTTTAAATGGTATATATCAATTTATGAGTTTAAAAAATATAAGTGAAATAGGTAAATGGAAAATGTTTAGCCGGAAAACAAAAGTATAGAGCCTCTAAAATAATGACACGTGATACTAAAAATCTTTATTTATTATAACTGATGTACGTATATGCATGTATATTGCCACCTGAATTATAATTTAGATAAAGGTAAAAATATCATAAATCATATCATTATTGTCATGTTATGCTATTATTATAATATTTGATATAAAATATAGCATCGATGAAAAAACACTTAGGCTTTTCACTAGCATCTTTGAGACTTTGGCAACGATTTCATCTTATGTTTCTGAAATTCTGATGTGCAAAGACAAAAAGGAAAATTCGTATTGAAATCACAATATTATCATATCGACCTTTTAACTTGTGTGTGTGTGTATATATATATATACACACACATACACCCACATAATGTTTTATGTATATCGTAAAATGACATTTTTAATCAACATAGCTGAACTATAATCTATAATTTCTATTGCTTTATAACTGTCAAGTATTAGTAAACTGTTATTTAACTTTTTACACTCCTTTATAAGTAAACGTACAAACTATTAATATTAAAACGGAAGAAAAAAGATTACAATTTACACATCCACTAGGTTAATATCATTTGGCCAAAAAACAACATGCCCCGTAAATAGGAATAGTGGACATGCATTGTGGAACACTAAATAAGTAAACGAAATACACTTATCAAAATTTTATATTAATTTATGTGATATTAAAAAAAAATAGTCGAAGAAAATTTATATATGATTATTAATTATTCGTTTTTCTCTCTTTTTAAAAAAGTTGGTAATGAATCTTCATGGTACAATGTTCCCATGAAGCATGGCGCATTTAATAATAATATTTTGTTCGCTTATATAAAGGAGATGCATGATGAGGTTCCTATTGTGGTGATTATATTTGTCTATGAATTTAAAGACATCTTTCTTTTTTTTGGGGTGTATTTTATAAAAAATATATATTTGTAATTTTGGGTTCTGCAATTTGGAAAAGTTGTAAAATTTGTAGTTGTATTGTATGATTTTTGGACGGTTTGTATTACATTATAACTTAAATGATATTTATTAACTAAGTAAAATATTTTTTTTTTATAATTTTATGATACATACTTTACAATTACAAAGCAATATAAAGACTCGGTTAATTTAAAATATAAGAATTTAATTCCCACACATAAACTTATGTTTATATACTATTTTATTTATGTATTTAGATTTAGATAAGTAATAAACATAAATTAATAATTATATTATTTAATATTTGTAAAACTGAAAAATAGTTTGTAATTAGTAGATTTGTGGCAAGTAAAAACTGTAGGATGTAAAATAGTTCCACATGCTTTCTTATATCACAAGATATCAACTTTTTTTATATATTAAATAAATACAATTAATTATGCAATTATCTCAAAGAATATATATTATACTGGCTTTAGTAAACTCGTGTAATGCACGAGTTAAAAATATAAAAACTATATAATTTATAAAGGTATAAATATTTCGTACGATTAAGTTACGTATTACTATAACAATAAAAAATTAAAAGTTTTATTGCATCTTAGTTAGTTTTTTTAAAGCTCATGAAAAAGCGTAGTTTTTATTATATATTATAGATATAGATATAGATTCTGTTATTTAAAAAAACTGAAAAAATAAGACATATGAAAAAGGGGCATAACTGTATTGAATTGAGTGGTTTTAAGTCTTTTGTCGACACATATTTAAGAGGATGTTTGTATTGTAAAAGTTATGAGGAGACATATTAAGACTCTAAAATTAGTAAGATATAATTTTGTCAATCAAATTTAACTCAAATTAATAAAAGGTGTGATTATGTAACTGGAGTGAAAAGTAAAATCCTATTAATAAAGGGTGTGATTATTTAAATCTTGACCGCCATATCCTTACGACAAAAAAAACACTTATAATGCGCGAGCTATGGTTACTAGTTAACCAAATGGAACGTGTTTCATTGTTAATTTGAAAAAAAAAAAAACTAATATCAGAATTATATTATTCTATTATATATAAAGATTAAATGCTAAGAGAGGTAACAAACTGTTTATTAAAAAAATGTCAATCTAGTTATATTTTATCATTGAAGATCTAAGAGGCATAAAATAATAAATTAGTTATAAATAAGGAGTCTGAGTGGAAAAAAAAAAGGATAGAAGAAAACATTAGTTATTTCGAAGAGTCAAATTAGTGGAAAGGCGTCTAAAATCACTATACGGGTCACATAAATGTTTATAACAATTTTAATAATATTAATTAAAAAAAATGTTTTATCTATAGTTTTTAATAGAATATTAGATGTTAGTTTTATATATGACTTAATTATCCAAATTGATATCTTTGAGGTCTTTTAATATTGGGAATGTATAGAAAATTGGGTTATGAAAAGGTTAAAAAAAGCACTCAATTCCAAAGTGGGAAGGCAAATCAAAATGGAAGAATGAAAGGAAATCTGGGTCAAAAATTGTGTTCAAACTTTTTACAGCCCAAGAAACATTATGTAGCATCATTGAATTAAGAGCTTTCTTAGATTTTCTTTGTTAGATTATGATTATATGCATCCCCCTCCCCCCTTAATATTATTTTTCATATCAAGAAGGGACTTTAACAATCTTTGATTTAACTTCAGAAACATTTATATAAAAGTGAATACGGTATAAACAAATTCTATATAGAGAAAAACCACACGTAACATTCACAAGCAAAGTATGTATATATATATATATACATACATATATATATATATATATATATATATATATATATATATATATTATATATATATTCATATATATGTTTACGAAAGCTACTTGTATCATATAAAACTTATATAAGAAATACATTTTAAATAGTCATGATCTCCATGTTGTGAAATTGGCCACTAAAAATAACAAAGAAGAAAAAGACAATGTAGTATCAAATATACTTGACCAGCGAGTTTGGTGGCATTGTGGCGAAGCAAAACCTTTTGAAACACCAATGTTTGAACGTTTAGAATTCAAATCTTACATGAGTAAATGAAATTCAACTTTCATAAGAAAAGTATCAAATATACTCATCTACATATATATAATATTTACACAATTCTCTTGTGTAAGAGTTTAAAGTACGAATGAGAACACGAAGAACTGGTATATATAATATAATGGGAATATTAAAAGTTGAATTAGTAAACAAGTCCGATAAATATGTAACTTTAAGTGTTTTGAATGTGTATATTTGATATTGTTTTGTTTTTTTCTTTCTAAATATGATATCATGAAAGTTCTAGGATTACCTATGAAATTTTCTCTTCTAAAAATTTGACAGTTCTTCTATTATTTTCTCCCCTGTCTTCATCAAGGTATCTAGTCACTTTACAACTTTTTTACTGATAGTAAATATAATTGATATTAATTGTGAAAAATGTGGGATAATAAATGAAAAGTGAAAGCAAAAGACGAAAAAGAAAAGTGGTGAAACCATAATGGAAAACTTGCTTCTTACCCGAAATCGTTAATGCTTCTTTTGGCATTTAATAAGAGTATGTTAGCAACAAACAATAAGTATAATGGTTTTGAAAATCCATAAGAAGTTAGTAAATATGTATTAGTTTAAAGTTTTGAGGTTTATTGGTGAAGTCATGTTAAATCCTAAGCTCTTTTAAACGGCAAGCAACGATTAAAGATTGTGAAGTTGTACAACAACAAGACACAAGAAATAAAACAAAAAACAACACAAACGCTTAAACTAAATGTGCCAACCAACCAGTGATGAGTATTGAAGCTTTTTAATCAAACAAGTGTTTTTGAAAATGTGAAAGTATTGTGAAATTTGCAACTAGCCTAAATCTTTAATTAAAAGACAATTTCCGGATCCTTTTGGTTTTTAAAGCGTCTTTACAAACAAAAACCTCTTGTTTTGTACTTCACTACACCGCTTGCAGTTGTGTAGGCTTCATACTTCAATCTTTGGTTTTTAATCTTGATTAAAGTGTTTAAGTATGTAGTAGTTAGTATCAGAGATTTAGCTTTGAACTAACCGATCAATATAGTGTTGGATTGTTAGTATACATTTACTTAGTAGTTCTTTGAACTCGGTTGACACTTATATGATAATTAAAACTTACCATGAACTTTTTAGATAATTTTCTTTGGGATTTTAGTAAGATTAACAAAAACTCTATGATAAGAAAAACCAATGGGCAAAAACTACTTTATCCTCTCTCCCTCCCAATTTCATCTTGTACTTGATACACTACATCATCATGCAAGCATTAAAAGCCTGATTAACACTAGAGTGAGTCATTGTTTTATATTTTAGACGTCTATTTCAAAAACTTTTAATATATTAATCTAGTGCTTTGTCTCTCTAAACATGTTTTATAAGATTCATTTCAATACCAGATATGATTGTTAGACCATATATTCATATAATACATTGTGACTCTAATAAAGTTCTCAAAATCATCTTGTCCCAAAATATTAAGAAAATTTGATTTTATGAACAAGTATTAAATGAAAAGGGAATATTATAACTTACTTCAAAAACAACTTTGTAATGAATTAAATCCTTTAAATTGTTCTTCTAGTACATTTTGTGGCCATTGAACAAAAAAAAGTGGTAGATTCCCAATCATACCCTCCACTCTATTTGAAACACCCATAATTGCACCCAACAACCATTCCTTTTCACCATATAGAAACCTGAGCTTCTAAGTTTAACTCATGAAACCAAACACTCAATTATATAAAAAATATATACTTTAGTTACTATTTTCTTAAAACTAAAGTTAAACGTTTTACTTCAAAATATTAATATTTTACTACTTCAAAATGAATATGTTTTTTAATATTTTATTTCATATGAAACTATTTCTATTTTCTAAAGTCTAAAATAAATTACAATTTCTAAATCAAATGGAAATATAATGCCACCACCAATCTTCCCGTAGTCTCTGTTTTCCCTCGGATGACATGTCAACGGCACATTAGTTTTTCAATATTTTTTTCGTTTTGTATGGTGTCGTATTAGTTTTTCTCACTTTTTTATTTTTCCAACTTAATTAATTTTTATACTTTGTATTTATGTTTCATATTATATAATAAATTAACAAATACGTAAAAGAATAATAACAAAGAAACTAAAATACATAATATATATACAAAAAAACATTTTATTAGTAAAATAAATTAGAGGTTTGTATGCTGGAAGGTTATTGCGGATTGTACGTGATCATAAATTGAAAGTATATCATGTTCTGTCGTTTATTGTTTGTAGCATCTTCTAAGTAATCTAGAGATATCGACGCATCATCACTCTTCAAATCATATTATTGTTTAGGTTATACACACGTACAAGAATTTTCTAATCCTTCGTTGATGTAGTTTTTTTGCGGTTATGTCATTTACCTTTTAGGGCCCCAAAAGCTCGTTCAATATATTTTATCGCCACTGTGTGAGCTTTCTTGAATCGTTGTCATTTAAGATCCTTCTCTAGTGAGTACGACAACCATTGTCCAGCTTGGATATATGCTATTGGATAAATAATACCCAATTTATATTGAACATCTTTTTATGACAAACGAACATTTCAGGACATTTCCACTAACAACAGCATTAAACAAATGTGATCGGTCAAGATTGTTTATGTCGTTGTTAGCTTCAAGGGTCTCAAAAAATACATATCAAATCCATAAATCCACACGCTATATTATTTGGCCACCCATATAATATGAATAATGAAGATCTATACACACATGCCCTCTAAAGTAGTCTACAAACTTCTTTAAGATTATTTAAGTGTTACTAACGGTTGACTTTTACCATACCCTTATCTTACCCACAGTTGATATCTTCCTATCACCTTCATAATGCTTTTGTTCTTCATGCCCATATCGCTACCTCTAGCCCTTGACGTATACATCAACACATACATATATTAATATGAAGTGTTTGACTTAAACTACATACCGAAAGCAAACATTTGTGACATAAACATGTTCCACGTAATAACCCTTGGTCCCAACGTGTAGGTTGACGACTAATAATCTCACAAATGATGCAGATTTGTAAGAAAAGAGAGATCAAGATTACTACAAAAAAGAGCTATAATAAAGTGTACATGTCTTGTGTTGAATTAATAAATCAATAAATGAATTAATTACAATTAAACACAAATACAACATTCTCCAAAGTTCCTATCACTCAAAGAATATACATATTGAAGATATGAAGAGATTTGTGGATTGACTTGATAATGTTTTTTCTTTGAGTCTTAGTTTATATTTAAGGATTCCACTTGGGGAGTTGTAGCAACAACCGTTTTAAATTTGTTGCTTTATATATGTAATTCATCAAGTTTCAACCGTTAAATGAGCCTATTGTATTATCATGATAAATATTTCTAAAGTGGTAGCCTTTTCAAAGGTTGCGTAGTACTTTTTCAGGCGGACAACTTCATTAGAATTTTACCACCTCGGCTTTTAAATAGACATTTTGATCTTCAGCTAACTGAGAAGACTATATCTGGAAAATTCAACTGAATTTTACTTATCATTTATGATCAATGATCAGTAGCGACCTCTAAAGATTTGTCTTTACAGATTGAAGATTTGTCTTCAGAGGTCTTTGAACACTATTCAATTAAGAGATGTTCGAACTTAAACTTCATATCTATCTTTTGACTAACACTTTGTTTTTTTTTCTTCAATACTTCTATCTCATAAGTCTGGTTTTAAAGTTAAAAGAATCCTTACAATAATATGAAGTGAGATAGGTGACTTCAACAAAGATTTCATGTAATTTGTTCAATAAGACTTCAACAAAGATTTCATGTAATTTGTTCAATAACCAAAATTAAAGCATGATAACTAACACAAAAGCTTACCTTTCTAGACTATCACATCTTTTAGCACCTTAAGGGGCTAATGACTTTGCCTTGGGGCTAAATAATTGTTCATCACGTCATCTTATAAAATTCTACGTGGTCTACCATGTTCCGATTGGTTCAAATGCATAATCACATCATTTAGCAATATAAAGTAGGCTACCATGTTCCCATGGTGCTAATGGGTCATCACACCATCACATGCAACTATTTTTCATTGTGTTAATGGATCATCACATCATTGCATGCGACCACAACACAAAGATCATGTCAACTTTGGGAGCATCCTTAGACTTCTCACTCTTGGTGGACTTTTCACTCATTGACAAGCATCTAAAATTAGATAGGGGTGTTAGATATGTCAGGTTTCATCTTGATCATGAACAAGATTTAAATATTTATTTATGTTAAATACATCAACATTAATCTGGATGCACTTAAATTTGTGTAAGTCAAACATGATTTGTTTAACCTATTTATATATACTTGTTAGATTGGCTGGCGGATTGTATACACAAACCAAAATATAATTAAGTTGTAAACGTTTAAACAAGTTGTAATTAATAGGTTAAACATGTCGTAGACGGATTGATAGATTGACATGTCTGTGGGTTAAACAAGGCAACCCACAAATGATCCATCTAATTGAATAATTTAAATATGTTAACTCAAACATGCCTAAATTATCAAACAAATTAGATATGAAAATCCAAAACGTTTTCGTCTCGTTTTCAAGACTCAAGCCATGCTATGAAAGACTATCAATCACGCGATTATACTGACTATTAAATGGTGAAGTCGATGGATTTTTTTCTTACCTTTTTAACTTTTTTAATTATTTCCTTTGTAACCAAAAATTAATGTTATATATAATAAATTTATTATTATTCAACTATTCAAAAATATTAATAATGATTAATCTCTTTGGAAGTTAGTTTAACGTCCAGGCCTCGACTTTTTAACGGTTTTGAATTTTTATATATGTGATGGTTTACATGAAAGACGTGAGAGGTTAGGTAAAACTTTTATCGACTTCTAGCGAGCACCCATTTCAAGGGCCTGTTTATCCTCTTTATCTAGTTTTATTTTCTAAATCTATTTAAATTTTATTTTAATTTATTAACTTTTTTAGAAAAAACTATTTTTGTTTTCTTTAAATTAAATATAAACTTTAACCTTTGAGGTTTTCTTTTTCACGAATTTACGGTTGATGTGTTTTTTTATCATTGAAAGTGAATCTTCAACGTTTTCATTTCTATTATGTAAAGCCGCAAGTAAAGGTTTACCTCACGATTATGTTTAATTTATCCTAATTCTTGAATATTATCAAGGCCCCACCGCAATGCGTGAGGAATTGACATACTTGTTTAATCAATGTTTTGACATTATATTTGTCATGGTTTTACACGTCACCATTGAAACAAGCGAGTCTTTATTGTAACATCATTTTTGGTATACAAGATTTCATTTTAAAAGTTATTTCAAATATTCTATTTGTTAACTAATGATGTTATTATAGAGAGTTACGTTCATTTCAAAATCAATAATGCATTTGTGAGATCACATAACGAATTTACATACATTAATCAATTAGTGTGAGAGAAAGCCTCATAGTTTGATAACTTTCTTATGTTATAATTTTCAAAGCACTATATAGAGATATACAACATAACTTTTCTGGTTCTTAACATAGTATTAATTGTAAACACAAAACAAGATAAACTTCCATTTATCTATTATAATTACAATCTTAGCTTAGAAGATTTAATTCATTTATATAAACATATTAAAGCCTCTAGAAAAAAACTTTATTTTCAAGGAAATAACTATAAATTCAAATCGTACAAAGTGTGAGCGAGTGTTAAGAGTTTAAAAGTAAAGTAAATGCAGTTTACAAACCATGTGTTGGTCAGTGAAAAAAATATATATGTATATACATGTGTGTTTATATAATTATAGAAAATATAGGAAAAGTAGATATCTATCCAACAAATATTATAAAGAATATAATATCAACATATGAATATTAAATTTAGTATTCCAACATCCGCTAAAAAGAGGTTTTTAGCCCCAAGTTTTCCTCCCTTTTTATACCTCCCCTCATTTAAATACCCCAAACAATCTCCATCACCTTTTATCTCATCACCATCACCACCAGCAGCAGCAGCACCACCACCACCACCATGTTCTGCCCCTCCGCCACCGCTTCCGCCACCGCCTCCTCCGTCAACGGCTTCTACTCCGCCCTCACCCAGGGCCTCGACGACCTCTTCCGATCACTCCACTCCCACCACTTCATGTCCCTCACTTTCCTACAACACGTCCTCTCATCACTCCAATCGTTTCACTCCCACCTCATCTCCGTCGTCCACAAGCTCCACCTCCCCCTCGGAGAAAATGGCTCGATGAATACATGGACGAAAGCGCCCGCCTCTGGGAGGTCTGCCACGTCATCAAGTCCGGCATCACCAACATGGAGAGCTACTTCTCCGCCGCTCTCGCCATCGCCACCACCATCGAGAACCACCGCTTCTTGAACCCCCAAATGGCCCGACAGGTGAGTTTGGTACGGATTTGGATACCCATTTGGATGAATTTCAATACCCATGTGGTTGATTTGGGTATTCGTTTGGGTTATTGAAACGCCCAATTTGGTTGATTGATTGTGTAATTGGGTGACTTGCAGGTGCTTAGGGCGATCAATGGTGCCAGAGGGAGAGGGTGGGGCTGGAGGAGGAGAACAGAGGGTTGATCCGCACGAGAATCCAGCCTTTGATGATGAAATTCGATCGAAACGTGCTGATCGAATCGAAATTCAATGGGTTTAACGGGTTCAGAGGGGTGTTATTCGCCTTGCGCAACACGAACTCGCTGCTTTTGATGATCTTGTTGATGGGTCTCGTGTATTGCTCCCCTGTTACGAGCTTTTCGTCGTCGTGTAATAGCGCGATGAATTACAGCGAGAGTAAGTCGGTTTTCGGGTCGGGGTTTATGGTTTCGGCGTCGAGATTGCACGAGAAGGTGATGGAGAATGAGGATGGGCAGAATGGGGTATTGATGTATGAGTTTTGGAATGGAAGAATGGCCATTGATGAGCTGAAAACAGAGGTTGAGAGAATTAGAGGGACTGGAATGGAGTTTGATGTAAGTGAGAGGGTTGAAAAGGTAAAAAGTTGTTTTGTGGGGTTGCAATGTGGAGTTGAGAATATGATTGTTCAACTTGATGATTTCTTTGATGAGATTGTTGAAGCAAGGAAGAAGCTTTCTGATTTGTGCACTCATGGTTAGGGGTTCAAGATTTACCTTTTTGGTTCAAACAGGGTTCGAGTCTACTTCTCTTGGTGGTTCTAGCCTAATAGGTAGGGACCATGGGTTCGGGTTAGGGTTCGTGGGGTCGGGTCTTTTTACCATCAAAGGTAGTAGGGCATGTGGGTTCGAGCGTAGTACTTTTTATATGTTTTGTTTTATCTGGTATAAAGTTGTAGGTTCCGGTTCGCTGATTTTGTCGATAACAGATCGAGATTAGACCTGTGTATAAAAGAAAGAAAATCAAATAGAGTATGACTAGGGTTTTCTTTTGATTTTTATAATAAATTTCTTGTTTTGGCTATTTGTTTTATTTTATTATATTTGTGAATTACCAAAGTCATTTGTAACTTGATAGTGTGCTTTTCATTTTTGAACTTAAACTAAGATACATGATGTTGACCCTTTTGGACATGTAGTTTCTTAACTCAAAAAGGGATGATAAAAAGTGAAACTGACATATCATGAAAGCATACTTTAATTGTTATAAAACATTATTTGATTTTATCATAAATTGTCACCAATATTTTTAATAAAGAAAAAATTCTAAAAAATGCTAGCGAAAATTAAGCACCGATAAGCTTAAAATAATACATTTTATATTACAATTTTCAAGCTAAGTCAGTTTTGTGTTGTGTGAAACCAAAGAGCTCATGTGTCTTCACAATTAGTGAAGCCAAATGGTGTTAATAGGTGAACAATTTGAGAATCGTATACAACGACTATTATAATCTCCAAAATTAAAAATGTATGCTATTATGTGTTGCTTTAAAAATTCCCTAACAAATTTGAAAATTTGAAAATGTTAAAGAAAACCAAACATATATGAACTTGAAATTTTAGAGTCGCATTCATGTATGCATGTCATGTGTTCAAATCTTGAACGCATTCCTTGATTTCATTATGCACACAATTAAGACACCCAAAATCCATGGTTTTAGGCCATCTTTTGTGCATTAGGCACGTTATTACCTTAGCTAAACCCTTACACTCGTAAATATTTATGAGATGGCTTAGTTCCCATCAAAAGTTCCCATCTATTCTAACTTAATGCAGACTAATAAACCTGAAATTATACTTTTTTTTTTCACCTGAATGCCTCAATTTTAAAGTTGATATATCATTACTATAGCTTTAATTCTAACAAATGTTAGTTTATTGTTGAATTGTTATCAAGAAGAATGTAAAACCATAAATGATTATTATAAAGGAGATACACCAACAAGAGAATGTGATTCTCCCTTGTAAAGAAAGTAAAGATATTACCAAATGTCCATATGAAGATAAGAAACAACAAGAATATAGAAATTTCAAATACTAGCTTCAAAACAAAGCAAATTCAGCCTAAGACATTTCATTACATACAAAAGAACATTGGGGATCCAAATTGTATGCAAGTCTTATAATTAACTTTTATACAAGGATAATACATTTTATACGAGTTTTGACAATACACATAATATATTGATATTACTAAGAAGGGTATTTTTGGAGTATCATACAACAACATGAAGATCTCATTTGAGAATAATAACACGTCAATCCAAATACTATGGTTTGGAATCTTACGCTTTTGGTTTTGTTCGTTTAATCATAACAATACCAATAAACATATATGCTAACTTTAGCTCAAGAATTCATCAATCGTTACATAGCTAGAAGAAAATTACGTTTGTACCATGAATCGTATTTAACGGATGGTTGAGATTATCTCATTATTTGTATCTCACTCTTGGATCATATATATTTGTATCTCACTCTTGGATCATGAACGGTAAATTAGATCTCTTTTGAGCTTCAAGTGGTCGAGGGTTTAATCCTACAAAATAGTTAATCAGAGCGTATTAGTTTTGGTTTTTAATGAAAAAATGAGATGCAATATTGATATGATGACAGGAGGAATACAATAAAGGGAAGTAACTAATCATTTCAGTTGTGAAACAATCATGGAAAAGTAGGCAGGCAACACTCACTACTACTTGTACAATCATCAAAATAAAGATTCCTCTGCCAACTTTCTTTATACCCACACCAAACTGCTCAAACAGCTTGTACCCAACCCTTCACAGCTTGTACTTTACACCTCAATTCACCAATCCCCTAACTGGAATAGTAAAATAAAAACAGTTTCTCTTTTATATCAGTAGATATGAAGCTTTTGTCTCTTCCTTCATGTCCTGTTGGAGAAGTGTTTGATGGCTTGGTGGTTACTTAAATGCTACTATGGTGAATTTTTGTAGGTATTGTTGTGTGTCAAAGTATACAGTTATACACTCTCTAGCCCCCCCTACCCTACTACCCTACCCACCCCACCCCCCCCCCCACCCCCACCCCCACCCCCACCCCCACCCCCATCATGTTCCCTATTTACTTCACCCTTTTCCTTTTTCCCCTTATTTACATTTCCTTTTCAGAATACTCACTTTTGCTTCAGCCAAAGAAGCAAGTCCAGTCAACAACTCCAGACTCCAGGCTCTCTCATTCATTATTATTGTTTCTAGTTTTATTGTGATCAGAATGGAAGTTGACTTCCCATTTCAACTCCATTGACTCTAAAAATCTTTCCTTTTTATTATTTTAACTCTTTAACATCATATTAAGCTAATACACATAATGAACAGTGCTTAAAGAAGATTATTAGTGGACCCATAGAGCATTAGTGTGATAAATATATTAATGGGTCAAAAGAATATGGTTATGCCCTAGTACAAATCATATCTATAGACCCCACTTTTCACAAGCATTATTGATCGAGAGTGTTATTCCCTGAATATTATAGTCGCATTAGCGTTGATGTGTTAACTTTAAGTGATTTTTTATTATAAAAAAGTGATAAGCTTCAAAAGATTCAGTTTGTATGTGTTAACATGGATGATTCAAATCCAAATCATTTGACTTGAGACCCTACCCTTTCCAATCACCACCTACAACAACACACTTCTCTCAAATTGGAAATTCAATTGCCTTCCTTATTATTACCACAGAAATTTTTTTGGTTATAATATGCTAAGTAATGAGTGTGTGCAACCACTACCCCAGAAGACTCCTATAGGTATCATCTAGGCACAATGTTCTTTATAACCCACTACCTCCAACATACAATTTTTCTACATATATAACTATTTTATGTCAAAGTTTCCTAACATATGATTCAAGATTACATTATCTCAAATGGTTCAATTTGTAAAATTCAGTTGAATGAGAAATCGATCAAATATGTTAGAAGTTCCCAAATTCGTACTTGTTTTTATTGCATATCGCATTGTAAATTGCTTTATCTATAGATTTAGAATTAGTTTAATCCTATTGTTGTGTAGTTAAAATTGACATTTTTAACTGGAAAAGATATCCGCCCATCATACACATTGAATACGCATTTTGTCCCAAGTGGGACTAGAACCCACAACCTTTTGGTTCATGTACCGCTAGGCCAAAAGTCTCATGTTCATTCATGTATAAAACATACAAAATCTTAACTTGATACCCAACCCATCCATCTTTCACATGAGCATATGATTCAACAAAAATGGTCTTGTTAAATTACCTTCTTTTGTTGAAGGAGCAACCGATTCAACTAATCAACTAGAGATAAATGCCTCTGAATTGCCATCGATTATGAGCTTCCTTCTCCAGAAACGTTGTGTATCTTTCGATCTTCTGAAGTAGACAGAAAACAATTTAATAAATAGCAGTAATTCAGATGCTAATGATAAAAATAAGAAAAATAAAACAAAAGAATTAGCTAATAAGTGAGGGAGTGCCACCAAATTAAGCAATAATGTAGCATACCCCACATCATAAACTTAAATCTCAACATTCACTTTACAGCATATGGTAACAAATTAGAATATTTAAAGTCATGGAACTGGACCAGACTTGAAAAACTGAAGTACAAGTACTTGCCAACATTGTCTTCTATAAAATTTTAATCTATGTATTTAACATGATTATGAAAACAATATTATCACAATTATCAACAAAAGCTTTTGTATGTGGTATACATAAAACACACTTGCTACAACTTGTGCCTTTTTGACCATTCCCCTTTCAACTATTCTTTACAATTGACCCACTTTAAATTATGCACAACCCAAACTGACTCAATCATTAGTAAATTGGTCGAATTGATGGCTCTAGGTTATTAGAAAAATCTCACATCCTTTATTAAGTTATTACCTTTAAGAGAAGATCATGAATCTTGAAAAACATTTCATTAATCAGCAACAAAAGAAAACTAAACCTTGAAATGAAATTACTAACATGGACCAACCTCACAAGTCCTCAAGTATTTGAGCACTTAGATGCATATAATTTGTTATTTCTAGAACATTTTCGGCAAGTTAAGATCTGGTTGTGTTTTTAAAAATTAGTAAATTGTCTCATTTCGGACAAATGAGAAAGTACAATGAGAAAGTACATTGGTATTCTATGTAAAAAATTATTTGTGATGTAACCTCAAACATATATGAAAAACAAGTTATAGCAACCAATTTTCACAAACTCCAGGATTTTAAGTTTGCATCTCTAATACACTCATCTACTGTCACATTGTAATTTTGTGTTCTACTCTATCAATACCGTGACAGTTGAGCTTTCTGATACATATATATTGTTTTGTTGATTCTACAATCATTTATTACTTTGTTTTTCAGTTAAAAAAATTTAACAATGATGAAATTAAGGCATGTGGGGATAAATATTGCATTCTATCAAGAAACAAGTTGACACGATGCGAGATAATTCACAGAAGAACAAGGTGGCATTCCTTATTTGCTTTGGCTTAAGAATCTTTCCACAGAAAAATACCTCTTTCAGGGCCAAAGACCCTATTATGAGTAGTTGAAGTTGAATGTCAATGAACTCAAATGGGCTTGCACACTCCTACAAAAATTAACCATAGGATGCTCATAAGAGAAGATAGATATGTAAGCATGTCTTCATGAACATATAAGCACACAAATGCATCAAGGTAGTTAAAACAATAGGAAGAACATTGAGTTGTAGGCCACTCCTCCATTAGGTTCATATGTTTCATCATTCCTTGAAATGCGAACAATTTAACAATTAGAAACCAAACTAACTACTTTTTAGCCTTTGATCCAAGAGCTAAAACGCGATTTCTTTTGTTCCTAACTATTTTGTGGTTCTCATTTGAACGTCACTCGGTATGAATGTTAGGACCAAAGTGTATCAACATTCAGCAACTACGTTACGACCATTGATAAAAAGAAACATGAGAGCTCATAACACCATGATCAGAACTTTAAAGTTAAAACAAGCACAGTCAATCAATGAACCTCGTAAATCACCATATCAAATGGCTATACCACAAATTAAACATAGACAACTCCAGTTCCCAGGTTTTTTATCGTTAACTGAAGAAACGATCAAACATAAACATTAAACAAGCTAGGTATTCTTGTTCATGTTCCTTTATGTTTGTTCATTAATAGTGTAAACAATTGATTATTATTGCTACACAAATCTTAGTCGAGAGATTAAGACTTAGGAGCAGCGCGAGAATGGGATTGTTATCAAGGACCAGGCTGGAACTTGGCATTGACTTTGACTGATGGGAAGCAGGATGCGGCTGGGCTTGGCTTCGACTGAGTAGAGTGTCTGCGAGACAAAAACAACACCGTGAGCCTCGCCTCGGGCAGAAAGGGTTTCCCCCCCGAGACCACACTCCGGCGTGAGAATAAGTATATGTATTGAGAGAACTTGAAGGGAAATATTAGTAAGTGATTGGTTTGAAATGAGAGTGTTCTAAGAATGTGTTCTACCTATGGAATGAAAGAATATTTATAGTGTTGGTGTATGGGAACAAGATATGACATGGTTCTATTCTTGGAAACCAGTGGTCAATGATATGAGACTGAAACCCCCTAGTCAAGGGTTTTATACCTTTTTGGTGCAAAGGGTTTCTGATTGGCATTAATGTAATTTGTCTTTATAGTTGACTTGGGTATTTTGGGGTTGCTCTGACCTTCTGCCAATGTTTTGATTTTATTCGTTTTGTCATCTTGTGTTTCTTTCTTATTCCCTTGTAACCAATGAATGGCTTCCATGGTTACCAAATTTCCGTGAAGGATTTCATAAGTATTGAACATGGGGACCATGATATTGTCTCGATGGTATTATGTCCAGCCACGGCTTTGGGCTTATACCCAGCCGTGGTTTGGGCTCCCCTTTCCTTCAGCCGTGGTTTGGGGGTGCTCCTCCCTTCAGCCGCGGCACGCTTCCCAGGGGCAAACCGTGGCCTGGTCTTATTGAGGTTCGGGCGAAACCTTTGCTACTCGGCCTGTTTCTTGTCTTAATCGTAGTCGACACCGAGAGTACTTCATTTTTTTTTGTTAGTTTTGGGGGTGATACCCCTTCATGTCCCCCTAGTCCAATTTTATGGTGTCAAGCATGCCATTGGAATAATAATAATTGTTTTGTGTTTTGATGGTTGTACCTTCCTGTCGTCTTTTTAATTGATGTGACAAAGATTGTTGACACCTTTCAATCATGCCTCGAGCCCCGGTTCTGGGCTCCATCATATCATTGCCTACCCTACAGGCCTTTGTTCTTCTCGGGTTGCGGCCCCCTAGCCGCCACATAGCTTCTTGGCCTTCGGGCCGATTTCCTCAAGTCGCGACCACTTAGCCGCCACACATTTCCTCGGCCTTCGGGCATTTTTCCTCGAGTCGCGGCCACCACATAATTCCTCGG
Source organism: Flaveria trinervia (assembly GCA_025506515.1). Classification (NCBI taxonomy): domain Eukaryota; kingdom Viridiplantae; phylum Streptophyta; class Magnoliopsida; order Asterales; family Asteraceae; genus Flaveria; species Flaveria trinervia. The sequence continues at coordinate 23,965,630 of CM046448.1, forward strand.
CCTTCGGGCCTTTCTCCCTCGAGTCGTGGCCCCCATAGCCGCCTTTTTGTGGGCCGAGTCCCTAGGGCTTTCCCTATAAATCCTCAACAATCTCTTTCTCCACCCCACTCTTCTTCTTTTCATTTTCCTATTGTTCAAGTTTTCTCTCATATCTCTCACCCAAGAACACGAATCTTTCTAGTAAGTTCAACGAACTCTTTTTCATCTTTCGCGTTTGTAATGGATTGTAGGAATGATATAGGTCTTCAAACATCTGTTATTTATCAAGAATTGTTAAATAATTTCGTGCTTCGCTACGGTATCTCCCCCGATCTTAGTCCCCTTGTCCCTCCTCACTTGTCGACCATGAGGGATGCTCCAGCTGGGACGATAGCTCTTTATACTTTGTTCTTTAGCTTTTGTAACTTCCAGGTTCCAGTTAGTTGCTTTTTGTGCTTGCTTCTTAGGTATTATGATATTCATTTATCGCAACTAGTTCTTTTAGGTTTGGTTAAAGTATACCACTTTGAGATATCATGTCGTGCCCTTAGCTTAGAACCTGGAACAAACCTTTTTAGGGCGTTTTACAAGTTGACTAGGGTAGGCGATTGGCTAACCTTTTTGAAAAGAAAAGCGCCCAAACCTCCTCTAGTGTTACGAACCATAACCAGCTTGAAATATTGGAAAGACCATTTTTCTTCATTTCGGCTAGTATAGTTCCTTTTGAGATGCACTGGTTGGAAACTAGTAAGTGCATTCAAGACCCTTTTCCCGAGCCCGACACGTTTGACATGTCTGCTTATGACCTCTTGAAAGCCGAGCCAACTCCTCTTCGTAGCTATTCTGAGCATTTCTTCGTGATGGCCAGTGTTAGTCGTAACTAGACCGACCTAACATGGTTCCGTTCATGACTTATCAAGGGAACGTAAGTTGCTTCCCCCTTTATGCCTCAATGTACATGTTCATGTGCCTGATTATTGTTTGTATGTTGTGCTTTTATAGGTATGGGGCTATTCGCGCGCATGAAGCTTTTTGCCAAGAAAGATGTTTCTGAACAGATTGAAGTTTTGTCTGAGGGTGCCACTCCTACATTAGAGACAACCGCTGGCTTTGTCGTTCAACCGGGAGAATCTATGCCACCGCCCCTATGAGCCGACTCAAAATGAATCGCCACAAAGGGTTGGGAAGTTCGGGGCTCAAACCGCGACTATCTCCCCCCATTGCATCTTCCGCGGCTCGCGAAGCAGGGCCCTCAGCCGCGGCTGGGGTGTCTTCCGCTCAGAGTCGGGTAGTGCTAGTTTTGCGCCACTGTCTTTTGATGGCCAGTCTATTGGTGGTTCAAGTAAAGGAAAGATGGCTACTTCTTTTGAAGACACTGACCTAAACGCGGAAGAGAAATTTGTTCATGACTGGGATTTTACTAATGGAACCACTTTCGAGACTCCGGAGTCATGTAGTGACTTTATGTTTGCGTCTCGTACACCTGATGAATTTTACCGTGGGGAAGGTTTGAAAAACAAAGAATTATCGAACACCGGTTGTTTGGCCGTGGTGAACAGTTTATTTTCTTTTGTTGAGATTCATGGTCGTTGGGTGGATGGTGCTAATGAGATCCATGACCTTAAGAAACAGGTGTCTAAGTTGGAGGCTGAGAATGCGTCTCTCAAGTCCTGTTGTGACGCATCTGAGGCTACGAAAGGAAACTTGCCCACGAACTTGGTGGTGTTCATGAGGAGCTTTGTATTCAGCACACTATCATGAAATGCCTTAACTTTGAATTGAAAGATAGCAAGACAACTTCTGAAAACCATATTGTTAGCCTGGAAGAGCAGGTTAAACGTCTTTCGTCTGAGAGGAGGTGGGCCATATCAGATGGTGTGATATCTTAGCCCAGATCAACAGCTTGTCAGACATAGTGGGGTATAATGCAGGCCTGCTGGATGGAGCTCGCCTCGCTGTAGAGGGCAAGAAACCTGAGAAAACCAAGAACTTTGACAAGAATGCATTGAAGAAGCTACGAGCTGAATCTGATTGTTTTGATAAAGCTACTTTTCCCATGGCTGAGACTATTGCTGCTATGTATGACTCGAGCATCGAGGAGATCATGTCGTTCCTGGCTCCTTCAGCTGAAGACCCTGCTCGTGTTTAGCTAGCTTATCTTTGGGTGTCTTTTTGTGTTTGTAATGTCATCAAACTTGTACTTCGACTTTATGTTTATTTTGGTAATGGTATTTAAGCTTTGACACCCCATACTTTGTGTTTATATTGTTGATCGTTGACACCCCATACTTTGCGACTTGCCATTTGGCCGCAACTTTTGGCCGCGAAATGCCTTTTGGCCGTGACTTGCTTCATGTTGTGGCTTATAGCCACGACTTGCCACTGTTCACAATATGATTATGGTTATATTTCTAGCCGCGACTTGCCACTTTGTGACTTTTGATTGTGAACGAGGCTTCAGCCGCGACTCTGACTTTGGTCGCGACTTTTGACTATGGTCGCGACTTGTAACATTCGCCGCGACCCAGACTTTGGCCATGAATGAGGCTTAGGCCGCGAGTCTGACTTCGGCCGCGATACCGGGCTTCGGCCGCGACTCTGACTTCGGCCGCGACTCTGACTTCGGCCGCGACTCTTGACCTCGGCCGCGACTCGTGACCTCGGCCGCGACTCGCCTTTTGGTTGCGGTTTGCCTATTGCTTTGGCCGTAGTTTGATACAGTTATCAACATGTTCTTTGGTTATCGTTGTTATTCATCCTATATAAGATGTTATTTTGCCTTATACTTAATGAATTGGCAACTTTCTCATTCGTTTTGATTTCGAGTTAGCTGTTTTTCTGGCCTTGGTTTTTATCCAAATAAGAATGCACATTATTGAGTGGCTCTAATTGTCTTCCAAAGTATGACCATGTGTTTGGAGTGACGTATATGGTTTTCTTCGAGATCTGGTTACAAACAATGGGTTCTATTATCAAACCTTGAGAATAGCCCATACTTGCTCATTTGTTTGCTCTTGTCATGATTTTTTGTGGTTTCGTTTAACTTAGCTTAGCAAACATTAGATTGTTTGGTAACTTATTGTACCTTTCACAAACGTCACTTGAATAATTGCATTGGTATCTCGCTTCTCTTTCTTTACTCACGCATCATTGGGGTTTCATGACTTGTTATGACACTGTTTATATAAAAAGATTCATTAATCTGGTGCAAATATTGGTGCTCACATGCACCTTCTTAATGAAAAACGAGTTACACTGCTAAGATCTTACTGCCTATTACATGTAGCATCGCCGGAGCTGAGCTCCATTCCAAGTTCATGGAACGGGCATTCCGTCTAACTTCCCTATTTTGTAAGCTCTATTCATCCCTGCTTCGATTATCTAGTATGGGCCTTCCCAACGGGGTCCAAGATTTTCTTGGCTTTCAGTTCAACTCGCTTCATTGCTTCACAAGATGTAGTCTCCCAGCTTGAAAGATTGTTTCTTCACCCTTGAATTGTAATATCTTTCTACTTCCTTCTTGTGTCTTGCCTCATGAATAGCCGCTATCATCCTTCGTTCTTCAAGTAAGTCCAGATTAAATGAAGTTCTTCCTCGTTGTTGGTTCGTGAGACTTGCAAGACACGAGTTGCGACATCCTAACCTCAGCAGGTATCATGGCCTCTAATCCATAGGTCAAACTGAATGGGGTTTCTTCGTGACTGGTCTTTGGCATGGTTTTATGGGCCCAGAGGATGCTTGGTAATTCTTCATGCCAACTCTTGCCTTCTATGCCCAGACATGTCTTGATTTTCTTCTACAATACTCTTGTTCACTCTTTCCACCTCGCCATTGCCTTGGGGATGGGTTACCAAAGTTAAAATCTGTTGGATCTTCAAATCTTTGCACCATGACTTGAAAGGATTTTCAGCAAATTGCTTGCCATTATCTGTTACAATGAACAACGGAAGGCCAAAACGACATATGATACTTTCCCGAAAAAATTTCTTAACCTGCTACCCCGTAATTGTCACGAGTGCTTTGGCTTCTACCCATTTTGTGAAGTAGTCAACTGCTACCAGCAGAAACTTAACTCTTCCAGCCGCTTCTGGAAATAGACCAACGATGTCCATTGCCCATTTTGGAAAAGGCCAAGTGGCACTCATAGGTATCATATCATTTTTCGTACGGTGACACATGGGGGCGTGCTTCTAACAACTTTCATATCTTTGGATCTCGGCCACAGCACTCCTATGCATACCCGACCAATAGTATCCTGCTCCCATTGCCTTAGCTACCACCATCCTTGGGCTTGCATGGATGCCATATATACCCTCATGTATTTCCCTAGTGACATAGTTGGCTTCATTAGGTGTGAGACAACGCAGTAGTGGTCCCATGTATGACTTACAATATTGGGTCCCTTGTTGTAATTCGTAACGTAAGGATTTTGCTTGTATTGCGCGTGCTTCTCCTCTTTCTTCCGGCAGGTCTCCATTTTCTAGAAATCTGATAATCGGGCTCATCCAACATTCCTCCACTACACCTTCTATGGAGGCCATATCATTTTCTTTGATTGACGGCACCTGTAACACCTCTACTTTGACTTCTTTTGCTAGGTGCCCAAAGGCGACGGAGGCCAGTTTGCTGAGGGCATCCACTTTCTTGTTCTTGCTTTGTGGGATGTGTGAGATGCAACATTTTTTGTAACTGCTGATCATGCTCTTTTCTTTATCTAGGTAAAGCTTCATTGTTTTCTCTTAGCAACATAGGACCCGTTGATCTGGTTTGCAACCAGTAATGAGTCTACATAAGCGTGGAGTGTCTGATTCCCATTTGCCTGGCTAGCCTTAAGCCGACCAACAATGCCTCATTTATGCTTCGTTGTTGGAGCTCTTGAAGTCTAACCTAAAGCATAAGTTATTTCCTCTTGCTCAGGCCCCACTAGTATCATTCCGGCGCCTGATCCTTCGTCGTTTGATACGCCATCAGTATGCAAGCACCATTCCCTGTCATCTTGACTCATGGATTTTTCATTGGCATTGTGACCTTCTTTCTCTTGTGGCATCCAGTTAAAAAATTAGCTACGTACTGCCCCCTGATTGCAACCCTTGGCTTGTACTCTATCTCAAAGACCCCCAACTCGATAGCCCATTTTGCTAACCTTCTTGATATCTCTGGCCTTCTCAGTATTTGTTATATAGGTTGGCTAGTCCAGACCTCAATCACATGGGCCTGGAAGTACCTTCGCAATCTCCTGGAAGCATACACTAAAGCAAGAGTTATTTTTTCCATAAGCGAATACCTGGTTTTGGATCTTTAAGAGCCCGACTGATGAAACCGATCGAGGTCTGTTCTCCTTCTCTGTTTGTCATCGGCACCGCACTTACGGCTTCTTCTCCTGCGGACAAGTACATCACCAGTCGCTCTTTGGAGAAAGGAGCTACTAGCCTGGGCAGGTTGCTTAAGTATACTTTCATTTGTTGAAATGCTGCTTCCGCTTCCTTTGTCCACACAAATCCTTCTTGCTCAAACAGTTGCGTAAAGTGGTCATGAAAGGCAAAGCACGCTCAGCATGCTTTGACAAAAACCTGTTCAGGGCTACCAATCACCCATTGAGTGTTTGTACTTCTTTGACGGATTTGGGTGATGGCATATTGAGGACAACTGTCACCTTCTCAGGGTTAGCCTCCAACCCCTTCTTTATCACAATCACCCCTAGAAACCTTCCCTCTTCTACTCCGAATGAACATTTCTTGGGGTTTAACTTCATATTGATTATCTTCAATGTTTGAAAAGTCTCAAGGATATCTGCGAGCAAGGCTTCTTCATCGTGACTTTTTATCACCACATCATCCACATAGATTTTAATGTTTCTTCCTATATGTTGCAAAAGGCTTTATCCATTAATCGTTGGTATGTTGCCCCTGCATTTTTCAAACCAAATGGAATTTTTGTGAAGCAAAAGATGCCAATATCTGTGTAAAAAGCTGTCTTATCTTCATCATTGGGGGCCATTTACACCTGGTGGTATCCCTTGTACGCATCCAGGAAACACTTCAGAGGAAGCTCGCCAAGGAATCCACCTTCAAATCAATATCCGGGAGTGGGTAGCAATCCTTAGGGCAGGCGTTGTTAAGATCCTTGAAGTCGATGAACATCCTCCACGTGCCATCACTCTTTTTTACCATTACTGATTAGCCACCCAGGTTTGATAACGTACCTCCCTGATGATATCCGCATCCAGCAGCTTCTTGACTTCTTCAACCACGACTCTATTTCGTTCTGGGCCCGGCCCATGTGTTGACGTTTTTAGGCAACTGCTTCTTTTGATGAACGTGTGTTTAGCTTGTGCTCTGCCGTGTTACGGGGAAACCCCTCCATGTCAGTGGGTTGCCATATGAAAAGATCCAAGTTGTGTTGCAGCAGATGACGAAGTCGTTCTTTAGTGGCATCTCCTCGTTTTCCCCCGTGGTGATTTTTGTTCTAGGAAGAGAGTACCCACTTTTCCAATGTTGGACATATCAGCTCGTCTTCTCCGGTTGCTGTTCCTGGGGCGATTGCCTTTACATCCTTGAACTCTTTGCTGGAATATACAGTGACGACCCTGGTTGGGGTGGGGAATTTGATTGCAGCATGAACTGTGGATATGACCACCCCAAGCATGCACAAGTCTGGCCTTCCAAGTAAGACATTGTGAGATGACTACGATCGCACAACTAGAAAGGTCATGGTAACCTCATGCCATCCTGGGTTGTTACCTATTGCGACTAGCAGTTGTATATGGCCTAGGGTCTGTACTACCTCTCCTGCAAAGCCAGTGAGTAGGTGTGTCCTTTTATCCAGGTTTCTTTTAATTTCCTCATCAAGCTGCAGAAAACAATGTTCGTACATAATTTTTGAACTACTCCTGCTATCTACATATATTCTGTGTACCTAATGACCTGCGATGATGGTTGAAATTATGAGAGGACCGTTGGCAAAGCTCCCACCATGTATTGGAGGGAATGAAGTTTCTTGGCCATCCAAGGCTCCATATGGTCAGAATGACGCTTGACGCTACACTCTGCGATCCTCATCATGATTATCTCCTCCTTTTGTCTCATGTTTTGGGTGCTTTCTTAACTCTCTTAACATGTGTGCAAGCTTTCCAGTGTTTATTACCAGCTCTATCTGTCGTTTTAGCAAGAAACAATCATCTGTTGCATGCCATTTTCTTTGTGGAATTCACAATACTTGCTCATGTATCTTTTACTCCTGGCTTCAATGGTGCGGGCTTGGTGAAGTGGATATTCTCTATAGCTAGGATTTTGCTTGGGGTTTTAATCAAAGGTGGGAGGGTCACATTGGGACCTTGTGGGTTTCGGATTGGGGTTGTGAAACGAGGTTGAAAAGGTGGGCTTCGTTGGGGGTATCGCGGCTAGAAGCATGGTTTCTCCCATGACCTCGAACCTCCCAGTCTCCTCTGTAGGTCCCATACAGAAGATATAACTTTCTTTGGCGTCTTATCTTTCAACTGTTCGCACGCCTTCTTTCCCCTGACAAACGCTTTGGCTCTCTCCAACATCTCGTCCATTGTTTTTGGAAGGTGTTCGTGGAATCTTTCTACTTACTAGTCATTTCGTAATCCGTGGATGAAGGCCAAGATTCGGATCTTCTCCCCGGTTCCTCGTACTTGCATGCTTTCTTTTGAATACCATGTTATAAAGTTTTCAATGGACTCACCATCGCCTCTCTTGATGTTGTGCAACTCAGTTGGGTCCTTAGCGGACAATCTATGCTAACTGAAATTCCTAAGGAAGTCCTCCTCCAACTCCTTAAAGCTTCCAATTCCTCCCACTGGAAGGCTATCAAACCACACCCTAGCTGCACCAGTCAGGATCTGAGCAAACATGTGGCACCATATAGGGATTGACCACTGCTCTACCTCGGCGGCGCTTATGAATATTGCAAGATGATCGTCTGGGTGTCCCATGCCGTTATACTTTCCCATATTGGATGCCATCTTGAGTTTTGGAGGAAAGGTGAATTCTGCTATTTTGGTATAAACTTGGACTTGGCTCGCGCTGTTGATGGGCGGTATGGCTTGCTAAAATCATCATCGATTCCCACTTTCTCTCCGATTTTGGTGGCGCTTAGACTCATATTTGCTTTTGAATCGTCTTTAATGATCTTTACTTTGTCTCCTCGATTACCTTCTCCCTCCTCACGATTCCTTTCCTCTAGGGTCTCTTTGTATTCTAGACGTGTTCAGATTTCTCTAAGGCGTCGTTCCCTTTCTTCCTATTCTAGCATGGAGAGGATTTGCTCTTGGTTTTTGTTGATGAATTCTAGAGTGATGACACTACCACCGTTATTGCCATCCCCTGCACTGGTTTCCAACAGGGAGGTGATGGTGTGTGGATTTTCGGTATCGCTAGCATTCTTATGGTGAGGGGTTCCTTGACCTGAATCCATGGTGGTTTTTTGGGTAACATCTGCGTCCCACAGATGGCGCCAAATGTTGATACACAAATCTTAGCTGAGAGATTAAGACTTAGGAGCAGTGCAAGAATGGGATTGCTACAAGGATCAGGCTGGAACTTGGTCTTGACTTTGACTGTTGGGAAGCAGGATGCGGGTGGGCTTGGCTTCGACTAAGCAGAGTGTCTGCGAGACAAAAACAATACCTTGAGCCTCGCCTCGGGCAGAAATGGTATTCCCCCCGAGACCACACTCTGGCGTGAAATTAAGTATATGTATTGAGAGAACTTGAAGGGAAAGATTAGTAAGTGATTGGTTTGTAATGAGAGTGTTTTGAGAATGTGTTCTACCTGTGGAATGAAAGAGTATTTTTAGTGTGGGTGTATGGGAACAAGATATGACATGGTTCTATTCTTGAAAACCTATGATCAATGATATGAGACTGAAATCCCCTAGTCAGGGGTTTTATACCTTTATGGTGCAAAGCGTTTCTGTAAGGCCCCGTTCCCGGGATGCTTACAGTTGGATTCTCATCGCACATAAAACATATAATTACATTTGCCTTATGAAAATATTGTAGCGGAAACTTTCAAAAATGACATCTCATTTCATTATAAAAACTTTTGCCAAATAATACATCATCAATCGGTTACAAAATACATTGTTGCATTACATCACAAAAGCATCAAATAAATGGATGCCATCCCAAAAGGGCTGAGTAGCCACCTCGTGCCATCCTCAGCAATCATTACCTGCCAACTGAAAACACATCAAAGTCAGCGTTGCTGAGTGAGTTCTAGTTTATAAAATAAAACATACTTTTCTTTCGTTAAAACCATTCTTTTCTTTCATGCGATCATACATCATACGTACACATAGATAATATCATTATTATCTTCATCATTCATTAACTTCTATTCATTCATTCATCTTACTTTCATTCGTTCGTTCATCATTACATCTTTTCCTTTCGTCATCACCATGAACTTTACCCTTCATGCTCATGGTACTGGACCTAAGCCTATAATAGACCTTCATCCGTGGTGCTCAGCACCAAATGGTCATAATACCTAAGGTAAAGTTCAGGTATGCCATTGTCATATTCTATGCCCTTCATGCTCATGGTACTGGACCTAAGCCTATAATAGACATTCATCCGTGGTTCCCAGCACCAAATGGTCACATACCTAAGGCACGCAACAATGGTTCATGCATATGGTCAATCACAAAGAAAGACCCCAATGTGCATCCTCCCGGGGTAGCGAACCCGCACACCGTTGGGCTAACACCTTTTAATGGTGTGTCCCAACATATAGTGCTTGCAAGACTTTCATTACTTTCATCATTCATTAATGCATGCATTCTTACTTCATGTTCCTCTTTCATTATCTTTCACTTTACGTTACATAATACTTCATTCATTCATTAACGTAACACGTAAAGCCACAGGAAAGATAAACATACATCATAATAAGAAACATAACATACACAGTCATCAGCATCATACAGGGCAGCATCATACATACATAACATGCATAATCATGCAACATCATCATCATCATCATGCCCAACATGCTCTCTAAGGCCTCAACAGTCATCTTACATGAACTTACGGAAACATTTACGTCCAAACTTACATCTCCACTTTCCCCCAAAAGTCAGAAGTTAAACTACACTTCTCCTCTGGTGCAACAGCCCTATTCGGGCGTATGAACACCCTTTAGTCGCATGGCTTCCATGCGATTGAACATCATGCGATTGGACCAATGCAGATGAACACTTATGCGAATGAACACCCAATCGTGCGAATGGACTTAATGCTGATGGACCTCATTCGAATGGAACTAATGCGGATGAGCACTTATGCGACTGGACCCTCAGTCGCATGACTCCCCATGCAACTGTCCCCAATCGTGTGAATGAACTCTCAATTGTGCGAATGAACCCCATTCGCACCTCATTCGGCCGTATGGCCTTCATTCGGTCGCCTAGCCCTAGCTGATGCAGAATGTAGTTCATCCCGAACCCAATCTGCCATTTTCGACCTCCAAGCTCATCCAAACTCATTCTAAGCCCAAATCAACCATCTTAAACCTTAGGAATGCATACCACAACACCATTCAAGCACACACAAGCTCAAAAGCAAGGCTCAGACGAATCATACACACACATACACATACGCATACGGGTCACACACATACACACTCAAAAACCCGATTTTCAGATGTGTTCCAGCCTCAAATCATTCAAAACATGTAAAAGAGGGGTCCTAGAACTTACACAAACGACCACAACGAGAAAAGCTTCGATTTGACCCACTTCTCAACGATTTTCGAGCTTGAATCTACCCGAACCAACCTTTCTCCCTTTTTCTCTCTTCTTTCTCTCCTTTGGCTGATTTTAGTGGGTGTGGGGAGAGGGTAAGGGCTACCCTCTCCCTTAAATACTCCCACTCACCCAACTTTCTCTCGTTGGCGAGTTTGGTCCCTCGACTCTGGACCTTATTTCTTTTCTTCTTTATTCATCAGCTTCAAAATAAATAAATAACCGGGTGTTACAGTTTCTGACTGGAATTAATGTAATTTGTCTTTGTAGTTGACTTGGGGATTTTGGGGGCTGCTCTGACCTTCTACCAATGTTTTGGTTTTATTCGTTTTCTCATTTTGTGTTTCTTCCTTATTCCCTTGTAACCAATGAATGGCTACCTTGGTTACCAAGTTTCTTGAAGGTTTTCATAAGTATTGAACATGGGGACTCACGATATTGTCTCGATGGTATTGTGTCTAGTCGTGGCTTTGGGCTTATACCCAGCCGAGGTTTGGGCTCCCCTTTCCTTCAGCCGCGGTTTGTGGGTGCTCCTCCCTTCAGTCGCGTCACGCTTCCCAGGGGCAAGCCACGGTTATTGAGGTTCGGGCGAAACCTTTACTACTCAGCCTGTTTCCTGTCTTAATCCTAGTTGACACCGAAAGTACTTCATTGTTTTTGTTAGTTTTGGGGGTGATACTCATTTAATTATCACTATAATCTGGTTCAAATCAATGTTAATTGTGTTTCTGGCTCGATCAATTGGCAAAAACAGAATACAACAACAAGAAGAAGAACAATGTAAAGTGAGAAAACAATTACACTGATGTGCAAATTAAGAGGTGATATTGCTTTCACTATACGACTATACGAACGATAATCGATTTCATGGGGAAATGAAGTTTATGATTCAGTACAGTATAGAAATGAATTGAAAAGCTAGGGTTAAGTTGAAGGTTTGACAATGACTTCACAGAGACGTCGAAGTATGAGAAAAATAACGCCAAATCAAAGTATCTTTTGAATCAAACATGACTACAAAAATTTTTTCTTATCTTCTTATTATTTGATCTATCCTAGTAATTATTTGCATTTTATACGCATGTTATTCTTATATTCATCCTTTCATTTATTTTTTCATTTAAACTATTTATTATATTTTAGAAATCAAATAATTAATTTTCAAATTTTTTTATTTATCTCTCTATATTATACATCTAAGTTCTTATTAAATTAATAATATTAAAAAGACTTTTTTCATTAAATAAAAACTAAATGTTATGATTAAAAAATACACTTTTTCAAAAACAAAACTTTCTAAAACTATGGTTTTTTAAGCAATAAAACTTTTTTAAGTAATAAAATTATTTTAAAATCATTCTTTTATAAAATAAAAGTTTTATATAAAAAATTTACAAAACAAACCCGGAGTCTTTAAAAAACAAAACATGATAAAAATATCAAAGCAATATTTTTTAAAACAAATATTTTAGAAATAATAAAAATGTTTTATCAATTAATAAAGTAATTACTCATACGTTATTTTAGCTATGTCTTATGTAAAATAACGTTTTACAGTTCCTAACTCTTCATTAAAACTATTTAGTATTTTTTTCATTCAACACGTGTAATACATAGAGTTGTACCTTGGTTATAATAACAGTGTAACTATGGATACCATATGGCAACACCACATTCATTTTTAATAAAAAATTTCATGATTCTAAATGTCTATTAAATAACTTTATTAATTACTAATTATATAATTTAATTCCTTTTCTGGTTAAAAATTATTTTTAAAAAGATTAAGAAATAGATCTTTTATTAATGTTTATTTCTATAGAAACAAACTTTTATAGAAAGAAAATTTTTTAAAACATCATACTTTTTTAAAACACGAAATATCATAAAATGACATTTCTATAAAAATGTTTTGTTTTATTTTTTAGGAAAAACATAAAAAAATTAAAAAACTTTTAAATTTTTTGATATCATTGTTTATTACTTATAGTACTTACTCATACATAATTTAAATCACATATTAATATATAATTAATAAAGTTTTATTCTATTTAATAATTTATTTATTCAATCTGTGTAATAAACATGTTCATTAAAGGTAGTAATAAATAAGTTTGTTGCTATACGTATACCAAACCCAAATTTAAACACACAACTTCAAAACTCAAATGTGTTTGATGAAAAATTCAAACAACCGTTTAACATTTATGGGCATGTTTGAGATTGCTTATTTTGGATGAAAAGTACTTTTCACAAAAAATAATTTACTAACTTATAATTTTTGAATTTTAAAAAAAAATATTTTGATTAACTTATAAACTAAAACGTTATGAAATGATAAAAAAAAACATATTTTAAAAATAATATGAGTTAATAGGAGGTAGTAGATTTGTGATTGCTTATTTTGGATGAAAAGTACTTTTCACAAAAATAATTTATTAACTTATAGCTTTTGAAAAAAGTTTTAAAAAGGTGTGTTGATTAACTTATTAACTAAAATGTTATGAAATGGTCAAAAAATACATAATTAAAAATGATATGAGTTAATAAGATGTAGTAGATTTGAGATTGCTTATTTTGGATGAAAAGTACTTTTCACAAAAATAAATGTATGAACTTATAAATTTTGAAAAAATAATTTATAAATGTTTTGATTAACTTATAATAAAACGTTACGAAATGATAAAAAATATATTTTAAAAATGATGTGAGTTAATAGGAGGTAGTAGATTTGAGATTACTTATTTGGAATGAAAAGTACTTTTCATAAAAATAATTTATTAACTTATAACTTTTGAAAAAAGGTTCTAAAAAGTGTTTTTATTAACTTATAAACTAAAAGATTATGAAATGATAAAAAAGTATATTTTAAAAGTGATATGAGTTAATAGGAGGTAGTAAAATGGTATAATAAGAAATTAAATTAAAGGTAATTTTCAAAAGTTAATAAGTAACTCACTTATTATTTTTCAAAACCTTCTTTTTTACCTTATATGAAAAATTAGTTTAAAAGTACTTTTGGTATTGCCAAACCCTTGTTTAACTAATTAACTTCTCTAAGTTAATACAACTATCAAGGTATAAAAAACAATCCCAAACATGCCTTATGTGGTAAAAGGGTTTGACGTAACTTGTAAACCGTCATTACATCTTTCTCTTAAATAGCCCCATTGGAATTCAAGAGAGACTGCAAACAACAGTTTCATTTTATGCTCAAATGGTCTTTTGCAACCAATCATTATGAATATTTTCATATTGTTGTTTGCAATTGGTGTGAGATTAGATTGTAGATGGTGTGGGTATAGTTAGTCCTTAAATAAGTTATAACAATATACAAAACGGGGATGGTTCCCGAGAAAACAAATACTTATATGAACATCAAAGAAAACTATAGAAACCAATAACATAATTCATACATGTTATGTTATTTTAATTTTTAAAATGATATTTAAGTATTATTACATATATGTTGAAACATAAATACTAGAATGAAGAGTCTTATGTATACGTAACGTAACACCATGTAAAATGAAAAATGACTATGTATACGTATATGTAACATATATGTGCAGTGGCGAAGCTTGAACACACCTGTGGGGAGTGGTGGAATTAGTTTTTAAGGGGGGGGGTCTAAACTTGATATATATATAAAAATTAACACTACCGAGCCAAAAATTTAAACTATTGGACTAAAATTTTACACTACCGACGAAAAAAAGATAGGGGGGCCCTTCCCTTGTTATCCTTCACCAATGTGTATGTGACGTATATGTAATACCATGATACGATTTTTCATTGACCCATACCCTTATTTATATATATATGCACACAAATATAAAGGATAGTGATAAAAATTTATAAGTTATGTGACCAATTTCATTGAAATTCTTTAGTTTTTCACATAAAATTATGGTTTTCTTAGAATCTCTCCTATATACAAAAAAAATTAAAGCTAAATATAATTTTATATAAAATAACTAATACATATGTAATTCGAGTTCTTCTTATTTGTTCGGTTTTAAGATTATGAATTCAAATTATTTCTAAAACTGAAACCCGAATTTGAATGTGTCTGGAATTTAAAGCTAACAACAAAATTTGAATTTAATTTTTTTTCAAGTCATATTTGAATATTGAACACCTTTAGCTTAGACTTAGTTTAATACTTGACCAATATGTTAGAGAAAGTTTGAACTTAAGCTTGAGCATGTATAGAGAGGGCAAGTCCTACTTGGTGTACAATAAATGTATCAACACACCATGGTGTAGGAAAAATAATTAGAAAAGCTTTCTTAACCCTACGAGGACATGTATGTGTATCATACTCCGCCCTGATGTTGCTCGAGTATATAACATGTCCATATAGTTTCATTATCCTAAATTGGTCCACACTTTGGCTCGGATTATCATTTAGTGTTCAAGATTAAAGACTAAAATCAGGTATAATAGTTTTTTTCTTGATCAGCTAATGCTCTTTTATAATGGGTGAACTAGTAATTGAAGATTAATGTAACACCTGGGAATTTTCTTGAAGCCGGCAAAAGAAAGAAAAGAAATAAAGCCCAAAGTCGAGGGACCAAACTCGCCATCGAGAGAAACTTGGATGAGTGGAAGTATAAAAGGGGGAGGGCAGCCCACACCCTCCCCATTGTTGCCAAAACACAGCCAAAGGGAGAAGAAAAGGAGAAAAAGAGGAGAAAAGCTTGGTTCGGGTTGATTCGAGCGTGGAAATTGACGTGTAGCGGGTCAAATCAAAGCTCTACTCGACGGGGTTGTCAAGGTAAGTTCTAGGACCCCTCTTTTACATGTTTTTGAATGATTTGGGGCTGGAACACATCTAGAAATTGGATTTTGGGTGTGTGTGGGTGTTTGACCCGTTTGTGTATGTGTGGGTATGTGTATGACTCGTTTGGGTCTTGTGTTTGGGCTTGTGTGTGCTTGAATGGTGTTGTGGTATGCATTCCTAAGGTTTAGGATGGTTGATTTGAGCTTAGAATGGGTTTGGATGAGCTTGGAGGTCGAAAATGGCAGATCGGGTTCAGGATGAACTGCATTCTGCACCAGCTAGGGCTAGGCGACCGAATGGAGGCCATATGGCCGATTGAGGTGAGATTGAGGTTCATTCGCACGACTAAGGGTTCATTCGCACAACTGAGAGCCCAGTCGCATAAAGGCTCATTCGCATTAGTTCCATCCGCATTAGGTCCACTCGCATGGGACTCATCCACATTGAGTCCATTCGCATTAGTTTCATTCGCATGATTGGGTGTTCATTCACATAGATATTCATCCGCATTGGTCCATTCGCATGATGTTCAGTCGCCTGAAGACCATGCAACTGAAGGGTGCCCATACGCCCAAGTAGGGTTGGTGAACCCGAGGACAGCATAGTTTAATGACTGACTTTCGGGGGAAAGTGCAAGTGTAAGTTTTGACGTGGGAAATTCCCGTAAGTTCATGTAAGATGACTTTTGAGGCTTAGAGGTTATGTTGGGCTTGATGATGATGTTGCATGTTGCATGATTATGCATGATGTATGTATGATGTTGCTCTATATGATGTTGATGACTTTGTATGTTATGTTCCTGCTATGATATATGTTTATCTTTCCTGGTGGCTTTACGTGTTATGTTAATGAATGAAATGAAAGAAGTATGTAACGTAAATTGAAAGATAATGAAAGAGAAACATGAACTAAGAATGCATGCATTAATAAATGATAAAAGTAAGAAAGTCTTGCAAGCCTTGTATATCGGGACACTCCATTTAAATTTTTAGCCCAACGGTGTGTGCGTTCGCTACCCCGGGAGGATGCACATCGGGGTCTTTCTTTGTGATTGACCATTTGTATAGCCCCATTGCTGCATACCCTAGGTACTGTGACCAGAGGTGCGATGCGCCGTTATAGTTGGTCTATGGTAGACCTAGGTCCAGTACCAGGAATAGCTGGGTATTGCATATAGCAGTGGTACACCTAAACTCTACCCTAGGTGTTGTGATCAGAGGTGTGGAGCATCGTTATAGCTGGTCTATGATAGACCTAGGTCCAGTACCAGGAATAGTAGGGTATTGTACACCTAAACTTCACCCTAGGTACTGTGACCAGAGTGTGACGCTCCATTATAGCTGGTCTATGATAGACCTAGGTCCAATACCAGGAAATAGTTGGGTAAAGTTTATGGTTGAAGGAAAGGAAAGAGGTAATGATGAAAGAATGAAATCATGAAAGATTAAAGAAGATAATAGCTATTATCTATGTGTACGTATGATGTATGATCGCATGAAAGTAAAGAATGGTTTTAACGAAAGAAGAGTATGTTTTATTATAAAACTAGAACTCACTCAGAAACGATGACTTTGAGTGTTTCCAGTTGGCAGGTACGTTGCTGAGGATGGCACGGGGCGACTACTCAGTTGTTTTGGGATGGCATCCATTGTTATAATGCTTTTGTAATCAAATGTAACATGTATTTTGTAATTCGATAACGACATATTGTTTGTAAAAGCTATTATATTTAAATGGAATGTTGGGTTAAATGTTTCCGCTGCAATGTTTTTATGTAAGATAATAAATATATATGTTTTATGTGCGATGATCGACCAGCTGTAAGCGTCCCGTGAACGGGGCCTTACAAGTTGGTATCAGAGCCAAAGTTTAAGTGAAATGGGTAAAATTTCAAAATAAACCTTAACTTAAACTGAGAATGGGACGGAAATGGAAGGGATGCCAGTCTGAGTAGCTGTGTGCCATCAGGTACTTTCGTAATGTTAACCGGTATTTGTGAGCATGTTATGTGATTTATGTGTTGCTGGTAGATTTAGATACTTGATGTAGTCAGGACAGGTAATGCTTGGGGTATGAAGAGTAAAGTAAGTGGCTAATCAAAACTGGCCACTGTAATTAGGGACTTACTATACTTGACATGAACTGAGTTGTTTCCTTGAATGACTATGTTGGTGTTTGAATCTTTCAGTGTGTGTTAGAGGATGGATGGGGGTAGATCTCCCAAGGTTTTGACAGATGAGGTTGTGGTGGACGTGGTGTCGAACCGCGTGTCATGAGAAGCATGGCTCGGGCAGCTGAAATGGCACTCGAAGAGCCCGAGGCTCCACCTGGAAGGCCGTGATGATAGTGTGAGTTTGAGGACCACACTGAAAGAGGCTGTTGTTGAGGGAGTCCAATAGGTCATGTAGGCGATTCTACCGTCTATGGTGACTGAGGTAATTAGGGCGGTGAAAGGAGACGACTGCTGTTGAAGGAAACACGAAGGTAGCGACGACAAGAACTGGAACGGAAAGCGGTTTGGACATGGCAGGGCCACTCTAAACAAGAAGGTTGCCAGGACGGAGGACCGGCCCGTAGCTTCGTCCGGTGCAGGGACGAGAAAGTGTGGTAAATGTGCCAAAGAGCATATTGGAGAATGTATGTGGAGACCAAACCTCTACTCCAAATATGGGTGGCAACACCCCGGGGAATGTAGACTGGGGACCAATATCTGTTTCCGTTGTGGGAGGCCCCGTCACGTGGCCAAAGAGTGGGGTGGTACGGTGCTATAACTACAGAGGAAAGGGTCACATAAGCAGGGATTGTAAGGAACCAAGGGCAGAGGGCACATGGCCTCACGATAATGCAGGAGAAGGCTAGGATGGGCCCCGATATCGTGTCAGGTATGTATCTAGTAACCAAACTCTTGCTTCTGTGTTGTTTGATTCCGGAGCTAATAAGAGTTTTACTTCTGCTACCCTTTGTGCTTAGCTGCCCATTAGGAGTAGAAGTGTGGATATGCCCTTCGATGTAGAAACCTCTATAGGAAAGTCTACCAGGATTTCTGAGAGGATAGAAGACTGTGATGTGGAGTTAGAAAGTCATGAATTCTTGGTTAGACTATTTGTAATAGCCCTAGGTGGTTTTGATTTGGTTCTCAGGATGGATTGGTTGGCGGACTCCGAGGCGAACATTATGTGTTGCAAGAAGATGATTCATTTGACAGCGCTTGACAGGAGTTCGGTAACGGTTTATGGTGATCAAGTCACAACGACCCCAAAAGTGATTTCGATGGCGGTGGCGGGAAAGCGTATGAGGCGAGGATGTAGTGCCTACTTGGAATACGTAAAGGGCGTGGATGCGCCAACACCATAACTACCGATGTCCTGGTTGTGTGTGACTTTCCAGACGTGCTCCCAGACGACTTACCGGGAGTGCCACCGGAACGTGAGATCGAGTTTTAGATTGACTTGATACTAGGTGCCCAACTAGTAGCTAAGACACTGTATCGGTTGGCTCCGACTGAGATGAAAGAGTGAATGGAGTAATTGCAAGAGTTGCTTGATAAGGGGTTCATTAGACTGAGTATCTCACCTCGGGGTGCTCGGTCTTGTTCGTGAAGAAGAATGACAGTAGTATGAGGAGGTGTATTGACTACCGTGAGTTGAACACATTGACGTTGAATGACCGATATCCCTTATCGAGAATATATGATTTGTTCGATCAGCTTCAAGGTGCCAGTTGGTTTTCGAGGATAGACCTTCGATCTGGCTATCATCAGTGAAGGTGAAAGAACAGAATGTCCCTAAAACAGCTTTCCGTACGCATTATGGTCACTACGAGTTCCTCGTTATGTCATTTGGTTTGACCAACGCGCCAGCTGCTTTTATGGATCTGATGAACCGTGTGTGTCGGCCAATGTTGGATAAATCAGTGATTGTGTTCATTGATGATATCTTAATTTATTCGAAGAGCGAGCTAGAGCATGCTGGTCACATTCGAGAGGTTCTAGAGACACTGAGAAAGGTGAAGCTGTACGCAAAGTTCTCTAAGTGTGCATTATGGTTGTGCAAAGTTCAATTCTCGGTACAAGTGGTGAATCCTGATGGGATTATGGTGGACCTGCCAAAGGTGGAGGCGGTGACGCAATGGAAGTCTCCTAAGACACCATCCGAGATTCGTAGTTTCTTGGATTTGGCAGGCTACTACAGTAGGTTCATCCAAGACTTTTCTAAGATCTGTTCTTCACTAACCAGGTTGATCCGGAAAGATGTGAAATTTGTATAGGGTCAAACTCAAGGGAAGGCGTTCGAAGAACTAAAGGCCAGACTGACTTAAGCTCCTGTTCTATCATTACCCGATGGAAGTGAAGATCTGGTGGTTTATTCTGATGCTTCCTAATCGGGGTTGGGGTGTGTGTAAATGTAGAAGGAAAGGTTATGGCCTATGTATCCTAACAATTGAAGGTTCATGAGGCCAATTATCCTACTCATGACTTGAATGAGAGGTCTGGTTGCGGAATTGGGTGAAAACACACCCGGTGTTGAAACCCGATTTGGACGGATGTGGATTCCTCATTTTGGGGGATCTACGGGTGAAGATTATGGATGAAGCTCACAAAACTTGATACTCCATTCACCCCGGTGCCACAAAGATGTGCCAAAACATGAAGAAAGGCTATTGGTGGCTGGATATGAAGCGTGACGTGGTGGAGTATGTGGGTAAATGCCTTACTTTCCTACAAGTGAAGGCCGAGCATCAGAAGTAGTATGGGAAGGTCCAACCTATGGATAGACCGGAATGGAAGGGGGACCACATCATCATGGATTTTATCACGAAGCTACCGCGTACCCCGAAAGAGTATGATGCTATATGGTAGGAGATGTAGAACACCCATGTGTGTTGGGGTGATGTGGTCATAAAATTTAGAGAGCGCCGAAGTGGTCGAGGTTATGATTGAGAAACTGGAAATGATCAAAGCCTTTGTGAAGGTAGCCAAAGATGACCAGAAGTCGTGTGTGGACAAACGACGTAGACCGATTGAATTCTAGGTGGGAGACTGGAAAAGAGATGAGGCAGTATTGCCCGTAATTGTTTAAGAAATAACAGGTTTCGGGGACGAAACCTATAAGGGGGGTGGACTTGTAACACCCGAAAATTTTCTTTGAAGCCGACGAAAGAAAGAAAAGAAATAAAGCCCAAAGTCGAGGGACCAAACTCGCCAACAAGAGAAACTTGGATGAGTGGAAGTATAAAAGGGGGAAGGCAGCCCACACCCTCCCCATTCTTGCCAAAACTCAGCCAAAGGGAGAGGAAAAGGAGAAAAAGAGGAGGAAAAGCTTGTTCGGGTTGATTCGAGGATGGAAATTGACGTGTAGCGGGTCAAATCGAAGCTCTACTCGAGGGGTTGTCAAGGTGAGTTCTAGGACCCCTCTTTTACATGTTTTGAATGATTTGGGGCTGGAACGCATCTGGAAATTGGGTTTTTGGTGTGTGTGGGTGTTTGACCCGTTTGTGTATGTGTGGGTATGTGTATGACTCGTTTGGGTCTTGTGTTTGGGCTTGTGTATGCTTGAATGGTGTTGTGGTATGCATTCCTAAGGTTTAGGATGGTTGATTTGAGCTTAGAATGGGTTTGGATGAGCTTGGAGGTCGAAAATGGCAGATCAGGTTCGGGATGAACTGCATTCTGCACCAGCTAGGGCTAGGCGACCGAATGGAGGCCATACGGCCGATTGAGTTCATTCGCACGACTGAGGGTTCAGTCGCACGACTGAGGGTTCATTTGCATAAATGCTTATTCCGTATTAGTTCCATTCCGCATTAGTCCATTCGCATTAGTTTTATTCGCACGATTGGGTGTTCATTCACATAGATGTTCATCCGCATTGGTCCATTCGCATGATGTTCAGTCGCCTGAAGGCCATGCGACTGAAGGGTGCCCATATGCCCAAGTAGGGCTGGTGAACCCGAGGACAACATAGTTTAATGACTGACTTTCGGGGGAAAGTGCAGGTGTAAGTTTTGATGTGGGAAATTCCCGTAAGTTCATGTAAGATGACTTTTGAGGTCTTAGAGGTTATGTTGGGCATGATGATGACATTGCATGTTGCATGATTATGCATGATGTATGTATGATAAAACTTTCTTTTTGTAGCTTTGTTTTCAAGTATTATTCATACAATGATCAATTTAAAGAATTTCTCAAAAATGATATAAATTCTCAATAATAATATACATAGTTAAAAAGATTTTAAATAGTCAAATTGATTGTTGTTTCAAACATGAAAAGAGGGATGTAAGCGGTGACATAACATGATCCAAAAAAGAAGCTTGTTATATAACCAAAACAAAACTAGAACTTTAACATCTAACTTGACCTTTCTGATCGTTGCACTATCTCTATTTACTCGTATGAGTTATCGAAAAATATACAGTAGACACATCTACGTATCTGAAGAACAAATATAATGTTAATACTTCAAATTCGATTAAGTTATTAGAAATCATGATGTTGGATCAAGAAGGCTGGTGCAACCAAAACAAACACTTAGAGTATTTTGAGTACACTAATGAAGTTCTTCCAAAGACAAGTTCAGCACTTCCGAAGGTATATGCTGACCTTTTGAAGCAAAGCTCAAAGGAACTTCCGAAGATAAGCTTCATCTTCCGCAGACAAAGTCTCTGTTCTTCCAAAAGTTCAACACTTAGAAGAAATGAAGACTACAACTTCTAAAGTATGAAGTCCAAAGGAAGCCTTGAAGAAGTAGCCACTTCTGAAGTATAAGTGATTTCGGAAGAACAAGTTCTTTCGAAGCCAGTTAACCTTCGGAAGTACCTACTATGAACTAGTGGACATAAGTATGGTGGCTCTGACACTCCGCTGCAAATCTCTGAGATACTACATGGTGCTTTCCCATGCCCATGTAGTTGACCATACTTTAATCCACTGTTCACACTTTATTAGTTAGTACAGTTGCTAACTTTAGTTTGTGACAAAGGGTAAGTCATGGACATGCCATGACTACCCTATCTTAGATAAGCATTATCTAAGATACCTTATCTATAGTTTTGTAGTATCTGCTTTAGTTATAGGATTCCAACTAGTATCAAAGTATATCCGGCTATAGGTAGTAGTATATATAGTTTCTCACTTTAACTCTTGTAGTAAGCTTGTAAGAGTCTTGTAATACTTTGAGTTGAGAAGTATTATATACAAGTATCTTGAAAATCATTCTCTCATGTTTTCTTTGTGTTACTTAGTATATTATAATCTATTCTTAGAAGAACTCTGCTTCTTGAGTGTTCATTAGTGAGTTTGAGAGAAATACTTGTGTTGAATACAGAAAACCAATCCTATAATTGGTATCAGAGCTTCTTAGGCTCTTGATTGTGTGATCTAACCATCCAAATCAACCTCTTGTTCACTCACTCTCTCACTACACTCAAACATGGCCCTTAACCAGAAATCTGAATATGAAATGGGGACGATGACTAAATCACCCATCATCACCCCATAAAACTTTAGACAATGGAGCAGACGCATAGAAGGGTTCATCAGATATCAAGACAACCACATGTGGAAATCTATTACCAATGGTCCCTACAAGCCAAAGGTGGCTTCACTTGTTGGAGGTGGTGCCATGCTAGAGAAGACAGTAGAAGACTACTCTGAAGAAGACCTTAAGCGGATAGATATTGATGAGAAGGCGATAACTGTTCTGATGACTGCGATTCCCAACTCCATTATAATGGGGTTTGAGAATTGCCGGACAGCTAAAGAACTGTTTGATGCTTTAACCCACATGTACTCCAACTCCAACGACTCAAAGAAAGATTCACTGAAGCAACAATTCGAGAACTTTACTCATATTGTTGGAGAGACCTTGCACCAGCAGTACTTCAGGTATATGGATCTTATCTCTTCCTTTTAGTCTGTGGGAATAGATCCTAAATTAAGAGACCTCTCAAGGAAATTCATGAGTGCACTCCCCAATGAGTGGACGTTCTACTATGTCTCCATCAAGGAAGCAGACCTTCAAGCCTTCCTGCTAGCAACGCTCTCATGGTTGTTGAAGACTCAAGACCCCCTTAACCTCAGTAGTACCTGACATATCCCCAGCAGCCATCCAACTCTTCTAGGCCTTACATCACTTTCTTTGAGACTCCAAGGTATCAACAGGCTCAGCTCATCCCTTCAGGACAGCTGTGCTTTTGTCTTAGGAAGTGGACACTTTAATGATTTTCAGTTCTGTTTTGAAGATCTGGAGTGTTTCAGTCCAGATGATGTGGAATACATGGACATAGTCCAACAAATAGCTATGTTAACTTACAGGGCAAAGAAGTTCTTCAAAAGAACTTGAAGGTAGTTCCCTCAAAACCCAACTAGCAGCAAGTTTGGTTTGACAAAAAAGGCCAAATGTTACAACTATAACCAGTTGGGCCATTTTGCAAGGGAATGCAAAGCTCCCAAATCAAACCCAGGATCTGCTCATGCCTCCTAACATCCTTCAACACCTAAAGCTACTGGAAAATCAACTGAAATTGCTATTGTTACACAAGAAGTTGATTGGAGCTTTATGGTATAAGATGTCACCCCTGCTCAAGCACTCATGGCTGGAATAGACAACTCTAAGGTATATGATCATCTCTGTACTTCAGTCTATATTGTTAAGGTTAAAATGTACAGGACTTTAACATGGAAATTAAATTTGATATTGAGTCCTTGAAAATCTTAAAAACTGATTTTAAAAAGGCTGAATCTGACTATCAAAACAAAATTCAGGAGTTAGAGAGAATAATATCTTCTTTAAAACATGAGCACACTAACTACATGACTCAAATCAAGGATTTAATATCCAAGTTAACTGAGGCTCAAGCCAAGCTAGTAATAGCTGAGGCTCAAGCAAGGAAGCATACTATCTTTGAGCAAAACTTCCAAACCATTCTTGCATCATCCTCCATTCAAACAATTGTTACCAAAACAAAGATGGGTTGGGAACCAATGAAATTGCTCCACCACACTCTTATGAGTTTATTAGACAACCAAGGTGTGGTACTAAAGAGCAACAGGTCCCATCTGCTGACCCACCTTCCCATGAGTTGAAGAATGATGCAACCATGGAGACCACCACAAGGAAGGAACAGGTAAATCAACCCATTTCTACTTGTGAAGATCAACCCCTATCCAACAAAGTTAGAAGAAACCGAGCAAAGGCAGCCATAAGAACTGCCAAGAAGGTAACTGAATCTAAGCTGAAGATTGACCTAAAGTAAAAAGGTCTTTTCTTTTCGGCTAGATTTCAGGTGGTAGGCATTTTTTATTTTGGAAAGTAGTGTTGTACTAACACTCCTATCCTGCCAAAGGATTAGAAGTCAAAAAGGAAGGCTGTAGAGGAAGACAAGAAGATCAAGAAACCTCATCCGTCAAAATCCCCAAAGATTAACATTGCATGCATAATGTGTGGTCTGCAAAACCACTTGGCTAAAGATTGTTATTACAATCCAGCAAACACACATTATGCAAATAATGTTAAAAATGAAGCAGCCAAGGAAGGATTCACATATGGACCTTATCACATGGTCAAGTGTTGAGAAAAGGAAAGCTAGTTTCGAAGCTAAGTTGCTTTCGGAGGAAACTCATTCTTCCGAAGGAAAAATGGCTTCGGAAGTTAAGCCAAAGAAAGGTCAAAACAACAAGAGAGCTTCCTCAAAACCTTCCAAGAAGAAGACTACTTCGGAAAGAAGGTAGTGAATGCTTCTTCCTAAAATAAAGAAGCTTCGGGAAAGTCATGCTGCTCAAGCTCTCAACTCATCAAAACTCATCAATCAACCATGGGATGGAATAAAAGATCAGACAAGAGGCTGCAGCTATACCTTACTCTTCAAAGACACAATTGAACCATACCTCTACCATTCATTTTGGTTCAATTATCATCATCAATGGAAGAACCTAAGACCAGCCAGGCTTGGGTTTCCAATCAAAACTAACTTTTCACCTTATGTGCAGGGACATTCACAAGACAAGAACAATAATGTCTGGATAGTGGATAGTGGATGCTCCAAGCACATGAACAGGAACAGATCTCTACTTCAATAATTTCAATATTTTGATAGAGGTCCTGTTCAATTTGGAGGTGAGACTGGAGGATACATTTCAGGCAGAGGAAGTGTATCCAATGGCTTGTTAAGAGTCGACAAAGTGAACTTTGTCAAACAATTTGAACACAATCTCCTACGTGTTTCTCAGTTCCATGATCAAAAGCATCAAATGCTTTTCACAGAGCATGAGTGCATCATCCTCAAACCTGGGATGACAATTTCTCAGGAATTGGCGCTTCTTAGATCTCCGAGGAAAGAGGATATGTACAAGCTGGATATGAACAATGCTTTCCTAGTGGGTGAAGTATCATGCTTTCTTTCTAAAGCTGACGGTGATGAGTCTGCCTTATGGCATAAATGTAGTTTTCATGTGAATTTTAAAACCATGAATAAATTGGTTAACAATAACTTGGTACATGGTGTGCCCAAAAATGAATTTTCTGCAGAGACAACGGTGTAGCTTGCTTGAAAGGAAAGCAACATAGAGTCTCTCACAAATCCAAAGAAGTTAACTCTATCACCACCCCATTACACTTATTGCACATGGATTTATTTGGTCCAACAAGTATAATGAGAATTGGAAGAAAATCATATTGCCTTGTGATCTTTGTTGATTTCACAAGATTTACATAGGTCTTCTTTTTAAGAACTAAGGATGAAACAACTGAAACTTTAGAATCTTTTATTCTTAAAATTGAAAATCAAATTGATCACAAGGTAAAGATAATTAGGAGTGATCAAGGGACTAAGTTTAAGAATCAAGTTCTTGACTCATTCTGTAACTCAAAAGGGATTAACAGACAATTTAGTGCTCCTAGAACTCCTCAACGAAATGGTGTTGCGAAAGGAGGAACATGACACTGATTGAGGCTGCCAGGACCATGTTAGCTGATTCAAAGCTGCCTCTAACATTTTGGGCAGAGGCAGTCAGCACTACATGCTATGTGCAGAACAGGGTTCTCATTGTCAAGCCTTATGGAAAAACCCCTTATGAGCTATGGAACAAGAGGCCACCGTTCATTGGCTTTCTAAGGTTCTTTGGTAGCAGGTGTACCATACTTAACACAAAGGATAGATTGGCAAAATTTGCTGAGAAGTCAGATGATGCTATCTTTATTGAATATTCCTCCACCTCTATTACTTATAGAGTCTATAACCTTAAAAATCAACAATTTGAGGAATCATCCAACATTGTTGTTAATGAGCACACTCCTTGTGTTAGGGGGAATGGCCATGATCATATTTTTGATTTAGAATTGTTTCTAAACTATTCTAAACCATCTTCTGAAAATGTTTCAGCTAGAATAGGTACTCAAAGTGATTCTGATGAAGACCAGCTATTTGAGTTACCCATACCTCTTCCAAGTTATCCTCAGTCTCTAAACCTCAAGCTCCCACCATTGGTAGATCTGACAGCATGACCATTTCAGGAACTAGTGGAGCTTCAACTAGTTACCAGAAAAGTGAGCCTAATACAAATACCCATGGTGTCCAAGAGCTCGGTTATCTCAAAGCTCTCTTCAAGATATCCCTCTCAACACTCAGATGTCTTCCTTGAGCCTACTCCAGTTAACTACAAGTGGATCCTAGGATGCTAAAAGATCTAAACAGGTTTCCAACCTTGTTTCTCATGAGATCTTTTATGTGGCAGCCAGGTCCAGATATATCTGTGGTCTACTTTGGAGCTGAAGAGCTTTAGAGGTTGAATACATCCTCTACCACTTTTGATGAAGTTAGTCAACCTAAGGTTACATGGAACCTGAGATTAATTTTTAAGGGGAAATATAACTGATGAGCCAGCAACCAAAATAGTTAGGACAGAGAGTGTATTACCATAGACTTCCGAAGCAGAAGTCAAAGCTACAAAAGAACAATTTCAATCTTCTGAAGTCGAGATGGAAGTTGCGGAAGGACTCTTCTTCTTGTCCGATGATCTTATCATCACAGATGCAATCCTAGAGCTAGCATCTGAGGTGAACAGTGAGGACTTTCTCAAGTTACCCATCACTCAGTCACCATCATCACCTTATGCTCCAACAACCACTCAACAACCTGAATCCTCTACATAAGAACCTCCAGGTCTAAAGCTTCTGAAGATGTCAAAGGAGAAAGGAAGCTGGCTAAGGAAGAACTGCTAGATGAGGAATAGTTGGAGAATTTGAAAAGAAAAGAGAGACTACCCTTTGAGAAACTACTATCTACTAGTAGTAAAGCAGTTGTAGCCAACCAGGAGGCAGTTAATAATAAGAAAAGAGTGGAAGTAGTTGATAGAGTTGTCAAGATGGGAGATGCAAGTGAAGAAGTGCTCCTCTTACCATTAGAGAAGCTGATTGAATTGGAAAAAGCAACCCTACTATAAAAAGAACAAGAAGAAGCAGCAAGGTTGGCCTTGCAAGAAGAAAACCTGAGGAAAAAGGAGGAAGCCGATAAAGGCTAAGGAGTAAGAGAATAGCCTTTCTGAACTCAAGAGGATTCTCTCTTGAGGAACTTGCTCCACATAACAATGACACGATCCTGTGGCTGGTAAACAAAGAACGGTATCAAATGGAGAAGAAAAGAAAAAAGGCTTCCAGGGAGAGGATGTATAAGAGAAAGAAGAAGGAAGATGATGCTAAGATTGCAGCCTTGAAGAAGTCTGGGGACAAAGCCTGGATGAAAAACTATCTCAAAGCCCATGGCTTCTCAGGCAGGCAGGTTGGACCCATGTCCATAAAAGCCCTGCAGCGTATTTTCAGTGAGATCAAAGCTGACATACGCTCAGGAAGAAGGAAAGAGATGTACAAAAGAGTATAGGGGATGACTTTCACACCTTATTCACTACACAACCTCAACCCGAAATCATCCCCTTCCCCTTCCCTATCAAAACTGAACCAACCTCTAAGCCTTACACCCCTGAACCCACCTCATCAACCTTACCCACTTCCTCACCCACTCAATCCAAACAACCACCAAAACTACCTATTCTCAAACCTAAAATCTTACCAAGAACCCAATCCTCATCAACCAAACAACCACATAAGTCATCCTCTCATCCATCCAAACCTCTTTCTTCAGAAGAGTTTAAGGAGATCAAGAGAAAGCTCATCAATTGCACATCTTTGAGAAATATCTCCTATGAGGAGGAGTCTGTCAATTTGACTTATATTGACAACTCCTCAAGTTCCCTCACAAGAGAGCAATTCCTTGATCTCCTAAGAGGAACACTAGACCAAGCTGCTAGACTACTTGGCCCCAACTCTGATTGCTTAAATGATGAAGAGAAGAAGCTCAGAAGAAAGCTGGTGACTCTACTGGATACAAAGAAAGGGACAAGGTTCCTGGTCAGCCCCTTGTGCCAAGAAAGAAGATTATCTAGTGGAGGTTCGATGAAGCCTCTCACAACTTTGTTGTGGAGAGAGAGAATGGAGAGAGTAATAGACTGAATGCCTCTTCCCTGCTACACTCTTGTAGATTCGATATTGCTGAGTTAGCAGAGAAGCCATTCTCTAATCCTTCCAACTCTGACATAGCTGCTCACATCAGAAATCATCTAAGCAACCTTCATCTTGCTAAGCTAACTACAAAAGCCAAGATTGAAGAGGAGTTGAAGTTGAGAGAGAAGGAAGACAAGGAAAGGTCAACCATTAATGGCAAAGCCTTTCTACAAATGGTGGAAGGCCCTAGATTGGAACCAATAGTTAGATGGGAGTATGACTATAACTCCCGTCAACTAACTCTTTTCAGAGGGACTCAGTAGAGGGTACATATCATTCAGAGTGATAGACTGGATCTCCTGTCCACGAATGATTTGTACAAACTTCTCAGCACCACTTCCGGGAAAAACAAAAAGAAACAGATAAGTATCTGTTTTCCCTGGTGTTGAAAGTTTTGCGAAGCAGGAACAAGTAAGGTTTTGGTAGCATCAGCCTAGAGGATTTGTTGGATCAAGAAGGCTGGTGCAACCAAGTCCAAACACTTAGAGTATTTTGAGTACAACTAATGAAGTTCTTCCGAAGAAAAGTTCAACACCTCCGAAGGTATATGCTAAACTTCCAAAGCAAAGCTCAAAGGAACTTTCGAAGATAAGGTTTAGCTTCGAAATACAAACTCTCTGCCCTTTCGAAAGTTCAACACTTAGAAGAAATGAAAACTACAACTTTAGAAGTATGAAGTCCAAAGGAAGCCTCGAAAGAAGTAGCCACTTCCGAAGTATAAGTGGTTCCGGAATTCTTCTGAAGCCAATTAACTTTCGGAAGTACCTACTATGAACCAATGGATAAGTTAAACATGTGTTGAATACAAAAAACTTATCTTGCACATGACTTTCATAAGTTAAACAAAAAGCGCACATATATATAATTTTTTCAAGGGGATGAACTCGATATTTATATAAAAATTTACACTACCTGGCAAAAAATTTTAAAAATGAACTAAAATTTAACGCTACCAACGAAAAAATATGGCCCCTACTATCCTCCACCATTGTGAACAAATGATCGCCTTTCCACAAGAACAAACGCCTTTCAAATGCATCAACAACAGGTCTTCAATTCTTGGCTAGATTCATATTCACACCGACCATTAAAACAAGATACAAGTCGTTCAAAAAAATAAAGATAGATGAATAAAAGTATTTACCGCATACAATTATGAAAATAATATATTTACAAATGAATCAAATCAGTATATTAAGCTCTCCGCATTGCAGCGAGGGCGTAAAAACATGCCAAGTAGCAATAAGCACACTCACTAGTGACTATTAATACATAAAAACTCGTATTAAAAAGAAATAAAAAACGCAAAAATAAAACCGAATGAAAAGTAAGCATGAAAACGTTGGACTACACATTCGAAACGTAATATATATAAAACAATAAATCGATCTATAACCATCACATTGCGCGGGGTCGTTGAACGGTGAAAAAATGAGCATAAAACATTCAACCACACACACACACTGTGACGTGTTAACTCATAAAATTTAAATCAAAATGTAAATCGAAAAATTTTGTAAAATATAAAAAGTATAGCAGATCAAAATTGAAAATAAAATATGTTGGGGCTAAGTTGTAAAAGATGTAAAAATATTTAGTTAAAATATAAAGGGTATTGGATTTTAGTAATCTCAACTTTTATTTATTAACGGGATTAATACCAACTCAGAAAATATTTACAAGACATTCCAAATTTTAAACTTATTTTCCTTCTATGATCTCTTACTAACTAAAAGTTAACCGTCGTTAGTTTTTTTATGAAATGAGGCAAACTTTAAGCTATTTTCAACTCCAGCACCATCTAGTCTTAGTTAGGTTCGTTTTCCATTGTCAAACCTTCATAATCACCTGAAATCTGCCTCCTATGAGTTCAATGGTTCAAATTAATGACGTGGACTATTTTTGTGACCAAAAAACTACATAGAAGTTTCAAATTGACAGTCTTGATGATTAATAATAACTTTTTGTTTAGTGTTTTGGTCACAAAAATAGTCCACGTCATCAAAAAACTAACGGAGTTAACTCTCAGTTAGTAAGGGATCGTTGGAGAAAAAAAAGTTTAAAGTTAGGAGTATTTGTAAATATTTATAGAGTTTGGATTAATTACGACTAATAAATGGGACTTGGGATTATTAAAATCCAATAACCCAAATATAAATGTTAAATATTAAGAAAAAACAAAAGGTATATACAACCCACTAAAATCATGATATACACCAAAGTTAATATAATCTATAATATATAATTTATAATATATAATAAAAGACTAACTCTTGTCCACACGGTGCTTGAGTAGGTTGTACACCTAGGCATTACGTACACTTTGCCACATTTATTAATCATATTTACTTTAAAAATCTTGATTTTTAATATTTAATTATATTATAATATAACCTTAAAATCATTTCCATATATATTTCATAACTTTAAAAAATTTAATCTTTTGATTATAACCTACGTATTCTTTCCAACCATAACTAATTTTACTTATTGTAGATAAAGACATACAAGTAATATTTAAAACTTTTTAATTTTATTTACACAGAAGTATTTTGATCTTTATAAACATTTTTCTTACTTTTAATTAGTGTTTGTTTTAATATTGTATCTTTTCTATCAAATTTTATATTTTTAGTAAGTATTATATTAATGCAATATGAGCTCTTTTTTAAAAAAATTGTTTTTATTTCATTTTTCATATGCCCAAACTATTGAGATAACTTTCGTATTCTAATTTATTTGTTCCACATCTCATATCATGTTATAATTCAAGTTCGCAAGTGTTGTTTTTTTTAATCCATGTAACACACGGGTACCTAACCAAGCTAGTATCTATAGCCTCTAATAAAACAATTTTTTTATCACTTGTCATTCTTTTAACATATGTTTTTGTTATTTGTCATTTTTCTAGACATCCACCTATTAAATTTCTTTTAAAAGGGTGTTATAGTAATTTAAGATTTTTTTTATAAAAGGGTTTTTTTTGAGATGATGTTGACAAGGGGTGAAAATCTTGACCAAATTGGACTTAAGGGATCCCGCCCCTGGTAGGGGCGGGTTCTGCTGAGTGCGACCGAGACTTGCTGAATGATGTGACATGATGCTGCAGTGTTGACCACTTTATTACGGAGAACTCACCCTTGGTAAGGGTGGGTTCTCAAACCACACTCAACCACACATTTAACCTACTCACTAACGTATTATATTTATAACGCAACCGAATTCAATTAAATATGCATTCGATTCACACTTTTAAAAAAAACTAATCATTATCATGTCTCGGCCTTATTTTCTACAAATATATTGGGGTGGTGATATTTCATTCGAAAATGGAAATATCATATGTGATGTTTGAACTAGAAGTTCAACTATTATTCTTCGTAATAGAGTTTCATACGAAGAGTTTGTGGATTTGATTTATAATCATCTTCAGGTTCAAAAAGAGTATTATAATTTGAAATTAAAATATATTACTCATATGTTGGTTTCTATCAAAGTTCTGAAATTTTCAATGACTCAAGTCTAGATGTTTTGTATTATTTCGGAGAAAATGTTGAAAATTTTCAAGCAAATGTTTATGTTATCATTGAGCCAAAAATGTATGTACAACAATCCAATTATATGGATCTCGAACGCGGTTTCTCTATATCTTAAGCACCTCATCTGTCAAGGAATTCTTATGATCAAGGCACTGCAAGATCGCATGATTATCAAGCCGGTCCGTCAACTAATTCTCATCATCAAGTCGATGATGATAATGGAGGTTTTGATAAGTCGGATGACGGTCGTTCAGACAGCAGTGAAAATACTGAACTCATTCCATCAGAAGAAGAATCCAGTGATGATGACAACAACAATTATGGAGTTTCAAACAATTATAATCCTGGTGTTAATCCAGAATCTTACGGGGAGGTGAACTATTTTGAAGATCCCCAGGAGTTAAGAGATTATGAAGCTGCTGATTTTGACGATGAAGACCATATGGATATATGGAATGAAGAGTCAAAAGAAATTCGTGTTGGAATGTATTTTAAATCGAAAGATGAAGTGATGCATACAGTACGGTTATGGAATCTTGCACGTAACAGAAAGGTTGTTATAGTTGAAAGTAAACGTACAAGATGGAGAGCAAAGTGCTACAACACTAGCCCTAATTACAATAATAATCTTCATAGTGGTCCTCCATGTTCATGGTATGTTTATGCTTCCAAGAACCATGATCATCACATGTGGAGAATTTCAAGATGGGTGAATTCCCACAACTACTTTGGTACTGTTATTGGTAACAACAATAGAAGTTTCAAATGCAGAGATATTGTTACCCGTATCATCCATTTTATTCTTCAAGATATTGCTTTTCCCATCAAGCAAATTCAAGCACATTTGAAAGACACGTTGAATGTTGATGTTTCATATAATAAAGCCTGACGAGCTAGAAAAGCTGTTATTGAGAATATTTATGGTAGTTGGGACAGTAATTTTGAGGAATTACCTACGTACATCAACGCATTACAAGAGAAGAACCATGTTATCATGGAATGGTTACATCATCCGACCGGTTCATCTGCTTATTACACATTTAAATATGCGTTTTGGGCATTCGGTCCAATAATTAAAGCATTCAGTTATTGTCAGCCTGTGATATCTGTTAATGGTACTTTCTTGAAAGGTTCTTACCGTGGTAAAATGTTAATTGCAGTTTCAAAAAATGCAACAAATACGTAATGCCGATAGCTTATGCAATTGTAGACGAAGAGACGGTAGAAAGTTGGAGTTGGTTTTTCCAACAATTCTAGTCACACATTGCAGTTCACCATAATTCTATTGGTTCGGGAAAAAAGTTATGTGTTATTTCCGATAGGCACAAAGAAATTATTCGTGCAATGAATACTCTTGAAGAGTGGAAAAATAATGTTGTGCATCGATTTTGTCTCTGACATGTTCGAAGTAACCTCATGCAAAAGTTCAAGGTTTCTAGCTTAAAAAGGCTATGTTGGTCTATCAGAGGCACCACCCAACAAAGGAAGTATAACTACTGTGTAAGTCTGTAAGGCCCCATTCTCGGGACGCTTACAGTTGGTGATTCATCGCACGTAAAACATATACTTTACATTTATTCATCAAAACATTGCAGCGGAAAACATAAAACAAATGGCATTTCATTTCATCATAAAAACTTTTGCAAAGTAATGCATCGTTTGTTGGTCATAAAATTACATTGTTGTATTACATCACAAAATCCTTAAATAAATGGATGCCATCCAAAAGAGCTGAGTTGCCGCCTCATGCCATCCTCAGCAACGTTTACCTGTCAACTAAAAACGTATAAAAGTCAGCGTCGCTGAGTGAGTTCTAGTTTTATAATAAAACATTCATAAAATCATTATTTAATTCTTTACAGAGTCCATACTATACGTTTCATTCATTCGTGTCATACATCGTACGTACATACAGATAATATCATTATTATCTTCCATTACGTTCGTTAATCTTCGTTCATTCGTTACATCTTGTGACATGTACATTACCCTGAACATTATGCACGAAGCTGGTTACTGGGCCTGAGGTCTACCATAGACCCCGAACATTGTGCACGAAGCTGACTCCAGTACCTGGGGCAAGCGGCAAGGATCCCATACATATGGTCAATCACAAGGATTGGACCCCAGTGTGCATCCTTCTAGGGTAGCTAACCCGCACACAGTTGATCTAAAACCCTTCATTGGGTGTGGACCTCCATACATTTGCTTGCAAGACTTTTTACGTTCATTCATTCGTTAATGCATGCATTCATTCATCATGTTCCTCTTTCACTATCTTTCACTTTACGTTACATAATACTTTCGGTTCATTCATTAACATAACACGTAAAGCCATGGAAAGATAAACATTCATCATTATAGGAACATAACATAACATACCATTCATACATCATCACAAGGCATCATACATACATAACATACATCATGCACAGTCATGTAACATCATCATCATCATCCATAACATGCCCATCATACTATCTATGACCCCCAAAAGTCAACTTATAGTCCCCTGGGAATTTCCCAAGTCAAAGCCTACCTTACACATTTTCCCCAAAAATCAGAAAAATATTCTAAGTCCTAGACGCATGGGCACTATTCAGGCGCATGGACACTATTCAGGCGCATGGGCCACTTTCAGGCGCATGGGCCACTTTCAGGCGCATGGGCCACTTTCAGGCGCATGGGTCACTTTCAGGCGCATGGGTACTGTTCAGGCGCATGGGGACTTCTGGACATCTGAACACTTAGTAAATTCCAGCCCAATCTAGGCACATGGATACTATTCAGACGCATGAACACTTAGGCGCATGAGCCACTTGGGCGCATGGGCACTATTGGGACGCATGGTCATCCGACTAACATTTCTAGGCGCATGGGCCACTGTTCAGGCGCATGGGCTGAACTTAAATATTTCTAAGGCAAATTTTGGGCGCATGAGCTACTGTTTAGGCGCGTGGCTTCCACTTAATTCTTTCTAAGGCACTTTCAGACGTATGAACACTTATCTAGGCGTATGAGCATTCTGTAAAACATACTTCTAGGATATCTTCAATCCTAATCATCAAACCCGTCGGTTCTAAGCATAATGTGGCTATTCTAAACATGAATAACCTATAAACATCCGAGAACCATCATCCAACATACACAAAACATACGGGTATTCACATATGAACTTGTAAAATCATTTTAATACGTTTTCAGCCCCAAAGATAGTTCAAAACATGTAAAAAACCGGGGTCTAGAACTCACCTGGTGCAATTTGGGTGTTCTTCCTTTTAACCCGCTTGCAAAGAGTTCAAGACACCTAGAAACAACATCTAAACACATACACATGAGCACAAACACAAAACATAAGCACATAATCACATAACCGGGCTAAAACCCGCCATAAACACATAAAAACCGTGAATTCTTACCTTGAATTTGATTTCTTCTTCTTCTACAAAACCGAGAGTTCCTCTGCTCTCTCTCTAAAACCAAAGAAGATGATGATGTGAAATGAGGGTGGGCGGCCATGCCCACCTTTACACCAACTTTTTAAAGATTTTTGTCCTTTTTACATTTTTAGTCCCTCCACTTAGACCTTATTTCCTTTCTTGCTTTTATTCTTCATATCTTGACTTTTAAAAATAACCGGGTGTTATAAAGTCAAATGACAAGCGTCAATCCAGATGGATGGGAATATTTAAAAGCTATTAAAGAGAGTAAATGGATGCTTCTACATGATAAAAATCATCGTCGGTGGGGTAGCCTAACGACGAACATTTCAAAGAGCTTCAACAATACGTTGCGAGGTATCAGGCTTATGCCAATAAAAGCTATTATTAATTGTATGTTCGAGAAAACAGTTGAACAGTTTAGAAAGCACACTAACATCGCAGCCAACTGTAACACCGCGTTACCCCCTCGCATATGGCGTTTATTTAACACACGTGATATTAACTCACAAGCGCATATCATAACATAGTTTGATTACAGAGAGGCAATGTATATAGTTTTGTCAAAGATACAAACAAATGAAGCTGGTGAAAATGATTATACCGTGGAATACAAAAACAGAACTTGCACGTGTGGTAAATGGCAGATGCAAAGATTTTCATGCTCACATGCAATTGCAGTTTGCCGCCATAGAGGTGAATCACCTCATAACATTGTTCATCAGGTCTATAGTACTACTGTTTATCAAGAGCGGTATAATGGACATTTTTACTCGCTTCGTCACATTGATTATTGGACGAACCCGGGTTGGAGGATAAGAGGTGATCCCTCAAAAATCACCACGTCACAAGGTAGGAGACGCACGAGAAGGATACACAACGAGATGGATGTCTATCATCTGGGTCAAAGTTAGAAGAAGAACCCGCCCTTGGCACAGGCGGGTACCCCTTATGTGTCACTTCTCCAAGAAATTCCCCCATTGTCACCTCTCTCTCTCCTAACCCTGTTTTTAAAAAAATTCAGTAATTTAAATACTCAAACAAATTTCTCTACCTTATTAAAAATAATCTTTATTAATTATTATGTTTCACTCTCTTATCTATTCTTTTTCTAAAATCAAACTAGTTTTTTTAAATAGATTTTATGAAGAAAATTAAAAATAACAACTTTTAAATAAAATCTAAATAACAAAAAACTAAAGTTTTATATAATATGAAATTTTCTGAAACATTAAACATTTTCTAAACAAAATATTTTAAAATCATTTTATTTTTTAAAAAAATTATAAACAGGTAAAATATTTTAAAACAGTCTTATTAAAACAAACAGAATAATTACAAATCAAAATTTTTTTTAAAACAAGATTTTTATAAAAAATAATTCTTTATAAAAAATCTTAAAACAAATGTTTAAAAATAAAATTATTTACATAAGAGAGTTAAAAAATGGTATAACTACTTTATTTCTTAAACTATTATCTACATATAATTTTAATTATATTTTATATAAAATATTATACAGTAACTGTTCATGTTTATTTTACATATATATTTTACATTGAAATTTAATCCATTTATTTAATGAGTGTCTAGCATATCTATCTATCTTTAAAAAACTAAAAAAAACATGAAACTATTGTAGATCTCATTATACTTACTTTCTAATTTCTTTATATTATTAATAATAATGTTGAATATTAATAATATTACTGATACTATTTTCAAATTAAAAAATATATAATTTAATAAATTGAAAACCTTTTTTTTATTAAAAACACAATCTTTAAAAACAAAAATTCACAATATTTTTTATAAAATAAAAGTTTGAGATAAATATATTATTGTTTAATTATTTAAAGTAGCTATTTGTATGTACTTATAATCATATTTTATCTTCAAACATGATTTTATAATGCATAAATTTTTATAATAATTATTTAATCTTTTATTTAATCAATCAATGTATTACACGAGGACTAACCTAATAATAAATAAATAAACCAAACAACACAACAGATATATAACTAATCTTTATCATTAGCAATTCTTAGAAGTTACAACTTCAAATGCATTAAACGAATTGCTAAAAATAAAAATTGTACATTTGTGTTTAATGTGAACAAAAAGGTTTTTTTCATTAAAAAGGTTTTTCAAAACATGGAATAGTGAATCTGTTGGATCTTATATGCCCAAGACACAAACAAGATTGATGTGGTTAGTACGTTATGATCCAAGTTGGGTCATACCCAATAACAAGCCAAATAGACACCAATAAATATTTATTTGTTGATGAGATCATACAAATAAATATTGACACCAATTTAGAAAATGAGTTTTCTAAAACGTTGCTTTTGTAAAAGAACAACATTATGTGAAAAATTTGTTCATGAGAAATTATTTGTTTCATTATTTAAGTTGGTTAAAAATAACAAATAAAAGTGTGTTAATGTAATAAAATTAAAATTGGTTTTAATTTTATATAGTAAGGGTTTAAAAGAGTGCAAATTTTATAAAAGTTTCAAAATGGGGGAACCCATTTTGAATGTAGATTTTGGCCGTCCCATGTGGGGTTAGTGTGCCTTTTAGTCTTGGGTTCCACAAGACTTTCTCTATTCTTGCACTCTTCGATCAATACACACTCTTTCCTCTTCACACACAAGCAAGAACTCTCCAAACAAGGCTGAAAATTTTCGGATTAGAGGCTGAAACAAGGCTGAAAATTTTGGATTTTTGAAGGTGCATTTGTAGAGATTTTGGTGTTGAGCTCTCTAACTAGCTAGGTGTTTGGAAGAGCTTGTGGGTATCACAACTTGAGGCTTTCTCTTTTGGGGGCTGGACATTCAAGAACATCACCATCTTCATCTTATACATCTACAACATCTTGTGCAAGAAAGGTTGTTTCAATGAACACTCTATGGTTGGTTTTATGGTTGGATAGCACACTATTACACACACACACACACACACATATATATATATATATGTATATATATATATGTATATATATATATGTATATATATATGATCCTTATTCTTGGGTTTTGTTTATGTATTAAAATGGTGAAAATTTCAGATTGTAAACATGTTTAAACTTTATATCCACTGCGTTTTTATAATTTAAATGGTTAAACTAACTTTGATTAACATATTACAAAACCCAACAGAATCGTATACCAGATAAAAGTTATTGTACAAAGTGGATTTATCATACGAAATGTAAAATATTATTACGAAAAACAAATGTTGATAGAATTTTGACGCTAGAGGTGAAATTATTCACACAAAGATGAAATTATTAAGCAAAAATAAAATTACTGCACATGAAATATTCTGACATAATAATTACATCTCTGCATAATAAATTTACGT
Source organism: Flaveria trinervia (assembly GCA_025506515.1). Classification (NCBI taxonomy): domain Eukaryota; kingdom Viridiplantae; phylum Streptophyta; class Magnoliopsida; order Asterales; family Asteraceae; genus Flaveria; species Flaveria trinervia. Next base: position 24,005,063 of record CM046448.1, read on the forward strand.
ATGTATAATAATTCAACTTCACTTTATACGAGAAAAATAACTTTATATTCTAAACTTTCTCCTCAAACTTCAAACTTTGCTTCCCATCTATCTTCTCCGAGAAATATTTGAATGGACAATTTCATATATCCCTTTGTAAAACAATTTAATTGTATATCCTCTTCTTTAATAATTTTTTTTTTCAAATTTATCCATTTTGATAATTTTCTAAAATTAAATTAAAGAGTGACAATATTAACCTTTTCTTTACAAAAACTATAAAAAAATTTAATTTTCATATTCAACAATTTTTAGCTAGCTTTTTTTTTCTTTTTACATTTTTTTAGTTTTTTAATCATGTTTCGCTAACAAGTGTTTTTAGTTTCTTAAACTTTTTTCATTTTTTTTTGTATTTTTAAATAATCATTTGTTTATGTGAAGTCTATTCTTCTTTATCAAGCTTTTGGAGTAACAATAATAAATTGCAACATAAGTACCTAACTTTAATTTGATTCGAACCAAAAAAATTACGGAAAAAAAACAATCACAAACTATAATGGGTAAAATTGTCATCCTATAATCTATTTCTTATAAAAAAAATTAAAATGTATAAAACTTTGTAACTGTATTTCTGAATCAAAATTGTAAATCACATTATTTTTGTAAATTAGTTTAGAAAACTCATTTATTTTTAAAATGATATTTGACACTTATTCATATTCATCAAATGTATTTTTACAGCCTAACATATAATAATATATTATGTTTTTAATAACTTCCAAAAATTGTTTTCATATTAAAAATAATTATTCTCATTACTTAAAAGGAGGTTCCAATTTGTTAACTGCTTTTACAAATAATAATTTTAAATATTATAAAATATAATTTCTTGATTTTATTATTGTTTGAAGTTTTATATCTTTTCAAACTAACTAAGATAACTGTCTCCATATTATTGTTATTCTAATAATAACAAGTGCAAGTTGTTCCCTACATTAACTTGCTCTTGGACCACTTATAAGGCACTTAGTAGGCCATGTTCTCTCCCATTCTCTCTCTAATGCTACCACCACCTCAATTTCATCTCTAGTGAGTATCTTCCCAAAGCTACAACTCACAAATGAGTTTTACAAAATCCCATGTAGCATACAACTCTCCTGGCTGTGAATGCCACCATTAACAGCCATCAAAGGCCATTATCACCATCGATTTGACTGTCCTATCATCACAAGCACCGCCACCAGTCCATATAACATAGGTTTTACCACCATCTCTTCGCAACCACCAGCCACAAAACATTTACCCATTTTTGAAATTGCATCTTGATCAACAAAGATATAAAAGAATCCAAATAAAAAATATAAAGACATAATAACATAAAATCAAAGACCAATATGAATTGTTTTGTAAAATGGCATGATGAAGAACACAATCAAATGAAACCACCATTAAGCGAGAACTTTTCACCGATCTGGACAAAGAATACGCATGGAGATGCTATATATCATGCGCAAAAGATGTGTATGGGCTCCCAGACCTTGATCCACCACCCGAGAACTGGAATAGGTGACACTTAATTTTTGCTGATGGTCGGTTGTTCAAATCTGATATGTGCTTCTTATCACCGTAGGGATATACATTGGCATCAAGCTAGAAAGATTGTAGTGAGCTAGAAAGATTGTAGTGAAGTTCGAAATAGTGATGACACTGGCCGAAATACTTGGTTTGCAATTTTTCAGTAGATGGGTTCATATAATCTTTGAGTGTCTTTTTATGATTTAAATTCTTTTATTTAATCTTTTTTTCTCATTTTGGTTGTTATTCGTAGATTTAATGTCCAGTTTGATGTTTTTCCTTTCTCTTCTTGGTAATTTAATAAAACGTTTTAGACTTAAATTCACTTTTCCAAAATTTCTTTCAAGTTTCCTTTTCTTTTAATTTTTGGTACTATGTTATCACTTTTTACTTTGTAATTATTCTTTTACATTTGGAGGTTATTTTTCAATTTTGTTTTATATTTATTAAAGTTTATTTTACAACAACATAATATTCCTTTTAGCTTTTTAACATAACCTTCTAACGTGTTTATCTTTACAACAAATTAACACATTTGAACTTATAATGTCATAAAATAACCGACCACGATACTACAGCAAAGCACTGGATAATCTCCAGGTTAAAAACATGCACTTTTAAAATCTAAGTGTAAAATTAATAAATTTGTAATTCATGAGTTTTTTTAATATTACTTTCTTTTTTAATATATAATGGTTTTTTCTTAAAAAACAATGATTCAAGATGTTAATTTGTTATACAAAAAAAGTTTCAAACATTAGATTAAAATTTGAAAAATAAAGAAGATGTTGCCAAATAGCAATATTGATTTAAAAAATTAACATGTGACAAATGATGACTTGATATTTTGACAATAGGTCAAAATTTTCTTTTGTTATACATAGCGGGGTATCTTGCACAAATTTAGCCATTACATAATTTGAGCCCGGTCCATATAACACATGCAAAAAAACCCCAAACCGATCTTTCTTTTTTTTTTTTTTTTGAATAATAGGTCATACCTTGGTTATCTGCAATAACATCAATTCTCAAAAAGATAGAAATAACATACCACAACACTTAAATAAGACCTTATTATCAAAGGCTGTTAAGAAAACTAAGTAGAGGGTTGGAGAACCCATATTTAAGGGGCCCTGGTTTTTTAGAGTTTGACTACTTTCGATCCTAATACCACCATATGTTTGATTCTTCATCTACAATCACAACCCCGTCAGCTCTCAATCTTTCGTATTTTCTATTCAGACCACATTGATCAACTTCTCCACTGCAAAAACATGGTAAATAAACCATTTGAAGTCTAAAACAGTTGATTCTGCAGCAGGTGACTTCTAACAAAACACACAACTTTTCTTGATTAAAAGGGTTTTCATGCAACCCTCTTATGTCTTAGAACTCAAAAGAGCTTCTTACACTTGCAAACAGACATCCAATGAGATCCCCAAAAGTCTTACAGATTTGCAACTTAACAGCAAGTTCTCCATATCAGATTTAAGGGTTACAAGAACTGTTAAAAGAATATTGATTTAAAGTACTTGCTGTTATTATATTACTCAATTCGGCTCACTATCTCGCCCTTTAAGAAGGGAACATAGTTGACATACGTTTGGTGCCCTAACTTAAAGCCTTCAAGGTAATAGACCAACCCTAGTCTACTTTTTAACTATATGACATAATATGTTAGTAGTTATTGTGTGTGTCATCATATGCCCACATGTTAGGATCTTAAACTAGAAAAATTAACAAGAGCATTGTTTTTAAAATCCACTTTAGCCTCCCACAAAAAGGTTATTGTATCTAAGATCATTGTTATTTGTGTAAACACAAGTAATCATAATGAATATACTGTCTCGTGATTAGACCAATGCTTACCTCCTAACAAGGAATGAGTTATTGACAAGCATAAATTAAGGTCAAACATAGCTTAGAGCCTTAGACTAACTTAGTTCTTTTATTACTATCTCGATGTTAATACAAGACGTGCATTGGATATTCATCTGCTATGAGGAGTTGAACATTGTTAAAGCATAACTACCTCCGTGTTCCTATAAACCAAACAACATCTAAATAGTTGTATGATCATGCGTGTTTAATTCGCATCCCTGGTTTTCAAGTAAAGAACATAATCATCCTTCTGTCTCCATGCATACACCATAACCGGTTATCCTTGAAATACAAGCAATCTCATAATTCCTAATGTCTGTTAACATGAAGCTATAAATGCATTACAATCAAAAGACCGCACCCTTTGGATATGCCCAGATAAAGACACCAAAGCAAAACCAATAATATAACTAATCCAAGGTATCTTCGATTGAAGTTTGTTTGGTATGTTCATTCTCATAAGGTATCTTCGATTGAGGTTTTCCAGACGGGTCAAATTTCTTCTTAAAACTCTACGAGCATTTACAAGCGGATCTCATGATGTGGCTTCTAAAGAAGACGGTTCTGCTCGCTTTTAAAAGATCTGGATTGATTATGTTGTTGAATTTAAATGATGGGTTGTATACATGTTTGTTCATAATCCCTTGGAAAATGTTTCGCCTTTGGTTTGTTTGATTCCTCTATTCATTTAGGACATGTTCTAAGAGGAAGGTGCTTCTGATTGTAACGAATTAAAACTTCATTCATTTCTAAACTTTACCAGCGTAGTTCTTAACCCGTAAAAAAGGACAGACATCCTTGCTTCCTTGGACACTCTTCCAACCACTAAATGATGGTTTCCAAAGCTCGGACCCTTTTAATGAATTCTTTTCCATGTTTGTAGCATAAACGGTTAAAAAAACAATCCTACTGACCCAACAGCTTGACTCGACATTAAGCATAGCAAGCACTAATCAATATAAACTATATTTGATACTCATTTACCTAACCAATAGCAATTAGATTCATTTTTCACTTAACTTGTGAGTTGATTATTGCAGGTGTTCTTCAATTAGTATTATGATTCCAGAAGAGGTTAACAAAAAGATTAACCACCTGATGTCATCATATCTGTTATCATTTAGGGATTTACATTTAGAATAGTAATCAAGCTTATTCTTAATTTTCTAAACTTAATAAAAAAATAATCATTTAACTGTTAGAACTGTTTATTCATCGGTGAAAACTTTACACATACAACCTTATTCATGAGAGGTGAATAAAATGTATAATGTAAAGATTTTTTATAAGCAAACCTCAAAGCCAATTTATGTACAGCAACTGTCACAACAACTGAATGTAACATAACCTTCTTAATCAGGTGAGCGTAGTGGAGTCTCATAGTTGGGTAGTCGCCAACCGTCTGACACGTTGCCTGAGCACCAATCTATGGCAGATCCCAATCAAACACAGAATTACCACTAGTGTAATAGCACAAAGATCAAACAGCCGCCTCACCCCTAATGTCCCTGCAAAAACATAAATGGGTATGAGTATTCATAAACCTAATATACCCATTTATATGTAAACAGATTTACAGTAATAACATTAATCTACCCAACTATAAGTAAAAGGTTCAAAATAGTGACCTAATCTACACATCATATGCAACCCGTCAAAAATTCATAAACCTAATCTGCCAATTTATACGTAAATGGGTTTAAAAAAACATGACCCTAATCTACCCATATATACGTGATTACGTGAACAGGTCAAATAACAACCCTAATCTAATCATCCATATGTAAACAGGTCACAATTCATAACCCTAAGATGATATGCGAAAGCTGGAAGACTACTTCTAAAGTTAAATATCAGAAGTTGCGCCAAAATCGAGCAACAATTAGCACTATGCCAACATTTCCTCTTAAGCTAATGCATGTTTATTGCTATCGACTGCTTTCATATAGATGATATGCGAAAGCAATCATTATAGAAGTTTTGCTTCTAACACCATGTGGTTTGATGTTATTATTGAACTTATGGAGACATATAGATGAAACATACCTGTAGGAATAAAGTCAAAGGAAGCAATGTTATAAATGCAACTCATCAACAACTGCAATCAGAAAGGATTACCCCTATTAATGATAAGCAAAAAGCCAATAAGAAATCCAATCTTATATAGAGGTGAGTACCGAGTATTCAACTTATTAATTACCATCACATCAGATATATTGGTTACCTATTCATCAAAGGACGTCTTTGGATAGAAAAGTTGCAAACAGTATATCTAAACAGGAATCTGTACCAATATATTTCAACAAAGATGCAACTAAATGTGTTATTCCTAGCTTGTATTCACTGAGGAATCTTGTAGTACACATACAAAACCTATGAAACCAAATACATCTCTTGGCAGTTTTTATAAAGAGCATACTCATGATTTCAGAAAAGGTGTATTTGGATTAATAGAGCGGAGAATGATTAAGAAACCTAGATCCAAACACCTCTCATCTCACACCAACTACACTGCTATATCAGCCATGAGTTCATGATGAACAGGAAATAAAAAATAAAAATTTATGAATAATGTACGCAACCAAATAACCAATGGACTGATTAAACCAGAAGGAATGCTCTAAATCAAAGCTAATAGGTATTGCTAAAATAGGATCAGTACATACTAAAAGGTCAATATATACATTCAAAAAGCATATCAGAATACGCCTAAAAATGCCATTGTTTATTATAAAAGAAAGATATATAGCATTTCAGTGTCATAATAGAGTCATTGTGTCCTGAACTTACAGCAAATGAACGCATTGCATAGTAGTTTCCTCTAAATCTGTCAGGATCCATCAGACCACATAACATTCTTTTAAATAAATTTGGAAACTCGAAAACTTTCTGCCAATGGGAAACCAAAAACATGAGAAAAAAAAGCTCAATTAATTAGAGACACCAAGTGAAGAATGTACTTTAAGGCGAAAAAGCCAAAAAGAGAAGAAAAAAGGCTGAAGGATAAAGTAAGTGAGCTACTTAGAAGAGGGAAGATTTAGCACAAATCAGTAATTTCATTGTCATACTTAGTATATAAACAGATCATGTAAACCTACCCGTATGACACCATTAATACCACCCTGAAAAAGGCGGTTATACCTCTGTACATTTTTTAGGACTCAACAACTTCCACTTCATGCATCATAAGTAAAGATGCCTCTGGTGTCAGCTTACTAATTGGACGTGCACAAATAGGGCAGTTGCATTTTTGAAGAACTGTTCTATAGGTCCAAAATTGCAATATGCAATTGGCTGCACATGGAAAAAATAAAGGTTGTCAATGAAAGAAATTTCAACCTCTATGAATATACCACAATTATTTATCAGGCAGATAATAACTTCCAGAATTCTCATTTGAACAAGAATACTAATTTAGTTACCACCACATAAATCACAATGTCACAAAAAATAAGACTAACACCTGAAGTAGATCCTTCAATGTATAGACTTTTTCATACATCCTAACCAGGAACCACAGATAGAAAGAAATTCAGCAAAATAGCCCAAAAGCATTATCTAATGAGAAAGTTCACGCCGGATTTAAAATAGTTCATTATCAGGGTAACCAATTACTGAAAACTAATCTGCATGACTAATTAATGGAACAAAAAGGAATCTGCTCAGGAAAACTAATGTTCTTATAACTTATTATCTAAAATAACACTTTTCTTCACAAGCTCCTGAAGGTGGGCAAACCAATATCATCCATTCTTCATGAGTTCCTGTTCTTAAGTTTCAATAGAGTTATCACTGATAACAATGCAAAGTATTCCTTAGCTCATAACTTACTGTCATCCAACAAAAATCCGAAAATCCAATAAACCTAAATCACCAATTTGTTTGCTTTGGTCCCAGACATAATAAGATTGACACACTACTGCAGCCAAATGAAGGCCACTTCTTTACAAATACCAAAACCAGTGTTCTTAACTTCTTATGTAGGAGATCCAATGAGCTTAAACATGTATTTAGTAGACTATCCAAGATAAACATAACATGTTAAATAGCCAAACAAAACAAGCAAAACAGCATATGAAATCAACAAAACACCATACACTAAACCCTACAAAAACCATGATAACAAAAACGTAGAAACAATCACCAAATAAACATAGAATATTACCACAAAACCAATGTCCACAGTTGGTTTTACACGCAATGGAGAAGTTATCAAAGCAAATCGGACAACAATCATCATCAGGAGGCGTATCTCCCCCATCCTTCTTCCTCTCTGAAACAACCAACGACGCAGACTTCAAACCTCCATCCACCTCCTCACCCTCCTCATCTCTCACCTCTTCACCTGCTACATCACGACCTAAATCTAAATCTAACCTAGGGTTTTCCTTACCAAAACCTCCAAATCTCCGATCGACGTCATTTCTAGGGTTGACTACATCTCCATCATCATCAACAACACCAGAGCAACAATTGTTGTCATCACGATCATCTGGACGTGAATCTGCCCCATCATTTGAAGGGTCTTCGATCTTTCGCTTCCGCTTTCGGAGAAGGAACAACATCGTCTTCCACTTCCGCTTCCTCACCTGGAAATTAGGGGTTCTGATCATAATATCTTATGTTGGTGCTGAATCTTCAACAAAATAATCTTTGAAGATATGAAGTTAAGGTTGTTGGGATTATGAAGAAAATTGAGATGAGATGAGATGATATGATATGATATGATTGAGAAGGATGTTGATTAAGGGGTGTTGGATCATTCATTCATTCTACCATCGACACGCATTGAATCCACAGGATCCCGCCATGCTCCCCCACCTACTTTATCACTTCTCCATTAAATATTCAACAAATTTATATAACTTCTTTTATGTGTATACAATTCTTTCTATGGATATTTCATTATGCGTGTAACTTGTTTGACCAGCAGAACTCTTGTTACGTGTGATAATTATTTGGTGCGATGTACCGTTTTTGCTGTGTGCGTTTTGTTTGACGGGATACAAGATTTCTCGTTGTATGTGTAAATTATTTGACAAGATGTAAGATTCTTTGTTATGTGTGTTGGATCCTGAAAGAATCATACATGTCAATTAAAGTTATGAGTTATTGTTGTTTTGTTGGAAATCCCACAGTGCAAGAACCATGCGGATAAAGAATCTGCATCAACACAGAAGACAAGTGTCGACAATGGCATTTGTATATGCGGATGAACATAGAATAAATGCTGACAAGTGTTTGTTCTTGCGCATTAACAAATGCGGATAGCCGAAACAAATACTGACAAGTATTTGTACATCCGTATTACTAATGTGAATGTCCTGCAACAAATGCGCATAAGTGTTTGTTCATCCACATTTGTCGATGCTGATGACCAAACACTAATGTCAAAGACCAAAATAAATGTTGATCAAGATCAACACATCCGCATTAGTCAATGCGGATGAACAAAACTGATGTATAGGTTAGAGGTAGTTCAGTCATTTTGTAAAAGGCATCTTGTCAGCCTATAAATAGTATAGAAAATCTCGTATGTGAGGTGACTGTTGATACACATTCTAGACAATTAGAATCTTTTGTTTAGTCTTATGTTTACAAGGTGTCTCGTTACTGTTTAATGCAAAAACCCTAGCATTCATTGTAACCAATTACCTTTATTAATACAAACAACATTTATGAGTATTTCTTGCATTCAATGTTCCTTGATTGTTTGATTTCACCTTACAATCATTGACTCAATCATCATATTTGGTTCTTGTTGATTCACATCAACAGAGAATATCATTATCAAACCAATAAATTGGTATTAGAGCTTTGGCTCTCGATTCTTCTTCAGATCTGCCTAGATCTGAGCAAAACTCGATTGATCTAGTGATTGAGTTGCAAATAGTGTGTTCAACTACCTCTACTTAGTAAACTGCAAAAAGCTCTTCAACAATCACTGTTCATCTATCCTCATCTCAAGAACAAACCCGTGAACAGTTGTTACAAACGAACAATATATATATATATATAATATAATATATATATAATATATGTATTATATATATAATATATGTATTATATATATATAGCAGATCTGGTTATACATAAGCCTGTTTGGACTATTTGGACTAGTTGAACTTAACAATCAAACTAATCATTATTCAAAAATGTAAAAAACAACTTATTAAAATGGATTCACATAGTTTCTTTGAACTTGGTCATACTCCAAAATCTCCCATGCTTAAACACAAATCTAAGTTTAAACAATGGAAAATCAGATTTATGAATTATATTACAGGTGTAGAATCGGACTACTGGATTTCAATATGTAAAGGCCCTCACATTCCTGTGACACTTGTTGTTGATCAAGCTGCATTATATAAAACCTCAAGAATACCTATTGAGGATCTCACACTTGATAATGATGACTACAATAAGATAAAAGTTGATCTCAAAGATTATTCTATACTCACCCAAGCACTGAAAATGGATGTGCTAAAAAGGCTAGAAAAGTATGGAACTACTAAAGCTGTTTGGGATGCACTGCTGATAACATGTGAAGGCAGTAGTGAAGTGGCTGAAATTAATAAGGACAAGCTTGTTATCAATATGAAACCTTTCATCACTCCAAGGGGGAGTCAATCTCTAACAGTTGCATAGATTGTGCAGCTGTGAATGATTTAGAGATCATGGGGGTAACATACAAAGTCAAAGAACTAAACAAGAAGATGCTCCACAGTCTTCCAGAAAGTTGGAAACAAAATGTTACAATGCTGAAAAAACACCCTTGATTTGGAGAGTACCACCTTGGACGTCATGATTGCCAAGATAGAAGCTCTTGAACTTGATGAAAAGAGCAGGAATCTTGGTGGACCTCGAGTCATTGAAGCTTATAAATTTCCAATAGACACTCACTCTGTAGAAAATGCAATCATCACTAAGGATGATGATTTTCGTTCCTTAAGAGACTAAGTAAAGACAACTGGTTTCATTACTTCTCCATCAACTAACAAGCCTTCAACACCATGACAACCAATAGGGTTCAGTACAACTCCCTCAACTACTCCTGAAGACCCAAGATCAGAAGAGCAAAATGAAACTTATAATGCCTTTGTTGCTAGCTTTGAAGCTTACTTGGAAGGCAGACTCACTTCTGCTCATCTAATCCAAGAGGATTTGGAAGAAATGGATCTAGATGATGTGGAAAAAATGGATCTGCAGTGGCAAATGGCTATGATAGCAATGAGAGCCAAGAAGTTCTTCAGAAAAGAAAGAAATCTTAGCCTTATTGAAAACACCAAACTTGGATATGATGAATCCAAGGTAAAGTGTTTCAATTTGTAGCATGACTGGCCACTTCTCCAGAGAATGTAATACTCCTAGATGAAACAACAAAAATTTCCAAAGGAATTATCAGGGCCAGTCATCTCCACAACCAAGCACAAGCTTTGACTCCAACAATCAACAACAGCAGTATCATCATCAACAACCATACCAGAGTCAGCCACAACTGACAAATCAAGCTCATGGAAGCAGTCAGGCATCCACAAATGCTCTTGTCATCAGACAAGATGGAGTGTGTGATTGGAGTCTATATGCAGAGGAAGTGAAGCCTCAATTTCAAAATCATGCACTTATGGCTCACATCAATGATGGCCCATCTCCTATGTCATCTAAGGTAAAATCCAACCTTTGTAGTGATAAATGCATTACTGAATTGCATGGTTATCGTGAGCACAATCATAAACTGGCTGATAAAATAAAAGAAGAAAAGGTCAAGTCAGAGATGCTTAAAATAGAAACTAAAGGCTTTGAAATTAAAATCAAATCACTCATCTCTGACATTGAAAAATTGCATGGTGAAAAGTACACTCTTGCAGCTGAGAATGAGCAACTAACTGAAAAGTTAGCTCAATCAAAAGCTGAACAAACACTTACTAAAGTAAAACTTGAAAAGTTTCAAATGTCTTCAGTCAAGCTACAAGAGATTCTAGACTCACAAAAGATCCCAATGATATGACTGGGATTGGGTATAATTCTTGTCCTCCACCTTAAAATGACAACTACACTGTCATGCCTGAATTTGTTACACTCAAGTAGCAAAATGAACCTAACACTATTAAACAAAATCAATAGTAAAACAAGTCACAAATCCTCAAAACAAACCAAATTTTTACATTGAAACAAATGAGGAGAAAATTAAATTAAGTCACCCAATTAAAATTAATGAGTGTTCAGACAAGACAGTGAATGTCATTATCAAGCCCAATCAAAGCCATTGTCCCATTTGTGAAATTTATACCTGCAATTTCAAAAGGAAAGAAGAAAGTTGTGGCTTTAGTGAAATCTTTTGTTGAAAGCAGTTCTGATTATGAGATTAAATCTCCAAAAAATTCAAGCAAATCAGACAAAGTTTCACTGTCAAAGAAAAGCAAAGGTTTACTGATTTCAAAAACTAAAATTCAATCAGACCCTCAATCATCAAAATCAAAACAAGGAGTAGGTTTTGACATATGCAATAAGGAGCATGTAAATTAGTTTGAACAAGAAGTCAAGAAAAGGTTGAGACAACAAAAACAACCTAAAATAGTTAACAAAAGTAGTGTTGTGAAACAAACTACTAAAAAGGTTGATTTTGCTTCATCCTTAAACCAAAGATTGTGACTCAGTTGAGAACGAGTAAATCAACCGAGTCAGCAATGGCAAAATCATATCCAAGAAACAAAAACACGTATTGTGACATTTGTGAAATGTCTAATCACAAATAGATGAGTGCTTTTTCAATCAATACTGCTCTATTTGTGCATGAATAATCATTCATTCCACCAAAAACTACTATTTTAATAAATACTATTCAGTCTATGATATGACCAATCACAATACATCTAATTGTTACTTCAAGCAAAAAGGGTCGAGAATTCCCCAAAACAAGCCCATCTCACCAATATCATCTATCAAACCCAAAATCAGAATTCATTTATATAATAATCAATCTAGGACTTCAAGCTCAGATAATGACATGGGTAACATAAAAGAGTTAAAGAAGATTCTATTAAACAAATATCAAACATCAAGCAAACATATGATCTTCACAAACCAAAAATGATGTTTGATAATGAAAAACAGGTCAGATTTCTTCAAAGAAATAGGGACCAAAGGTTTCATTATTCTTCTGACTCTTAAGCGGAAATTGATAAGATGAAACATTCAAAATATCATCAGAAATCTCCCAGAACACCTCTCTCTAAGTCATGTTTAGAGGAAAGTACCAAAAAGTCACCATCCTGGATAGGAACGAGAAATCCAAGACCATTATGGCTTGGGTTCCATATTATAACTAGTTCTTTTGTGCTTGCAGGGTCATCCATATAGGTCTAATAGGGTATGGTACATGGACATAGATGCTCCCCACACATGACTGGAGATCGTTCCTTCCTTCATGTCTTCAAGCATATACAAGGCACCACTATGGCATTCGAATGTGATTCACAAGGTGGGAGAATCATTGGTGAAGGATCTATGACAAATGGATGCTGAGATTTGATGGAGTGAACTACTGTGAACAACTGAATTTCAATCTTCTTAGCGTGTCTCAGATTTGTGACAAGAAATATTCAACTCACTTTACTGACACTTATCGCTACATTCTAAAACCAGGATTTCAAATTCCTGTAGAATGGGTTTTCTTAAAGACCTAGAGGAAGAATAACACCTAGTCTTAAACCTGAATTCTGCTACACGAAAAGAAGAAACATGTCTTCTGTCAAAAGCATCATTCGATGAGTCTCAACTTTGGCACAAACTTTTGGGTCACACAAACTTTAAAAACATGAACAGATTGGTCAAAGGAAACCATGTCATTGGTTTACCCCAAAAAGAATTTCACTTTGTTGATCATTGTTCAACGTGCCTTGAAGGGTGTTAGGACCATTTTCGTACAGAGTACTAACAGATTCTGCGTGAGACCAGATCAAATAGTGCGGAATCCTATTTGATTGGTGATCCAATTAGTGAGAATGACAACCTGATCGATATAACGATGAAACAAATGTTAAGAATTGATTAGAAGTCGATCAGGAACGAACTATGAAGTTGGATTGGCTGTTTAGGATGCTCTGGATGGCTAGGGTATATGAATATTCAAAGTCTTTGTTTTTCCACGAATTATGTGGTATTTATAGGTTTGTAGTTTTCATTTGTATGACTGAACCATTTGCATGGTTCAGTCGTGCGACTGACTCATGTGGTTGATTCATACGCACGACTGAAGGTTCAATCGTGCGACTGAATCAATCTTATGTCTCAGTCATACGACTGATCCAGTCTCCTGGTTTAGTCATACGACTAGTTCATAAGCGTGATTCATTCGCGCGTATGGTCCATAAGTATGGTCCATTAGCAGAATAATCACCCGACTAGGTTGAACACATTTCTCAATCATTATTGACTTAGAACTATGTACAACAAACTCAAACCCATATAAGATGTTCATACATATGAATTATACCAAATACATTAATAATATAAAATATTCAAAGACAAATAAACATCAAAATCATATCATATTTCATTAAGTAGTTACATTACACATGTGTAAGAAATGAAAGACTTTTACATTAAGAACATAAACTAGGTACATGATGTATCAACAAACTCCTCCTTGGACCTTGTTTAGCCTATTGTCTAACATTCTTCACATGCTCTTGGAATTTCTTATACTTCTCTTTTCTAGTGACTCTCGCGTGTATCTCAAATACAAAGCAGAGTCATATAACATGTTGGAATTATAGAGCTTGTACAATATCTTGCGTGTCATAGAACAGTGGCCACTTGTATAGAGTGTAGACATCTTCAGCAGACAAGTTGGTAAACCACATTGGGTCAAATACCCTGATAGTCTCAATCTTTCCTTCTCTATTTAGAACTATGACCGCTTCCCCCATCCTCTAGTCATAATACCACCATTTGAAGTATGGAGTGAAGTCCTGAGGCATCTCCCATAAAGGAATCTTTGACATTGTGAGTGGGGGACTCCACTTTAACACCACTTTAGGTCTTCCAGATATAGGATCAATTTTAGTCTTATGAATGAACCGTTTAGGTTGTTGAGGTCTGAAGTTGACCCATCCTGGTGTGGTATTCTTTCTTCTCAAACCATCCCGACATCTTCCTCGGGTTGGCATACAAAAGGTCTAAACATGCTAATCTGTTCAGCTCAAAATCAGGAAGAGCCTTCAGATCATGTGGATATCTGAAGTACTCAATCCCCTTCTCCCTTTTAACAGCATAAACATCCAAATCTTCAAAATAGGCCCAATTAATGATCTTTCCTAACACTTTCTGATGTTTCTTAACTCTGTAAAGCTTGGTGTAGGCATTTTGCTTTGGAGGTGCATGTTGGGCCTTCATCTCAAATAAACAAGCTGCCCATTCAGACTTCTTTATATCAACATTAGCATCTGTAGCTTGGGCTTTACTTTCATCCTTCGCTTTCTCCTTCTCTATCTCATCAAGCTTCATAAAAGTATCACTGTCAAAGTTTCACCCAAGTTAGGGATAACATTTCCTTTAAGGTCAGTGTACTGTGGATAGTAATCAGATGTGACATCTTCAATCTCAATCTCATCCACTCCTTATAGCTCCTCATCACTCAAATCATCTACTTCTAGAGCATCTTTGACAAGCTTATCTACATATAGTCTAAACATCTCTGCTAGCTGCTCGTCAGTCAGGTCATGATGATTTCTCCCTCCTCTAGAGTGTAGCTCACTGACCTTCTCACAATCCCTTGCAAGTCAAGAATCATAGTAAGCTGAGTCTTGACTTGCTGTAGGGGAACAACATCATAATCATCAGCATGTGGAGCTTCGCTTTTGCCCTGATCATGTGTCTCCTCAACTGGAGCTACGGAGGACGTAGATCTTTTGGAGCGCCCCTCCTGTGCTTCTTGAGTTAAGGCTGATGTAGATGCATCACCTTCTTGATCATCATCCTCATCCTTATCATCTCCTTTCCTTTTCCACTTGGTCCAGCTTCATCATTATCATCTTCCTCTGACTTATCATCTGTTAACTCATCCTCATCATCTTCACCATCATCTCCATCATCCTTAATCTTTAGGGGCTCACCTTTTGTTCTCTTCAACCTTAGCATAAGCTTTTTGTTCTTTTTCTTCAACCCCTCAATCCTCTTAACAGATTCCATCACAAGCTCATTTTAAGCTTCAGTGCATGGTGAGCTTGAACTAACGCTCTCTCGTAAGCAGCGTTCTTCTCTGTCAGCTGAGCAATTTGCTTGCCTTGGGCGGTATTGATCGCCATCAGCTGGTATATTTGGTTGGCTCAGATCATCTGTAGCAAGCAGCTTGAGAACCAGCCTGTTTAGGCTTGCCAATTGTTCCTCTAACCCAACTGTGGTAGAGTAGAGCCCTGTTCAGGTGGGAATTAGGTGGATGTGTCAGCTTGTTGGGTAGTGGGTGTAGTGGTGGATGTGGTGTAGATAAGACTAGGAATGGAAGTGGATTGTGGTGGAGCTATGTTGGGTATTGTGGTTGAGGTGGATGTGAATGTATGAGTGATGGTGGGGGTGTCTGTGGCAGTAGAGATGGTAGTGCGGGTAACAGTGGTGATAGTGGTATGGGTTGTAGTAGTGGCTGTGGTTGTGGTGGTGGTAGTGGCTATGGTGGTGGCAGAACTAAGCAAGGTAATCCTCTGTCTCTTACCCTTCTTGCCATAAGGATGGGCCATCCTCTTCTTCTTGAACCCTTGGCTGTAAGGTGTGTATCATGACCCTTAGAACCAGCTTGGCGTCCACCAACTGCCTCTTTCCCCTTCTCGGTAGCCACAACCCGGCTCCTGACCCTGCTGGTGAGAGGCTCATCATCAGACTCATCCTCTTCTTCTACCAAGAAGTCTTGGTGAAAAGCAGCCTGCTTAGATCCACCAGGAGGAGCTGAAGAACTGTGTAGAGGTGGTGGAGATATAGTAGATGTGTTAGTGGCCCGTGATTGACTGGGGCCAGCATCTCCACCACCTTGACTATCATCAAGGTCGTCATCGTCGTCGTCTTCTTCTTCAGTGGGAAAAACTATTGGCTCAATGTCAGAATCACTATCATCGTGACACCAATTCTTACGAGAGGGCGCCACATAATCCTTGTTGGCCAAATAGTCTCCTGATCGGGGCTTCACCTACTTCCCCCGCTACACCTTCATCCTTGCCAGAGTGGTGTCATCCATCACCTCTAACATAGCCGCATCATCCTTCTCCTTAGGTAGCAGAGGAAGCTTCTCATCGATGATCATTTGCAGAAACCTTGGATACATGCAAAAGCCTTCCTTGCCCTTGGCCTCTATGTTCTCTATCAGATACGAGAAGAGCATGCGGGAGAAACTAAACGGGTGGTTCAGTACCAGTGCAACGTATGCATTCTGGATTTGGTCAGACATCTCATCAAATCCTCCACGCCTGGAGGCTATGGACTTGAGGATCACATGTGCCAAATACTTGAACTGGGGGCACATGTTGCTCTTGTTTAGTACGCCATATTGATGTCTCCGCGTACTTGATCCTCAGAAAGCAACCATGAACAGTCAGTGGATGCAGCTTGGTTGGATGGGCTCCGTCTTCCCCCAAATCTAAGACTCTCCTTAGGTCTTCTTCACGGATCTCAATGTCTTGTCCGAAGATAGGCTCCGGATACAGTGAGGCTCAACTGACCGGTCAACTGAGGCACTTTCCCAGAAGGCCTGCTAAATAGATCTGTAGGTGTGCATGGAGTAGAGATGGCCTTGTAGATCCTTAATCTACGCAGGAAGGTAATAATCCCAGTGAACTCAGAAACGTTGTTAGGATCAGTGATCTACGTTTGATTGATTAGAGAGTATAGCAGCGGAAATCAAACAATGAATTAGCCAATTCACAAGAACACAAAAGATATTCAAGGTAAGAACAACGGTTATAGACAGAGAGAATTCTGCAAAATATATTTCATTCATATTCACTTTCGTGGTAACAGAATGTCACACATACAATTAGGTCAACACCTCTTATATAAGAGATGTGACATCTGCTGATGTCACTTGATAGTGACATCTAACAGAATTTATTCAAACTACTGATAGTTACACACTACTGAAGATGTCAAACAGCTGATATCTTCTTACAAAAATACTAAGTGTTAACTATCACTACAACTACTGAAAAGAAACTACTGAAATGAAACCATCACAACAACTGAAGAGTGCTTCTTCAGTTTTGTAACAAACTCTAAAGCCTTCAGTACTTGTACTTGAACTTCAGCTGTTGTCATCAGCTGATGTCTTCATCTTTGTACTTCAGCTGTTGATCTTCAGTACTTTGCTTCAGCTGTTGATCTTCAGACTTTGGTCTTCAGCTGTTGAAGTCTTCAATACTTTAGTCTTCAGCTGTTGAAGTCTTCAGTACTTTAGTCTTCAGCTGTTGATCTTCAAACTTTGGTCTTCAGCTGTTGAAGTCTTTAGTACTTTAGTCTTCAGCTGTTGATCTTCAGACTTTGTTACAACAGCTGATCAAGTCTTCAGTAGTTTTTGTGATGTCTGTAGGACTTAGAGGTTTTTCTGATCAGGCTCATTGGTTCTTTTGGTCCAACAAACTCCCCCTGAACCAATGCAGCCAAAACCTCTAACTTATTGAAGATGTCCCACTTATTATGGTAGAAGGATTGGTCTTTTTGTCTTCTAGATCAGCTCAGTGATCCTTTTAAGCACAGGCCTGGGAAGAAGTCTCAATGATCTGTTTGGGAAAGTATGAATGGGAACTCTGTCTTGGGGAACTGGACACAGAGTTGTTACCCCATCCATGAGATCTACTTCCCCACTATGAGTCTGTATGACTCTCTTGTGTAGGCCTCAAGGAAGGTAATTTTCCTCCATGGTCAGCTCTTCAGCACCTCCTTCAAATAATGATTCAGGCCCATAGTACTCAGATAGGTATTTGACCTGTTTCCCATTCTTTAGCTCCACAGTTGTTATTATTCTATAAGCAAATTCATCAGGGTGATTACCCTCTAGGAACAACTGGAGCTCATTCTTTCTGACTTCTTCAAGCCTCTTATATACTAACCCCTTTTTCACCATTTTATTTTCCAGCATCTTCTGTGGGTTTTGGTTAGCTTTATAAGCTTTCTTGAAGTCCTCTAGGATTTCCCAGGGTGATACTACAAAGACTAGTGAGATCACTTCATCTACAATCTTTTTCACCTGGCCAATGTATCTCTGTGGAATGTTTTTCTTGTGAATCCTATGAGACACCCTGGGATCAGGCCAAATCCTCACTCTCTTCTTTTGATATTGAAATGTATGCTTAAGAGTGTATAATCTGAGTGCATGCTTCTTCATGTTGATGATAGAAGATGTGGTAGCATATGCTTTGTCAACCCTCCTCAACAATTCCTCATCATGTTGTTTGTGAAGCTCTTCTTCTTCTAGCTTCACTTTCACAATTTGTCTTTGAGTTTCAGGAGTAATTGTTGGAGAGTGACTTGTGGCCTTCGGCAACTGTATAACATGAGAGTGGCAGCCTATCTTATCTTCATCATCATCTTCTTCATCATCTTCTAGCCTCAATACCCTTATCTTCTTCTTCTTCTGGGGTACATCATCGGCTATTGGTTTTGAGGGTAAGGGAGTTGGTTTGGTGGGTTGTTGTTTTGGTGGTTTTGGTGTGGGAATGTTGACAGGCTGTTCTAGCATTTTGGAGTGAGTGTGGCTTTAGATTGCTTGGCTAGTTCAGTCCTGCTCCCAGCACCAGCTTCATTCAAAGCTTCAATAACTAATCCTTTAGTGTATACTTCAGACGAACAGATCTTGGTGGTTATTGCCAAGATGTTGTCCCTGGACCAAGCCTTGATTTCGATCATTGATCTTCCAAGATATTTTGCTATAACCTGATCATGATCTCCAGCCTTTCTCTTCTAACACATCATAACTTGCCCATCTATTTTGGATTTCTTCAATCTCTAATCTTCTGATCTCAGAGTCAAGTTTGTCAGTGTCATGGCCTTGCCTAAACAACTGATCAATGATGTTATCCATTGATCTGCTGTGTTCGGCATCAGCCTCTTTTACCATCAGCTCCAAGGCAGTCTCCTTTTCATTCTTTCTTTTCTTTGATTTCTCCATGTCAGCTTCCTTCTCCTTCTCTTTTTCAGTCTCCACAGCCAACTCCTTCTCCTTTTCCACTTCTGTCACTTCTGTTTCTTTCTCTTTCTCTTTCCTCTCTGCACTCCTCTTTCTTTTGCTTTCACTGACTGAATCTCCCCCTTTTTGGTTGCATTGGTTGCAAGGGTTTGATTGTCAGAAAGCTTTTTGCCCACAACTTCCTCTATCAAGGGTTGTATTACTGAGGAAAGCCTCTCATCAATGGTTTTGATCACTATATCAGTGATTATAGGTGTGATGAGAGGTAGGGAATTTTGAAAGATAGCAGCTATTTGCTCAGGGGGGTTCTGTTCCTGAGAAATAGTGCCAGAAGCAGAGGCAGGTGGCTGAGTATTTGGGAGTGGCTCTGTGTTTAGGAGACCTTCAGATGAAGGTGCCATCTGGGGGTTTGAGAGGCAGATGGTCTTTGATCCTCAGAAGTTTTGGCAAGCAGCTCTTTGAGTCTGCTCACCTCCTCTTCCAGGATGGTGTTTTGGGCTAACACATCGTAAAAGAAGCCCAGGTCATCATCAGTAGTTACTGAATCACCTGACCTCCTGATATAATCAGGATGAACATGCACTGAGTGTAGATCAGTTGTAGCATGTGCCCCTTTGTCTTGGAACTGGGGACTTCCTGCCTCAGGACTATGTCCTTCATCAGCAGTTGCCTCTGGTAAGGTCTTAGTGATTGTACCAACTACATCCTGATCATATGCTGAAGCAGGATAAGTGGCAGCCTCACCAGAAGTTCCAATCTCCTTTTCTACACTAGGGATGGAACATTGTAACCCCTATGTTGTGGGTTATCAGATGCACTGGTTCCTCCCCCTCAATGGTAGAGGTATGCCCAGTTGTAATTGGTATCTGGGGAGGGGGTGAGGAGTGCAACTGACTCAGCACTTGTGCAACAATTAATGTAGGACTTTGGGGGGCGGTTGCATGTGGTGATTGGGTAGAAGCAGATTGCACCCGGGGTGAATGGTGCGCTTCAATGGTAACCCTCTCAAGTGAGAGAGGTTCCAGCAGTGTGGGTTCCCCAATATTGGTTGCAACAGGATCCTGTGAGAGGATACCTGTGCGGCTTTGGCAGGTTGAGTCTTTGACACAACTGGGGGGTTAATACCAGTATGTGTTCCTGTGTTTGTGGTACAGGGGCATCCTCAGGGGACTCATCTCCCTGAGTAGCTTTTTTGGCTTTTTGGATTTGGTTTGGTGGGGACTTTGGTTCTGGAGGTGGTGGCTGTGGGTTCCAACTGCGTGGGTTTTCGCAGTTTGGCAGCCTGTTTCAGTGTTTGGTCAGAGTTGTGCCTGGAGTATACTTCAGGCAATACAGCCATTGCAGGGACTCCAAGGCCAACAAGTCCCTCAGCTTTCAGCTGATTCTCTATGATGGCCATAATGAACCGAGGATATAATATCCATCGATTAGAAAGAGGTTTTGAGGCCATATCCTTAAGTTCAAGAAAAATAATTTCAGAAAAGTTTAAGTCTTGTTGCTCAAGGATAGAGAATAGTACCTGCTGCCACCTGGTAGACATTTGATCCCAAGAGGATGTCTTAGGAGCTAAGCAAACATTAACCATGTGAAAGATAAGACGTTCTGCATCATGGAAATGCTTCTTCAGGATGGTAGAGGCACTGAGGTTTCCCTGATATCCATGGTGGGCAAAGGATAAATCAGTTGTGCCCTTTGGATACCCAACGGGGAAAGTGGCATCATCCAAGTTGAGGGTTTGGCGAATGATTTCTGGAGTGATGACCACTTGATGGTTGTTGACGAACGACTGGAGAGACTCGGTGTTGTTCTCCCCAGTTATAAGGGTGACGTTCGTCCAAAACTGGTGTAAGGATTCGGCATGAATGGTGGGATTTAGAAGGAAGGCCGTTTGGTAGGGAGATTGGACCATTAGATCAATGGCGTTATCGAACTTTGTCCAGAAGGTGATTTTGTGAGGTAGGCAACACAGTTATGTCGTGGTCTGAGCTGCATGGTCGCCATTAATGAGAGAGAAGTTTTGGAGATTTGAACGTTAGGTTTGGAGAGGATGAAGCGCTGAAGGATTAGGTATTGGGTATTTATAGGGTAAGGGTTAGAAAACGACTGAAGGGTTTGGTGTTAGTCATCAGTAGTTTAAACGACTGATGACATGGTATTACCCTTTCAGAAGTTGAAACAACTGAAGTCTTGGTTTTAGGCATCAGCAGTTATAAAACTACTGAAAACCATGGTTTTGACTTCAGATGTTTGAAAACAACCGAAGACTTGGTTTTAGTCATCAGTAGTTGTGAAACTACTGAAAACCTTGGTTTGGTCTTCAGGTGTTGTAAACAACTGATAACTTGGTATTAGTCATCAGTAGTTGTGAAACTACTGAAGACATGGTTTTGTTATCAGTTGTTGTAAAAGCTGATGACTTGTGTTAGTCATCAGTAGTTGTGAAACTACTGAAGACATGGTTTTGTCATCAGTTGTTGAGGATGAAACAACAGTTGTAGAAACAACTGAAGAGAAAGTTCTCATAAGTAGTTTTCGTCAATTCATAGCCTTTCAGCTGTTTCATACTGTCCTCAACACTTACTCATCAGCCTTTTTGCTGTTTTCAGTTGTTTCATAGGACATCAGTACTTATCTGTTTTTATTGATATCAGTAGTTATAACTACATCAGTAGTTGTAACTTTATCAGTTGTTTTAACAGAATCAGTACATATGTGATATGGTCACTAATGATCATCAGTACTTATTTACTGAGATCATCAGTAGTTATCACTTATTCTAGCTGCAGCATACCAAGCCGTAACACTAGGTTTTGGAAAGTTGAACTATCCAAAGAAGTAAAAATGTCTGCAAGCTCATCAGCACTAGGCACAAACTTAGGATCAATCAGACCTTTTTCAAAACAATCCCTAATAAAATGATGTCTGATCTCTATATGTTTGGTCCTAGAGTGCTGGACTGGATTTTTGACAATGCACAGAGCTGAAGCACTATCCATTAATAATGGAGTCTTAGTCTCTGTAATGCCATAATCCAAAAGTTGTTCTGAAGCCAGAGTACCTGAGAAGTACAACTTGCAGCTGCAATGTACTCGCAGTGGATGTAGCAACAGATGTTTGTTTCTTACTCTGCCAAGAAATCAAACAGTTGCCTAGGAATTGACATCCACCAGAAGTTGACTTTCTAGTTAACTTGCACCCTGCATAGTCACTATCTGAAAAGCAACTAATTTGCAAGAGTGTCCAGTGGAATACCATAAACCTAGAGATTGTGTACCTTGCAAATATCTAAAGATCCTCTTGACTGCAATCAAATGAGACTCTTTAGGAGCAGCCTGAAATCTAGCACAGACACAAGTAGCAAACATGATATCTGGTCTAAAAGCTGTTAAATACATCAAGGACCCAATCATACATATGTAAAGTGTTTAATCAACAGCTTTACCTTTCTAATCTGCATCCAGTTGTGTGGTGTTGCACATGGGAGTAGAACAGGGCTTACAATTTTGTAAATCAAACTTATTCAAAAGATCTTTTGTATATTTTGACTGATGAATAAAGGTTCCATCAGCCTTTTGTTTGATTTGCAATCCTAGAAAGAACTGTAATTCTCCCATTGCGCTCATTTCAAACATCTTTTTCATTAATTTGGTGGGATCAGAGGATGCAAAAATAATATCATCAACATAAATTTGAACAAGTAGCTTATGCTGATCCACCTTCTTAATAAACAAAGTTTTATCTATGGAGCCTCTAGTGAAATTATTCTTAAGAAGAAAAGTGGAAAGTGTCTCATACCAGGCTCTAGGAGCTTGTTTCAACCCATAAAGAGCCTTATCAAGTTTATACACCCATTCAGGATGTTTATTATCCTCAAAACCTGGTGGTTGACACACATAAACTTCTTCTTTTATTTTACCATATAAAAATGCACTTTTGACATCCATTTGAAAAACTTTAAGATGGTGAATGCAGCATAGGCTAAGAACAATCTAATTGCCTCTAGTCTGGCTACAGGGCAAAGGTTTCATCATAATCAATACCTTCTTCTTGTGAAAACCCCTGTACAACCAGTCTAGCCTTGTTCTTAACAATAAGCCCATTTTCATCAGTTTTATTCCTAAACACCCATTTAGTGCCTATTGCACACTTACCTGGGGGTAGAGGAACCAGTTCCCACACTTGCTGTTTCTTGAACTGAAGTAGCTCAAGCTGCATGGCTTCAACCCATCCATTGTCTCTTAAAGCAACATGATAGTTCTTTGGCTCTAGCTGACTGATGAAGAGAGCATAGAAGCAGAAGTTAGACAATTGACTTCTTGTTGAAACTCCAGCATTGATATCACCAATGATTTGAGACATTGGGTGATTCTTCAGCTCTTGATAAACAATGATATCTGTGCAAGTGTTTGTAGAACCTTCAGCAGCAGCAGATGTTGATGCAGACTCTTGAAACCAAGAATTGATGGTAACTCAAAAGATGTAGAGGAATCAGAAATCTCATCAGCATTTGTTGGATGGAACTGCTGAAGCTACAGGAACATCAAGTTTAGCAGACTCAGGCAGTTGGTCACTAAACTTGAATAGGTGAGTATTGATATTATCATCATCATCATCAATACCACCAGGTGGAAGACATGCTGCAGAAGATGATTTATCCACATGATCTGCAACAACTGGAGGTTGATAAGGAACATATTGCAGTATGTCCAAATCAAACAACTCCACAGGGTTTTGTGGAATCTTGTCCATTGGAGATTCATTAAACTTCACATGCAAAGTCTCTTCAACTATCTTTGTTCTGCAGTTGAAGACTCTGTATGCTTTGCAAGTAGATGAATAACCAACAAAATACCCTGCATCCACTTTAGGATCAAATTTTTGGAGTTGATCCTTTGTGTTGAGAATAAAACAGGGACACCCAAATGCTTTGAAAAATGAAATTAGAGGAGCCAAGTGATGTAGAACTTCATATGGAGTCTTCATCAACCTCTGATTTACTAAGGCTCTATTCTGCACATAGCAAGCTGTGTTAACAGCTTCAGCCCAAAAGGTCAGTGGCAAACCAGAGTCAGCCAACATAGACCTTGCAGCTTCAATTAGGGTCCTGTTCTTCTCTCCACTACTCCATTTTGTTCTGGAGTCCTTGGGATGCTAAACTGCCTTTTGATTCCCTTTGAAAGATAAAATTCATCAAGTGTATGGTTTCTGAATTCAGTTCCATTGTCACTCCTTATACACTTGATGAAAGGGAATACTGCTTCTCAACATACAACACAAAGTTGATAATCTTCTGAGCAACCTCATCCTTTGAATGTAGAAAGAAAGTCCATACAAATCTGGAGTAATCATCCACAATTACCAGACAGTATTTCTTCTTTGCCATGCTCATCACTCTCACAGGACCAAATAGATCCATATGCAGTAATTGCAAGCAGGCAGTGGACTTAGGCTCTTCAATAGGAGGGAATGAGACTTTGTGTTGTTTTCCTTTTAAACAAGCAGTGCAGGTTTCATCACAGTGGAACTCCTTTATTGGTAACCTCTCACTAAACTATTGTGGATCAGCTGATTCATGTTTTTGAAATTAACATGACCCAGCCTTCTGTGCCACAGTTTAGATTCTTGAGGAGAGGCTTTGGAAAATAGGCAAGGATGGCCTCTGAGATTTATTTTCTTGGAAAGATCTAAGGCATACACTCTTCCTGTCCTGTTGGCCCTCAGGAGAGTGTGATCATCAACACACTTATCAATCAAATTCAAACTTTGGATGACAGAATCCTGCAGTTCTGACTGGTGAAAAAGCAACATGGCCTTTATCACACATTTGACTGACACTCAAGAGATTGTACTTGAGATTTTCCACATGATTAACATCATCAAACTTTATTTCTCCATTGGAGACAAAGCCTTTTCCAATGATGTAACCCTTAGCATCATTGCCAAAAAAACAAACCCCTTCTTTCCTTGAGAGTAGTCATGAAGAAGAGAGCTGTTCCCTGTATATGCATAGATCCCCCACTGTCTACATACCAGATGCTACTTTGGCATGTTGAAGAACCCTGCAATCATAAACAATTAGTTAGTTTTTGAGACCCAAACCTTTTTGGTTTTGGGTCTATTCATATCAACAGATGGTAAACTAACAACTTGCTATGAATAACAGCCTGAGGGGATGGAGATGGTGAAGAAGAAGAATCCTTTGGCATGGATTTTCTTCTCTGTGGTTTCAACACAGGAGCATCTAATTGGTTGACTCTCCCAATAGATGTTGAACCATCATAACAAGTTGTGTCTGATTTTGTGATAAAGCCTTCAGCTCATCAGACACATTAGTGCTTGAGTTTGATGGGTTCCTGTGTTGTACCATCTCTCTTTGAGCAACCTCAGCTGTTACCTGTTTAACCCGTTTCTTTTTGGATTTCTTTTTGGATTTTGGGGTCACAGGTTTTGATGTTGCTGGTACAAATTTGATTTCAAACTCAATTTTCATTTTATCCATTTTCTCTTTAATGTTTTCATGATGTTTGAGTTTGGAGCCCTTTTTATACCAGCAATCATCAGTAAGATGATTGAATAAGCCACATATTTCACATGGCTTTTTCTTCATCTTAAGTTGATCCTCTGCTGAAGAAGATGAAACTACTGAAGACTTGTTCTTCAACAGTTTGCTATCAGTACTAGCAGTTTTCTTCCCTTTAGTACCTGCTTTCTTGATATCTTCTTCAGTAGTTTTCCCACCCCTCTACTTGCAGTTTTCTTTCCTTTAGTACATGTAGTAGTTTGGGCTTGTTCTCCAGGTGTTATGACATTCTTTTTAGTACTTTCAGTACTTTGTGAAATATCACCTGATCACTTTGTGATCATGTGAGTGTCAGCATTTGAACCATCAACATCAGCTGATAGGTTCTGAGAGGAATTAATGCTGGCTTCTACTTCTAATGGTGCTGTATCAGATAGTAGATCACATGATGAAAAGGATTGGTTATTGCTTTCACCATCAGATTCTACCTCTGCTCTGGGAGTAAAATCTGTAGGAGGAGCAGTGTGATTATAACCAATGCCAAACTTCACATTGGAAGCAGATTGCTTACTAAGAAGCATTTCAAAACCCTTGCAAGAATTTACCCATCGATCACACTCTACCTGGGTAGTTGCAAGTGTTTCTTTGAGGTCTCTGTACTTCTCTAGAAGTATCTCTTCCTAGCCTTATCATCAGTGATTTGGCATTTAAGTTTGTAAATCTCATCATTCTTATCATTAATCACAGACTCAAATTCTGCTTTGCTTTTGGAAATTGTTTGTTCTAGCTCAATGTTCTTGTTAATTAAAGCTACATTTGCTTCTCTAATAGATGCAAATGCGGCTATGCATGTTTCAGAACATAGTTTGGCTTTTGCCTCAGAGGATACCTGTGATACCTATGGTGTAGAGGCATTAGAGGATGAAGTATCAGCAGACTCCAAAGCCATAAGAGCTAGATTTCCAAAAGGACTGTCACCACCATGTTGACCAGCACCAGAGAATAGTTGTTCATGACTAGACAAATCATCTGGTAAACTGCTCCAGTCAACAACTCCTGGGGTGAAAAGCTGTGTTGTTGAGGTTGAGTTTGTTGATGAGATTGGAAGGTTGAGGTTCAGGTAATGCATGTTTTGTTGTGCAATAGGAGCTTGAACCGGATTTCGCTGAGGCATGTAATAGCAGGGAAAAGGATATGACATTGGACCCTGGGGACAAAGTATGCAGGAGATACAGGGTGTGAATGATGACCAGAACCAGCAGGATGTTGCCCTCTGTTTTGTGGACTAGTGCTAGGAAAAGTCACAAAGGGTGCAGAAGAGTTAGACCCAGTTGATCTACACTCTCTTGCAAAGTGTCCAAGCCTTTGGCATTTGTGACACCTCAACTTACTCTTGTCAAAACCAACTTTGGTTTTGCCAGAGAGTCCAGGAAATTTCCTGCCAGTTCTCTTGTCGAACTTCTGAGATCTGATATTAACTAAGGCCATTTGTCTTAGAATATCTATCTCATCTAAATCATTATCAGCAATTCCCTTCAGATCATCCATGATGAAGCATAGATTGTCACTATTACTGCCAGAATGACTATCAATACCAACAAATGCATGATCAGAACTGTTTGAAGAGAAATCAATATGCTCATCATAATTGCTTTCAGATGCAGCATATTCTGACTCATGACCAACCAAGGCAGTGTTCCCTGGTACAAAGTCATCAGTGAGCTTTCCTGATGATGACAGTTTCCTTTTCTGCTCTATCTCTCTTTCAAATGTAAGCAGTTTCCCATGAAGTTGGGTGAGAGATAGGTTATCCAGATTTGCACTGGAGCGTAGGACAATAGTGTATGTGTCCCATCTCTCAGGCAGTGATCTGAGGAATCTGTTATTCATCTGGCTGTTGGTGTATTCCTGTTTCACCATTTTCAGCTCAGAGATCAAACAGGAAAAACGCTCAAACTATTGAGTCAGTGTCTCACCCTTTCTATGAGAGAATGTCTCATATTGTTGGGCGAGGATTTCTCTGTTGTTTGCTAAGACCTCATCAGTTCCACCGAATTGTTCCTTTAGTGCATTCCAGAGGTCTTGAGCAGTTTCATGATGCATAAGCCCTGAATAGATTTCATTCGACAGTGCCATGGCTAGAATTCCATGGGCTTTAGCATCAATCTCAAACAGTTTCCGATCTTCATCTGAGTATTGTTCCTTCTTCTTCAGAACCATTTGATTGGTTTCCGGATTGTTCACCATAGGCTTATGTGGTCCATGTACCACAGATGTCCAACAACCTGAACTGTTAACAGACAGGTGATGAAGCATCCTTCGTTGCCATATGTTATACTCAGTCCTAACCAGCATCGGAGGCTTGGTTGAGGAACCGGTATTGTGAGGGTCATTAGAAGGAGTAGTCATCTCAGATTCAACCAAATTCAATTAAGCTATAGCAGATTTAGAACAAAACACAACAAACCAAATTGAACCAAGAGAGATCTCAAAATGAATAAACAAAAGCGGCAAAAAATCAATAATCGATAACCAGTTCTTGCAAATGAGCTAATTCAATCAAACATAGATATCAAATAGCAGTTTCAATGATCAATTGTTAGATCGATCAATGATTAACCGGCTCTGATACCACTTGTTAGGATCAGTGATCTACGTTTGATTGGTTAGAGAGTATAGCAGCGGAAATCAAACAATGAATTAGCCAATTCACAAGAACACAAAAGATATTCAAGGTAAGAACAAATGGTTATAGAGAGAGAGAATTCTGCAAAATATATTTCATTCAATATTCGATTTCGTGGTAACAGAATGTCACACATAAAATTAGGTCAACACCTCTTATATAAGAGATGTGACATCTGCTGATGTCACTTGATAGTGACATCTAACAGAATTTATTCAAACTACTGATAGTTAACACAACTACTGAAGATGTCAAACAGCTGACATCTTCTTACAAAAATGCTAAGTGTTAACTATCACTACAACTACTGAAAAGAAACTACTGAAAGGAAACCATCACAACAACTGAAGAGTGCTTCTTCAGCTGTTGTAACAAACTCTGAAGGCTTCAGTACTTGTACTTGAACTTCAGCTGTTGTCATCAACTGATGTCTTTAGTCTTTGTACTTCAGCTGTTGATCTTCAGTACTTTGTTCTTCAGCTATTGATCTTCAGACTTTGGTCTTCAGCTATTGAAGTCTTCAATACTTTAGTCTTCAGCTGTTGAAGTCTTCAGTACTTTAGTCTTCAGCTGTTGATCTTCAGACTTTGGTCTTCAGCTGTTGAAGTCTTTAGTACTTTAGTCTTCAGCTGTTGATCTTCAGACTTTGTTACAACAGCTGATCAAGTCTTCAGCAGTTGTTGTGATGTCTGTAGGACTTAGAGGTTTTTCTGATCAGGCTCATTGGTTCTTTTGGTCCAACAAACGTTCTGAGATGTAGCATCAAGATGAGCACAAATGATGTGCTTAGTGCTCATGGTCCATCTCTCAGCCATATTGCTGCAACACATGAAACATATACATTAGATTTTGATCATAAGAGATAACAATTGAACTTTAGTTGATTTTGATCAACTAGTTCAATCATGCGATTGAACCATATGACTGAGTTTAGTCGTACGATTAAGCCTGCGACTGAGTTTAGTCGTACGATTGAGCCTACGACTGGACTTAGTCGTAAGCTATGCCATGCGGTTAAGTCAGTCGTGCGACTGAGTCACGATTGATAGACTCGTGTGATTGATCATGCGCCTAGCTTAATCGTGTGACTGAGGTTCATATGGAGTGTCTATTCGTATCTTGCTCTGTTCGACACTCTAACTTAGAATCTTTGTCAAAACGTTATATTACACTTCATGTTTAGATCATTTGATTCGCAGGGACTCGAAATAGCACTTAGTGTCTTTTAATTCGACGTTTATGTCCAGTTAAGTGGTCTATTTTAGATTATTGTCCCGGTTATTGATTTTAAACATTTCAGTCATTGTGGTTTGATTAATCCATTCTTTTGATTAGATTTCTGCAGGATCGGGTTTGTCACTTAAACACTTGGATTTCTCTTAAACTCACTTATAGAAACACTCAATTCAGATTAAGTAAAGTCTTTCTCAAGAGTTGATAATAATATAATAATAGTAAAGGAACACACAGAGATAATTTTCAAGGCACTTGTATATATACTTCTCAACTCAAGATATTACAAGACTCTTACAAGCATGATACATGAGTTACAATGAGAGACTATATATACTAGATCCTATAGCCGGATATAATTTGATACCAGCTGGAAACCTAAGACTAAAGCATATACTACAATGCTAAAGTTAAGGCATCTTAGATAAAGTATTATCTAAGATATGGTAGTCATGACATGTCCATGACTTACCTTTTGTCACCAACTAAAGATGGCAACTGTACTAACATAAAAAGGTAAATAGTGGATTAAAGTATGGTCAACTGCATGGCTTTTGAGAAAACACCATGCAGTATCTCAGAGATTTGCAGCGGTGTGTCAGGGAGACCATACTTATGTCCACTGGATAATAGCAGCGTTTTCCGAAGGTAAGTTGGCTTTGGAAGAACAAGTTCCTCCGAAGACATTTATACTTCGGAAGAGGCTTCTATACTTCCGAGGCTTGAGGACTTCTGTACTTCAAAAGTTGACTTCAAATCTTTCTTTCTAAGTCATGAACTTTGGAAGTAGATTCTTTGTCTTCGGAAGTTGGAACTTTTCCTTCGGAAGTAAGTTTCACACTTTTTCTTCGGAAGAGCTTCTTTTTCCTTCAGATTTCCACACTTAGCTTCGAAAGTCCTTTATTTGTTGTACCAAAATATTCTAGGTGACTTGGTTTTGGTTGCACCAGCCTTTCTAGATCCAACAAACTCCCCTTAGGCTGACGCTACCAAAACCTCACTTATTTCTGCTTCTCAAAGCTTTCAGCACCAGGACAAAAGATATTTTTCTGTCTCTTTGTTCTTCCCTGAAGTGGTGTTGAGAAGCTTTCAGCATCAGTCGTATGATTGTAACATAAGATTGGCACAGTCGCACGACTGAACACTCAGTCGTGCGGATAAATCAACCGCATGGTTCAATCGCACGACTGAACCATACTAATGGTTCAGTCGCACGAATGAACAATACTAACCTATAAATACAACCCAATTTGTGGAAAAAGGAGAGCTTTCACTAATTACGATTCCAGACGTACCCTAGCCGTCCAGAAGCCTCACAATTCGTTCTCCAAGTTCACAGAACACATTAGATCGATTCCCAATCGACTTCTAACGTTAGATTCAATTCTTGATTGATTCTTCATGTGTTCTAACTGATTGGATCGCCAATCAAATAGGATTCCGCACTATTTGATCTGGTCTACACACTAATCACTAGGTATTTCGTTCAAATACCAGGTCCTAACACTCATTCGACTCCTCCTCCTCCTCCGCACCATGAACAAAATCCTAATGAAATCCAGCTAACTCGGCTACTTCTCCAGCTGGGATGGACACTGGAGGTACAACATCAGACACAGTGCCTCTAGGTGGAATAGGCATACCGTCTCCAGCATCCCCACTGTCATCATCATCCGAGTCATGAGTGGGTAGAGCAATCTGCTCCACATCAGAGTCACTATCATCGTGGCGCCACTTTCTCTTTGCTGGCACCAAGTAGTCCTCCCGGGCCAGATGCTCAAACAACCTCCTGACAAGGGGTTTCACTTGCTTCCCCCTGTACACTTTCATCCTCCCCAAGGTAGTGTCATCCATCACCTCGAGGACTACCGCATCCTCCTTCTCCTTCGGCAGAGAGGGAAGCTTCTGATCTATGATCATCTGCATAAACCTCGGGTACATACAGAAGCCTTCCTTCCCTTTCCCCTCGATGTTCTCCACCAGGTAGGTGAAGATCATCTTGGAGAAGCTGAACGGGTGGTTCAGCACCAACGCAACATACGCGTTCTGTATCTGGTCGGATAGCTCATCAAAACCTCCCTTCCTGGAAGCTATGCACTTAAGCAGCACGTGCGCAAGATATTTAAACTGGGGACAGAGGTTACTCTTGTTGAGTACCCCAACATTGATGTCCCTAGAGTACTTGGCTCTAAGAAAGCATCCTCTGACTGTGAGGGGGTGTAATCGAGTCGGACAGTCAGTGTCATCCCCCAACTGTAGTACAATCCTTAGATCCTCCTCTGAGATAGTAATAGCCTCTCCAAAGATGGTACTTCTGATGCAATGAGGCTCAGACGATCTATCAACTGTAGCGCCTTCCCAGAAGGCCTGCTGAATGGATCGATACGGAGTACAAGGAGTGGATATGGCATGTGCAATCCTCGATCTTAGTAGAAATGTGATGATTCCAGAGAAATCAGCAGCGTTTCTGGATGTCAAATCCAGATGAGCACATATATTGTGCTTCGTGCTCATAATCCATCGACTCGCCATCTGTTACACAAAGATAGTAAACGTTAGTACCATTGGCTAAGAAAGTCATGAAACACTTAAACTTGAAGAAAATATTTCTGTTATATGATTGAGATGGTGCGACTGAGATCAGTCGTGCGATTGAACAGTGCGAATGGGGTTCAGTCGTGCGACTGATCCCATGCGTACCACTGAGTGTGCGACTGGGCTCATACGTATATACCCTCATGCGGTTACACCAGTCGTGCGACTAAACTTCATACGCATGGTTCAGTCGTGCGTCTAAGCAGTTCGCACCCTTCAGTCGTGCGACTGAAGTTCATCAAGCTGTCCATTCGCATGATGTACTGACTGTTCAATTCAAATTCACTTTTTCACCAATTTTGAGTTTTAGACATCGTTGTCTGGTTCATTTGACTCGCAATACATTCTTATAACACCTAACATCTTTACTTTCGTTTGTTTGAGTCATTTAGTTAGGTTATTTAGTCACTTAAGTCTCGGTTCTTTTGCGAGTCCGAATGTACCGATTTTTCATCAAATTTAAAGTTATGGGAGTGCTTCTTTACCGTAAATTACCTGTAGAGTCAATGTAGATGGTCAGTAATCAAGAAAGGGGGGGAGTTAGAGATCAAATGAAATTTGGGCAGAGTGGTGTTAAGTCGTGCGATTCAGGGTTAATTTGAGGGTGGTGAGTCTCTGCGACCGACTCCCCCTCTATTTATACTAACCCTAGATTTAATCGTGCAACTGAGCTCATACGCACCTTTCAGTCGTGCGAGTGGGACTCAGTCGTGCGAGTGGGACTCAGTCATGCGATTGGTTCAGTCGCCCTTCTTCAGTCGTCCGACTGGATCTCAGTCGTGCGACTGACTCACTCGTCCGCCCTTAAGCGTCCGACTGGGCCAATCGTATGGGCCATTCGGTTGGATGGTCCATATTCATCGTCCATTCGTACGAATGGCTTCCATTCGTATGATTGGTCCATACTTATGGTCCATTCGTGCGAATGGGTCATACTTATTAAATTTTCTGCCAATTTGAATATTTAACATTTAAAACCTCTTTAATTGTAGTAATTAATGTTATGAGCATTTGATCATCTCAGACATGATCGTTTTGACTTTAAAACACATGTGGTCATCTCAGACATGACCCTTTTTAGTGAGTTGATCCCTTACTGATTTTCCTGATGTAGTCCGACAAAACAAACAAACTAAAACGACTAACTAAATGAGAAAATTAAACTAAAGAATAAAAATAAGAATTGTTTTTGCTTTTTGTGTGAGATAAGTCCTGAGATGGAAATCTACTGGATTTGGTTCTGGAATAGACAGCTTCGACTTAGATTGACCATACCTGGACCAATTCAATTTTGAAATCATACAGGCAAGTCAAATCATTTTGGACTTGTTATCAAAATCTTTTGATGCTCAATTCTTGGTGTTCATCAGAGTCATTAGCAACTTTAGGAAATCATACTGGAACTCTTAGATTATCACATTGATTTGAACTTTCAAGAATTTCAGCCACAATGATTGTCAATATGTTTGTCCACTTAAATCCATACACAGACTTTTGACACAAACTGGTGATTCTTTTAGGTTTAATTATTTCAACTAACATTTGTGGATCCCACACTTCTATGGTAATCAACATTCCTCAGGAGCTTTTGAGCGGTCTACGGGTATTATTACAAGGAGAGACTATTCTTAGAGCTTTCAAAGAGAAACCAGTCCTCAGGTCAGTGCCATCGCACAGCAGAGAGGTGGCAAACAACAATGAATTCTAAAATATCTAGGTTATGCTTATCCTCAGGTCAGTGCCATCGCACAGCAGAGAGGCACACAACCTATCTCCTTGTTAGAGCAGCATAGTATTATTTTGCACAAAATGCACCAACAACATAAGTCATTAGCTTTATAGCATTTGTATTTCATTTTTTCTTGCTTTGCTCTATTTATGGTCATCTGCACACATTTGTGGCGTTTACATGCTCATTTCCCCTTAATTGAATATTATTGACTATGTTAACTAGTGATAAGGTGGAAGCCCACAGTCAGTTGAACAACTTAGTTTGATCTTGAAATCACCAGTCAAGTCTAATCATCTATTGTGTTGAATCTACTGACATATCATTTGTGGTCTAGCAACCTCTAGGTCTACTCTCGTTGTGTTGCCTTAGGAGTTACCAGTTTTTCTATCATCTTTCTTTTTATATTGCTTAGACTACATAGACTTGTACTTTGAATCTTGCATCTTTTCTAATTTAAATTTTACAGTCCCTCTTGATTTGTTCTTGTATACTATCATTTTCCAAAGGGTTTGAATCGGTATCACAGTTACAGTCTACCTTATATTGGCTATCCACTCCTTCTCCCTCGTTTTTTTTCCAAAGGGTTTAAATTTTATCAGTCTTGATTTGAACGAAATACCTAGTGATTAGCGTGTAGACCAGATCAAATAGTGCGGAATCCTATTTGATTGGTGATCCAATCAGTGAGAACACATGAAGAATCAATCAAGAATTGAATCTAACGTTAGAAGTCGATTGGGAATCGATCTAATGTGTTCTGTGAACTTGGAGAACGAATTGTGAGGCTTCTGGACGGCTAGGGTACGTCTGGAATTGTAATTAATGAAAGCTCTCCTTTTTCCATGAATTGGGTTGTGTTTATAGGTTAGTATTGTTCATTCGTGCGACTGAACCATTAGTATGGTTCAGTCGTGCGATTGAACCATGCGGTTGATTCATCCGCATGACTGAGTGTTTAGTCGTGCGACTGAGCCAATCTTATGTTACAATCATACGACTGATCCAGTCTCCTGGTTCAGTCGTGCGACTGAGTCATTCGTATGAAGTTATTCATGCGTATGGTCCATTCGCATGGGCCACTCGCATGAGAACTTCATTCTGTTAAGTTTGAATGTATTAATTAATTAATATAACATTATGTGTAACAATTCAAACAACCACAAACCTAATTAACCAATTCAACGTCACTCATTAATGAAATATTAAACATTATAAATAACAAACAAACAATATCATTTCATTAATCATTCCAAGCATTACCTCAGAATCAGACAAACAAGATCTATTACATTCATATCATGATCTAGGGACATACATGTATCAACAAACTCCCCCTTGGACCTAGATCTCTTAATCTCTTGTTTTCTGCATAACCTCCTTGTATTTCTTGTACTTCTCCTCTTTTGTGATTCCCGTGTGAATCTCAAACGCGAAGCAGAGTCGTATAACGTTCTGGAACTGGAGGGCTTGTACAATATCTTGCGTATCATAGAACAGTGGCCACTTGTATAGCGTATAGACATCATTATCCGACAAGTTTGTAAGCCACATCGGGTCGAATACCCTGATCGTATCCATTTGTCCCTCTTTTCTTAGGACTATGACCGCTTCAGCTGTTCTCCAATCGTAGTACCACCACTTAAAATGTGAAGTGAAGTCCTGTGGCATTTCCTTGAGTGGGATTCTGGACATTGTGCGCGGAGGATTCCACTTCAACACTATCTTGGGCTTGCCAGTAATGGCATCAACCTCAGACCTTCTGATATACCTAGTAGGCTATTGGGGTCTGAAGTTAACCCATTTGGTGTGGTACTCCTTCTTTAGGGCAGCCTCAAACCAGCCTGACATCTTCCTCGGTTCAGCATACAAAAGCTTTAGCTTAGCCAGCTGGTTGAGCTCAAAACCTGGTAGAGTCTTCAAATCATGTAGGAATCTGAAGTACTCTATGCCCTGTTCTCTCTTAACCGCATAAGCATTAAGATCCTCAAAATACACCCATGCTATGATCCTTTTGGACACCTTGTGATGTTTCTTGACTCTGTAGAGTTTGGTGTAGGCATCCTTCTTTGGTGCAGCACGTTGGGCTCTAACTTCTTCAAAACATGCAGCCCACTCAGCCTTTCGAATGTCGACATCATCCTTTGAGGCTTGGACTGTTCCTACTGCTTTCTCTGTTTCTTGCTCCATCTTGTTCAACACCTCAAAAGTATCGCTGACAAGGGTTTCACCCAGATTGGGGACCACATTACCCTCATTGTCAGCGTACTGAGGGTAATCCTCGGTAGTGATATCTTTGATCTCGACTTCATCAACATCGTTGAGCTCTTCGTCACTAGTCGAATCGCATGTCGGAGCATCTTTCACTATCTCATCTGGATTTAGCTTGAAAAGCTCTGCGAGTTGCTCGTTTGATAGGTCATGGATTATTTCCCTTTCTTCAGGGGTATAATTCACTGACCTCCTAACAATCCCTTGCAGATCAAGAATCATTGTTAGCTGAGTCTTGACCTGCTGAAGGGGAGCAACATCAAACTCATCTCTTTGGTAATTTGGATCTGTTTGATTTAAACATTCAACACATAAATCATTAGTAATTAATCAAACAAAAATGCACTAACTTAATATAAACATTCAATACATCGTTTTCAATACAGGATTCAAATACAAAAGTAAATAAATACATAAACATCTACTCTTTACTTTTATCTTGTATTATCGTCTCTTCACTTGGAGGAGCAGAAGTAGAAGCAGGTTGGTCTTGTCTGTTCTTTGACCTTTTCTCTTGACCTGAAGTAGAGGCCGATGCAGCTGCATCCCCTCCTTCTGCTTCATCATCATCGTCCTTCTCCTCTGTCCTATCTCCTTCGATTTCCTCATTCTTCTCTGTATCACTCTCATCATCCTCATCATCATCTTCATCACCGTCCCCTTCCTTGATCTTCAAGGGATCCTCCTTAGATCCTTTCAGCTTTAACATGATAGTCTTCTTTGCCTCCTCCAACTCCTCTATCTTCTTGCTTGATGTGACATTATGTGCTTGGAGTTGGGCTATCTTAGTGTTTTGAGCAGCCATCTGTTGGGCCTGCTCCTCGATAACTCGAGCCTGCTTTGCAATCTGGTGAGATTGTGCAGTAGTCAGGTCAGTAAGCTGGCGGATCTGGGCTGCCTTCTCCTCATCTGCAACCAGTAAGCGCATCACCATCCTGTTCAGTGCAGACAACTGTTCCTCTACCCCGATTGGAGGTAGAGGTGATCCAAAAGTATGTGAGGGATGGGCTGAGGGTCCTGATTGGTGTGAAGTGGTGGTGGTGGTGGCTGTAGTGAAGATAGGTATGTGAAATGGTGGAGGTGATGTGGGAGTAAAGGATATGGTGGGGGATGGAATCTGTACTGTGGTGGGAGGTATGGTGGTGGCTGTGGTAGATGTGGTGGCTGTGGTGGTGGATGGTATCTGTACTGTGGTGGGTGGTATGGTGGTGGCTGTGGTAGCTGTGGTGGATGTGGTGGAAGTAGAGGCTATGGTGGTAACGAAGGTCAACCGACGCTTCTTCTTCGTCTGACCATGGGGCTTAGCCATCCTCTTTCTCCTCATCCCCGCTGAGGTGGATGCTCCCCCTACAACCCTGCCTGCTAACCCCAGTGCATAGCTTGGGTCAGTATCAGTCTCTCCGGAGTCTCTCGGGTGTTCACCAACCACCCTTAGCCCATGTTCTGTGGGAACAACTTTGCTTCCCATAGTTCGCGTTAGGGGCTCCTCATTGTTGGAGCATATATAGTCATATATAGTGTGTCTGTCGCTTGTCGAATAGTCTAGGCTTAATGTTATACACCTGATATGTTGTAAACACATGAAACTGGGTCATTCGCAGGAGCATATGCGAATGAGACTCAGTCGTACGACTGAGCCATGCTAATGGACCAGCCATGCGACTGAGAGATGCGATTGGGACATTCGTAAGACTGAACCATAAGTATGGTCTAGTCGTACGATTGAACCATACGCATGGTCCAGTTGTACGATTGAACCATACGCATGGTCCAATCGCGCGAATGGGCCCAGTCGCATCAAATATGGGGCCGGGGCCTATATATACCAGTTTCAATGTGTAAAGAGAAAAAAGGATTGAGAGGAAGTCTGCCCGGAGCCTAGGGCTGCCGGATGAGAGGGGAGATCATGCTCGATCTTCCCCTTGCCAAGAGTCTTGATTCTTATGTTGTAACGAGCTTGTAATCGTTAGGTTTTTATCAATGAAACCAATATTTGATAGTTCGTGTTATTGATTTGACTTTTGGTTTTGGTTGTTCATCCTTCCGTCAAGAGCATGCTCAGATGTTTATCGATCCTGAAAAACCGAATTCACAATTGGTATCAGAGCCGGTTATTGCTGGAATGATCTAACAATCATTCTAGCAACCCGAGCTCTTGATTTCTGGATTGAATTTCAGATCTTGACGTTAAACCCACTTCGTGTTCTTCCTGTTTTGCTCAGATCTTGTTACGTGTGTTGCTTCTATGTTGAAATCGAATTCGAAACCACGTTCCTATCACCCTTTCGAATCTGATGATGTCTACTTTGTTTTGGTTCATGTTGAATTCGTCAGATTAGGGTTTTGGGCAGCCCTTGCGGCTGCAGATCTGAAAATCTGCGTGCAGACCCGTTCATGCGACTGGGCCATGCGAATGGACCATTGGTATGACTGGACCATGCGAATGAGCCATTCGTACGACTGGACCAGTCGTATGTTCAGTCGTGCGACTGGACTAGTCGTATGTTCAATTGCACGAATGAGCCATCCGCATTGACGCATTCGCATTTGTTCCAGACCAAAAAAAAAAGAAAAAAAAAGAGTCTGGAATAGCTTCTTGCACAGATTTGTAGATGAGCAAAGCATATTCACCCAGAGGTTCGTTTGTCAAATAAGTTCGATGTGTACCCCACTATTCGTCGAATTTCTAGAATAGGTGAATGTAACTGGAACACGAAAGAGAGAAGAGAAGATGTCAGCAATTGGTGTTGATTTTGTGGGGTAGTGAGGAGCATGTGACTACTTATGGGCCAAATCAAGTTATATTTATCCGCACAGAAAGGATTCTGCTTCTTAGGGGGAATCCTTGTATATAGAAAGTGAAGACGCAATCAGAAAGTGATAATGTGAACCGGTTTCCGATGATGAATCTTCGTGCATGCTGATTTGGTTGATATTGTCAGCTGTGGATTGGAACCTTCAACCTTTTGCCCAATACACTATGTCAAGACGCAAGGAGAGCACAATGTCTATATATTGGGATATGCTGAATATGAGGGGGAATTTCTGCAGGTGGTGATGTTAATCAGGTAGCCTGTGTGAAGATTGAAGCAATGGAAAACTGTTCGTATCATTATCTGGAAAAATCAGTCATATGGGGAATCTTGCTGCTGTGATGGTGTTCTGCAAAGTAAACGAAAGCTGTTGTGCCTAAATTCATTTTCAGGGATGTGGTAGTAACCTGACGGATCGGCAACGTTGGCTAATATGGTTTTCGTTTGATTCTATTAGCAACCAGGGCAAAGATTGACTGAAGATTGTAAGAGGTGTTATCTACTATTCACAAGCAACGTACAAGGGGGAACTTGTTGGAGCATATATAGTCATATATAGTGTGTCTGTCGCTTGTCGAATAGTCTAGGCTTAATGTTATACACCTGATATGTTGTAAACACATGAAACTGGGTCATTCATAGGAGCATATGCGAATGAGACTCAGTCGTACGACTGAGCCATGCTAATGGACCAGCCGTGCGACTGAGAGATGCGATTGGGACATTCGTAAGACTGAACCATAAGTATGGTCCAGTCGTACGATTGAACCATACGCATGGTCCAATCACGCGAATGGGCCCAGTCGCATCAAATATGGGGCCGAGGCCTATATATACCAGTTTCAATGTGTAGAGAGAAAAAAGGATTGAGAGGAAGTCTACCCCTTGCCAAGAGTCTTGATTCTTATGTTGTAACGAGCTTGTAATCGTTAGGTTTTTATCAATGAAACCAATATTTGATAGTTCGTGTTATTGATTTGACTTTTGGTTTTGGTTGTTCATCCTTCCATCAAGAGCATGCTCGGATGTTTATCGATCCTGAAAAACCAAATTCACAGTGTAGCAGAGATGACGCACTCAGCCTGTTGAGCTCTCCATTCTCTCTTTCAACAACGAAGTTGTGAGAAGAGTCTTCGAACCTTCACCGGATGATCTTTTTTCTAGGTGCAAGAGGTTGTCTTGGCACCCGGTCACTTTTCCTGGTATCCAGTAGAGTCACCAGCCTTCTCCTTAACTTCTTTTCTTCGTCATTCAAAGTGTCTGAATTGAGGCCAAGGAGATTTGCAGCTTGGTCCAATGTTCCTCTGGGCAGATCAAGAAACTGATCTCTAGTGAGGGAACTTGAGGATCCGTCAACATAGGTCAAATTGACAGAATCCTCATCACAGGAGATATCGCTCAGAGTTATGCATTTTA
Source organism: Flaveria trinervia (assembly GCA_025506515.1). NCBI lineage: Eukaryota > Viridiplantae > Streptophyta > Magnoliopsida > Asterales > Asteraceae > Flaveria > Flaveria trinervia. Next base: position 24,045,926 of record CM046448.1, read on the forward strand.
TGAGCTTTGTCTTGACTGCCTTGAATTCTTCTAAGGAGAGATGTTTAGAAGGCTGAGGGGATGGTTTGATGGGTTGATGGGTAGGTTGTGTTTGGGTTCTGGCTAGAGTTTTGGGTTGGAGGATGAGTAGTTTAGGTGGTTGAGGTGAAGGGGTTGGTAGGGGTGATGGTGTAGGTTCAGGGGTGTATGGTTTAGTGGTTGGTTGGTTTTGATGGGGAGTGAAAAGGGTAAAGGTTCAGGTTGTGGTTGGGTTTGGAGTTTGGGTTGAGTGGTTGCTTTGAAGGTCATCCCCTATCCTCTTCTATACATCTCCTTCCTCTTCCCCGCACGAATGTCAGCCTTAATGTCACTGACATGTCGTTGGAGAGTCTTTTCTGACATAGGACCCACTTTCCTGCCAGAGAAGCCATGAGCTTTGAGATAGCTCTTCATCCAGGCCTTCTCACCTATTTTTTTGGCAGCAGTCAGTCTTGCTTCCTCTTCCTTCTTCTTCTTCTGCAATATCTTTTCCCTTTTAGCTCTCTTTCTCTCTTTCTCCATTTGATCTTGCTCTTTGTTGAAGAGCCATAAGATCGTATCATTGTTATATGGAGATAATTCTTCTTGAGAGAAACTCTAGAAGTTAGGAAAGTTATCCTTTCCCTCCTGAGCTGTAGATCAGCTTCTTTTTCTTTCCTCTTCCTTTCTTCTTCTAAGGCCAACCTTGCAGCTTCTTCTTTTTGCTGTTTTAGAAGCAAGGTTGCCTTTTCCAGCTCTATTAACTCCTTTAATGGTAGTAGGAGTACATCTTCAGTTGCAACTTCTAGACTAACAAGTCTATCAATAATCTCTACCCTTTTTCGGTTGTTGACCGCCTCCTTGTTGGCTGCAGCTGCTTTGGTACTTGCAGCTAGCAGTTTTCCAGTTGTCAGCCGACCTTTTCTTTTGAGTTTCTTCAACCTTTCTTCCTCCTAAAGCTCTTCTGAAGTCATCTTCCTCTTTCCTTTGATGTCTTCGGAAGTACTAGACTTTGGGGGTTCTTGGATGGAAGATTCAGGTTGAGTAGTAGAGATGGGAGCTGGAGTTAATGTTGATGTTAGAGCTAAAGGTTGGGTGAGAAAATCCTCCCTATTAACCTCAGATGCAAGTTCCAGGATTGCATCCGTGACTATTAGATCATCGGATAATGAGAATAGTCCTTCCGCAGCAGCAATCTCAGCTTCGGAAGTTTGAACTTGTTCTTTCGAGGCTTTGAATTGTGCTTCAGAAGTCTGTGAAAATGCACTATCTGTCCCAACTGTTTCAGTTGCTGGTCCATCAGTCCTTTTTTCCCCTTCAAAGTTAATCTTAGGTTCCACTTGGACCTTAGGTTGACCAACTTCCTCAATAGTGGTAGAAGGTGCATTTAACCTCCGAAGCTCTTTAGCTCCGAAGTAGATCACAGACATATCAGGGCTTGGCTGTTCTTTAAGAGATTCCAATAGGAACTTGTTAAAGAACCTATTGAGATCTTGGAGCATCCTTTGATCCACTTGAATGACAACTGGAGGAGGCTCAGGGAAAATTGAAGCTTGTTGCATAGGATATTTTGATCTCAAGGAAGTGAGAGCTTGACTTTGGGTTTCCTCTTGTCTTTGACTTTGTCTCTGAATACTCTCCCCCTTTTTGGTAGCATCATCCTGAGAGCTTGATGAGCTAGAGGAAGAGGTCAAGGAGACATGAGTTGGTACATGCCTAACAGACCTCTCAATCTGTTTCTCAGCTAGTTTGGCCTTGAGAGTTTCAATCTCAAGTTGCTGAGTGGCAGACCTATCCTCTAAAGTCCTAACCTTGGATTCAATATTTGAGACCTTAGAAAGTAGGTCCTGAATGGTAAGTTGTATTCTTACCTCATCTTCTTTTGAAGAATCACGCGGAGATGAGGTAACGTACCTTGTATGTTCATCCTCACCACCAGATATGGTTTCTGGGCACCTTGATTTCCCTTGCTCAAAGATGTCTCTTTCAGAGTCATCAAAGGGCATGGTTGCCGTAGATTCAGTCTCAGTGATGTTACCACTGTCTTGAGGATCCATTGAGACTCCTTTAGTAGTGGCAGCAGAATCTACATGAGTCCCCTCCACATCAGTGGGACTCACCTCAGTAAAGGTTTGCTGATGGGGGCTAGAGATAAGAGGTCTCTCTGGGCTCTGTTGATCCTTAAGAGGGTGTTGTGGATCAACTTCATTGCCCTTAAGATACATAATCTCTTCATCTATTCCAATTAAAAGGTCAGTAAAGGATATGGAAGTGAAACCTAATGACCAGGGACTTTGATCAATATCTAAAGGCATTGAGCCTGTGATAGGGCTGTCCCTTTTTGGCTACTCAGGGGAGTATAGAGACTCACCCTGAGGGCTTTCAGCTTGGGTTGTGGGCTCATGGGTCTGAGACTGAGGAGACACAAGACCCATATTGAGGTCAATTGTGAAGGATGGTTGGACCTCAGGCTGAGTGGGAGCCCTTTGTTCCACTATATCCTTTTTGGGTAGAACATGAGGAGCTTGTTCAATCAGAGAAGATTGAACAAGGGTTCGTTTGGGACATCTCTGATAAGTAAAGGTAATGGTTGGAGAAGGTAGATTTGGCAAAGTGGGGGTGGTTGCTGGTGTGGGTTCATCACCTGTGGGGTTAACAGGGATGTCACCAGGAGCCATTGGCTCAATCATACCTGGAAGAAGTGCAGTATCTCTTCCGGTGAAGTTGGTGGACATTCTCTTCAGAGCAGCTGCACAGACAAGCTTGCTTTGGTCCAGCTCGCAGTTGATTATGTGCTGGAGAAACCTGGGATACATGAAAAATGTGTCCTTTTGAAGATTTCCCATGAGGTTAATCAGCATAAATCTTGAATAGTTGAAGTGGAGGCTATTCACCAACCCAAGAACTAGGCACCCAAGTTCATATGGGATTTGATCCCATCCCCCAGATTTATTCGACAAGTAGTGAAGAACCACGTGTAGCAGGAACTTCCATTTGTAAGAGAAGTTAAATTTGTAGAAAGTTGACCTGCTAATGTCTCCACCATATCCCATTTGGAGATAAGAATTGTCCAAATCTGCTTTGGGGAATTCCGTTGGAGCACCCTCATCATGAAGCTCTAGATGCTCCCTGATGATCTGTTCAGAAATGACCAACTCCTGGCCACAGATGCTCGATCGAATGACACGAACCCCATTTAGGGTTTCAATCTGACCATTTGCCCAAAATTCAAACATATGGTTTGAGTAAATTGTGGGGTTTATAGTCAGAGCAGGGTAGTAAGAAGATTGGGTTAGAAAGGAGATGATGTCTGAGAAGTCAACATCTCTTGAAGAATCAAGAAGTGCGACTTGGTTGTGCTGAGGGTTGAATGCCATTTGGAAGGGTGAATGGGGATGATTTGAGTTGGGGTAAAGTTGGAGGGGAGAAATTTCTAGGGCAGTAAAATTTGCCGGTAAGAAAATGAAATTGAATAGTCGAGATTATTTAAAAGATTGTGGAAAGGCGGTAATGGAGGTAAGGATAAGGTGAAGTGATGGTTTAGTGGATGAAATGACAGTGGCGGTAAGGTTAAAATCAGTTAAATAATCTGACATCATTAACAAAATCTTTGCTTTTTATAGTGTGGGGCCCAAGAGATTTACGTTACACAGTGAAATCTCTCTTCCGAGTGTAAAACATTTCTGAAGGTAACTTGTCTTCCGAAGGCAATTCTTACTTCCGAAGCCAAAACTTTGCTTCCGAAGGTTAGAGTTGCTTCCGAATAGAGAATTTGTAAGTTTCGGAAGTAGATCTGATATACAATCAATCGCTTCTTCCAAGGCCAAAAATTCTTCCGAGAAGAAAGTTATCTTTTGAGAAATTTTGCTTTGGAAGATATGAGAATGTCTACCGAAGGTTAATTTCTCTTCGGAAGAAATTTACACTTAGAAAATTTCAGAGAGAATTTCTTGTAACAGGGCTTAAATTGTATTGACACAAGACTTACATATTAAAAAGGTTTTCAAAAGAGATCAAATTAATCAATATTTATCATCCCAATAGATGTTATGAGATACTTGAACCTTTGTTCATCAAAAGCTTTGGTAATTAGATCAGCATATTGTTCATTTGAATCAACTTTGATTAACTTGATTAGATTTTTCTCATGAATATCTCTAATGAAATGATACCTGATGTCAATGTGCTTAATCTTGGAGTGCTTTACTGGATTCTCAGTAATGGAGATAGCACTGTTGTTGTCAATATGGATAGGAGTACTCATAAAGTCCAATCCATAGTCTAACATCTGATTTTGAATCCATAGCAGTTGAGCACAGTAGCTAGCAGCAGCAACGTATTCAGCTTCAGCAGTTGATGTAGAGACACATGATTGTTTCTTGCATTTTCATGAGATGATCCTTCCACCAAGAAATTGACATCCACTTGATGTTGATTTCTTGTCAATATTGCAGCCTCCATAGTCACTGTTAGAGTATCCATAAAGATTGAAATCCTTGTTTCTAGGATACCAAAGACATAGTTTAGGTGCTCCTTTGAGGTATCTGAGGATTCTCTTAACAGCAGCTAGGTGAGACACCTTTGGAGCAGCCTGATATCTTGCACAAATGTAAGTAGCAAACATGATATCAGGTCTACTGGCTGTTAGATACATCAGAGTACTAATAATTGCCCTATACTGATGTTGATCAGTATCCTCCCTCTCAAGGTCCAGACAAAGATTATGGTTTCTAGGTATGGTGTCTTGGCAGGCTTGCAATCCTTCATCTCAAATCTTTCTAAGATGTTAGAGACATATTTAGATTGATTAATGAAGAACCCTTCCTTCAGTTGCTTTACCTGAATTCCAAGGAAAAAGTCCATTTTTCCCATGGAGGTCATCTCAAACTTTTTCTTCATAATGCTTTCAAAGTCCTTACACATTTGGTCATTTGAGGAACCAAATATGATGTCATCGACATAGACTTGTACGAGCAAAATGTCCTTTCCAGACTTTCTAATGAAGAGAGTCTTATCTATGGTACCTCTAATGTAGCCATTCTTCAGAAGAAACTGAGACAAAGTCTCATACCACAGCCTAGGTGCTTGGTGCAGCCCATATAGAGCTTTATCCAATTTGCACACATAGTTGGGGTGCTGTGGATCTTCAAATCCTGGAGGTTGGCATACATAGACTTCCCTATCTATATCCCCATATAGAAATGCACACTTGACATCAAGTTGGTATACTGTGAAGTCCTTGGATGCAGCATAAGCAAGGAAGATCCTAACTGCCTCAAGTCTTGCAACTGGTGCAAAGACATCAGTATAATCGATTCCTTCCTCTTGAGTGTATCCTTGAACCACAAGTCTTGCCTTATTCTTGATGATCAAGCCTCTATCATCTCTTTTATTTCTGAAAACCCATTTGGTGCCTATAGGTACTTGACCAGATGGTAGCAGACATAGGTTCCATACCTTTTGTCTCTTCCTCTTGCATCGATTCAATCCAGCTACTATCTTTCAAGGCATCTTCTACCTTCTTGGGTTCCATCTGAGATAGAAAGTATGAGTACAAGCAGACATTCCCTTGATGAGTCTATCCTTTTGTTCTCACACCCTCAGAGACATTCCCTATGATGTTCTCAGTTGGACGAGTGTTGTGAATCATAAGACGAGGAATCACTTCCAGTTGCAGAGATAGATCCAAGTTAGACATATTCTGCTCAGGAACTAGAACACTCTGTCCAGCTACTGTTTCAAAGTCATTCAATAAGGACTGATTGAATGAATGAGAAACATCATCAATAGTTGGCTGTGAAGTAGTATTAACAGTTGCCTGTTCCATCAAAATACCACTTCCTTCTGCCTGGTGTTGTGGCGGATCACCTGATGAGTTTTGAGGCTCAGTAGGTGACTCACTTGTTGAGGCTTCACTATTGCTTGATATAGTGAACGGCTAGGGTATGTGAATATTCGAAGTCTTTGTTTTTCCACGTATTATGTGGTATCTATAGGTTTGTAGTTTTCATTCGTACTACTGAACCATTTGTTGCTTTTGATTCATACGCACGACTGAAGGTACAGTCGTGCGACTGAAACGATCTTATGTCTCAGTCATACGGCTGATCCGGTCTCCTGGTTTAGTCGTGCGACTGGTTCATAAGCATGATTCATTCGTGCGTATGGTCCATAAGTATGGTCCATTAGCATGAATAATCACCCAACTAGGTTGAACACATTTCTCAATCATTGTTGACTTAGAACTATGTACAACAACCTCAAACCCATATAAGATGTTCATACATATGAATTATACCAAATACATTAATAATATAAAATATTCAAAGACAAATAAACATCAAAATCATATCATATTTCATTAAGTAGTTACATTACACATGTGTAAGAAATGAAAGACTTTTACATTAAGAACATAAACTAGGTACATGATGTATCAACAAAGGAAAACAACATAAATCTTCCCACAAACCAAAGCTTGTGAATACAAACAATTCTCTATTGAAGCTACTTCATATGGATCTTTTTGGACCAACTCATGTTATGAGTATTGGAAAGAAACAGTATTGTTTGGTGATCATTGATGACTTTTCAAGATTTACATGGGTTTTCTTTTTTACTTCATAAAAATGAAGCATCCCAACTAATAAAAGATTTCATCACAAAATTTTAAACCAACTTGATCATAAGGTCAAAACAATAAGAAGTGATAATGGGACAAAATTAAAAAATGAAGATATGAGTTCCTTTTGCGCAACCAAAGGCATTGCTCATCAATTAAGTGTAGCTAGAACTCCTTGACAAAATGGAGTAGCTGAAAGGAGAAATAGAACCATGATTGAAGTAGCAAGAACAATGTTAGCTGATGCTAAACTGCCAATTACCTTCTAGGCAGAAGCAGTTAACACTCATGCTTTGTGCAAAATAGAACTCTAATTGTAAAAGAAAACAACATAACTCCTTATGAACTATTGTTTCACAGAAAACCATTTATTGGATTTTTCAAGTCATTTAGTAGTCATGTTTCAATATTAAACACTCGAGACTATTTGGGAAATTTTTCATCTAAGTCTGATGAAGGATTCTTTGTAGGCTATTCTTAAGTTTCAAAGGCTTACAGAGTGTTTAATCCTAGATTAAACATTATTGATGAATCAACAAATGTTCAATTCAAGGAACATTCATTCCCAAATCTACAAATGGTCCTGACTGGTTGTTTGACATTGACTCATTTACAAAAACTTTTAATCATTTCATTTGTCTGATGTAGGAAACATACCTTCAGCTGAAATTTATTTAAGGGTGAAAAGAAGAGATGACTTTCCAGTGATTCCTCCATCCTCTTCAGAACACCTGAATGAAGATGTTCCACTACAAGCTGATCCTATCAGACGATCATCTCAAAATCAAGTGTTTCAACTGAGGCTGGTCCCAACGTGTTACCATCACCATCAGAAGACCCATCAACTGAAGTAAGAAATCAGGATCAAACTACACCACTAGTTGAAATAGGAAGAACATCAAATGATGGAAGCAATCAAAGTGCGGCTAATGCTAAAGCAACCATATAAACATAATCTGATTATCTTCATAATTCTCCAACAGTACAAGATGAAGGTGCCTCTCATCATGATGATCTAAATGTCTCCAATCTTGATGTAACAATTGTTAGTGACTTAATTCCACTCACCAGAATACATAAGAATCATCCGGTAGAAAGCATTATTGGTGAACTCAATGAAAGGGTGACAAGAAGCAAGTCAAGTATTGAAAACATCTATTTGTTCTCATGTTTTCTTTGTCAAACAGTACCCAAAAACATCAAAGGCTCTTCAAGACAATAGTTGGATTGAAGCAATGCAGGAAGAATTGTTGTAGTTCAAGAAGCAAGAAGTATGGCAACCGGTAGATCTTCCTGAAGGACAATACCCTATCGGTACAAGATGGCTGTACAGAAACAAAACTGATGATAGAGGAACTGTCATCAGAGACAAAGCAAGACTAGTGGCACAGGGGTGTGAAGTTGCTGAATCAGTTGACATCTGAGCGTGTTCTTAACGAAAGGAAAAAATATAACCAAGAGACAACAAGATAACGAACACTAATAGAATGGTTTCATTGATAAAACCTAATGATTAGAAGCTCGCTAAACAGAAGAATCATGACTCTTGGCAAGGGGAGATTGAGCATGATCTCCACTCTCATCCAGCAGCACCTAGGCCCCAAGCACACTCTTAAAACATTACCTCTCTACATAATGAAACTGGTATTTATAGGCCTCAGCCCATATCAGATGCGACTGGGCCCATTCGTATGATTGGACAATGCGTATGGTTCAATCGTACGACTGGACCATACTTATGGTTCAGTCTTACGAATGGCCTAATAGCATCTCTCAGTCGCACGACTGGTCCATTAGCATGGCTCAGTCATACGACTGAGTCTCACTCGCATATGCTCCTGTGAATGACCAGTTTTATGTGTTTACAACATATTAGGTGTATTACATTAAGCCTAGACTATTCGTCAAGCGACGGACACGCTATATATGACAATATATGCTCCAACAAATTCCACCTTGGAGGTTGCTTGTGAATAGTAGATAACACCTTTTACAATCTTCAGTCAATCTTTGCTCTGGTTTCCAATAGAATCAAACGAAAAGCCATATTAGCCAACGTTGCTGATCCGTCAGGTTGCTACACTATCCCTGGAAATGAATTTAGGCACAATAGCTTTCGTTTACCTTGCAAAACACCATCATAGCAGCAAGATTCCCCATATGACTTATTTTTCCAAATAATGACATGAATAGTTTTGCATTACTCGAATCTTCACACAAGCTAACCTGATTAACATTAACACCTCTAGAAATTCCCCCTCGAATTCAGCATATCCCAATATACAAAAATTTTGCTCTCCTAGCATCTTCATACTGTGTATTGGGCAAAAAGTAGAAGGTTCTAATCCACAGCTGACAATCTCAAACAAATTAGCATGCACTCAGATTCATCATCAGAAACCAGCTCATATCATCACTTTCTGATTGCATCTTCAATTTCTCTATACATGGATTCCCCCTAAGAATCAGAATCCTCTCTGTGCGGATAAATATAACTTGATTGGTCCATAAATAGTCAGATGCTCCTGACTACCCCATAAAATTAGCACCGACTGCTGACATCTTCTGTTCTCTCTTTTATGTTCTAACTACATTAATCTATTCTGGAAGTCCAACAAATAATGGTGTATCCATTGAACTTATTTGACAAAAGAAACTCAGGGTGAATATGCTTTGCTCATCCTCAAATCTATGAAAGAGGCAGTTCTAGAAGTTTTTACTTTTTATTTTTTATTTCTTTTTGATCTAGAACACCGTTCATTCGTATGACATGGAGGACAAATATCACATTCGTGTGAATGGATGATATGAATGATATATTCATGCGACTAGTCATAAGACTAGTCTAGTAGCATGACTGGACATAAGACTGGTCTAGTAGCACGACTGGACATAAGACTGGTCCAGTAGCACGACTAGAGATAAGACTAGTCCAGTAGCACGATTGGACATAAGACTGGTCCAGTCGCACGACTGGACATAATACTGGTACAGTCACATGGTCCAATCGTACGAATGGTCCATTAGCATGGTCCAGTCGCTTGGGCGGATCTGCACGCAGATTTTCAGATCTGCAGCCGCCATGGCTGCCAAAAACCCTAATCTGATGAATTTTATATGAACCGAAAAAAATAGACATCATAAGATTCAGAAGGGTAATAAGAATGTGGTTCCGAGTTCGATTTTAACCAAGAAACAACACACGTAACAAGATCTGAGAAACACAAAGAACACGAAGTGGGTTTAATGTCAAAGAACATGAAATAGATCCATAAATCAAGAGCTCGGGTTGCTAGAATGATTGTTAGATCATTCCAGCAGTAACCTTGCTCTGATACCAATTGTGAAGTCGCTAGATCGGTTGACATCCGAGCGTGTTCTTGACGGAAGGAAAAAAATAACCAAGAGACAAACAAGATAACTAACAATAATAGAATGGTTTCATTGATAAAACCTAATGATTGAAAGCTCATTAAACAGAAGAATCACGACTCTTGGCAAGGGGAGATCGAGCATGATCTCCCTTCTCATCCGGCAACACCTAGGCCCCGGGCATATTCCTAAAACCTTACCTCTCTACACAATGAAACTAGTATTTATAGGCCTCAGCCCATATCAGATGCGACTGGGCCCATTCATACGATTGGACCATGCATATGGTTCAATCGTACTATTGGACCATGCATATGATTCAATCGTACGACTGGACCATGCATATGGTTCAGTCTTACGAATGGCCCAATAACATCTCTTAGTCGCATAACTGGTCCATTAGTATGGCTCATTCATACGTCTGAGTCTCATTCGCATATGCTCCTGCAAGTGACTCAGTTTCATGTGTTTACAACATATTAGGTGTATTACATTAAGACTAGACTATTCGTCAAGCGACGGACACGCTATATATGATAATATATGCTCCAACAAGGGGTATACTCGGGAAGAAGGAATTGACTATGACGAAGTGTTTGCACCTGTTGCCAGATTAGAAGCAATAAGAATCTTTCTTGCATACTCAGCATCCATGAAGTTCACTGTTTATCAAATGGATGTAAAGTGTGCTTTCTTGTATGGAAAGATTGCTGAAGAAGTCTATGTGAGTCAACCACCTGGATTTGATGATCCTAAATTTCCTCATAGGGTTTACAAGCTTGACAAAGCCTTGTATGGTCTTCACCAAGCCCCAAGAAGTGGTATGAGACTTTATCAACTTTCCTTCTTGAAAATGGGTATGAAAGAGGAAAGATTGATCAGACTCTCTTCAGAAAAATAAAAGGAAGAGGCATGTTGTTGGTCCGGATCTATGTGGACGATATCATTTTTGGCTCAACAAACAAGCTACTCTGCAAAGATTTTAAAGATCTCATGCATTCAATATTCCAAATGAGTACAATAGGGGAACTCATATTCTTTCCAGGAGTGCAAGTCCAACAAAAGGCAGATGGAATCTTCATTAATCAATCAAAATAAATGATAATGTTGAAGAAATTCCACCTTGCTGACTGTCAGTCCATCAGAACACCTGTTGATACTAAAGTGAAGATAGGACCTGATCTAGAAGGCAAATCAGTGGATCAGACTCACTATCGATTGTTGATCGGTTCTTTTATTTATCTAACAGCCAGTAGGCCTGACATTATGTTTGGTGTTTGTTTATGTGCCGGATATCAAGCAGATCCTAAGGAATCACATGTGAATGTAGTCAAAAGGATATTTAGATATCTTAAGGGAAAGCCTGCTCTTGGATTGTGGTATCCAAAGAAAGGAGATTTCATTCTCTATGCCTTCACTAACAGTGATTATGGGGGATGTAATTTCAATAGGAAGTCCACTTCTGGTGGTTGTCAATTTCATGGTCCTAGACTGGTCTCCTGGCAATGCAAGAAGAGACAAATGTATCTGTTTTAACAACAGAAGCTGAGTACATTGCAGCATCAGCTTGTTGCTCTCAAGTTCTCTGGATTTAAAACCAGATGCTTGATTATGGTTTTAACTTCTTGCATACTTCAATTCACATTGACAACACAACAACTATTTTTGTTACAAATAATCTAGTTCAACACTCAAAAACAAAACAAATTAAAATTTGATATCACTTTTTGAGAGACTGTGCTGAAAAGGGTTATTCATATGGAGAAGCAAATGTAGCTTTAATCAACAAGAACATTGAGCTAGAACAAATAATTTCCAAAAACAAAGCTGAATTTGAGTCTGTGCTTAATGATAAAAATGATGAGATTTACAAACTGAAATGCCAATAACTGATGATAAGGCTAGGGAAGAGATACTTCTAGAGAAGTATAAAGATCTCAAAGAAACCCTTGCATTTACCCAGGTAGAGTGTGATAGATGGGTACAATCATGCAAAGGTTTTGAAATGCTTCTTAGTAAGCAATCTGCTTCCAATGTGAAGTTTGGCATTGGTTACAATCACACTGCTCCACCTGCAGATTTTACTCCAAGAGCAGAGGTAGAATCTGATGGTGAGAGTGATAACCAATCCATCTCATCATGTGATCTACTTTCTGATACAACACAATCAGAAGTAGCAGTCAGCATCAAGCCCTCTCTGAACCTATCAGCTGATGTTGATGGTTCAAATGCTGACACTCACATGATCAATGAGTTGATCAACTCAGGAGTTAATTCTGAAAGTCCTGAAAGGACTAGAGAGCAGGATTTACACCTGAAGTTCAAACTCCAACTGCTGTCAGTACTGAAGAGAAGAAAACTGTCAGTAGAAAGAGTTTGAAGACTACTAAAGAGGCAGTCAAGAAAGCAAACAGTGCTTCCAAAGCATTGAAGAGCAAGTCTCTAGTTGCTTCACCCTCTTTAGTTGATGATCAAACTAAGATGAAGAAGAAACCATGTGAAGTATGTGGTTTGTTCAATCATCTTACAGATGATTGCTGGTACAAAAGAGGTTCCAAACTCAAACAAAAAGAAGAAATTAAAGAGAAAATGGTAAAAATGAAAACTGAGTTTGAGACCACATTTGTATCAGCAACATCAAATCCTGTAACCCTTAAGTCCTCAAAGAAATCCAAAAAGGAAGGGGTTAAACAGGTGACAGCTGAGAGTGCTCAGAAGAAGAAGGTGCAACATAGGAACTTATCAAACTCCACTGGCAATGTGTCTAATGAGCTGAAAGCTTTATCACAAAATCAGACACAGCTGGTTATGATGGTTCAACATTTGTTGGGTAGAGTTAACCAACTAGATGCTCCTATGTTGAAACCACAGAAAAGGAGATCCAAGCCAAGGATTCCTCTTCTTCACCATCTTCTTCCTCTCAGGCTGTTGTTTCAAATAAACCTGTTAGTTTACCATCTATTGATGAGACCAGGCCCAAAACCAAAAAGGTTTGGGTCTCTAAAACTAACTGATTGTTTATTTTTGCAGGGTTCTCCAACATGCCAAAGTAGCATCTGGTATGTAGACAGTGGGGGATCTATGCACATGACTGGGAACAGCTCTCTTCTTCATGACTACTCTCAAGGAAAGAAGGGATTTGTTTCTTTTGGAAATGATGCTAGGGGTTACATCATTGGTAAAGGCTTTGTCTCCAATGGAGAAATTAAATTTGATGATGTTAATCATGTGGAAAATCTCAAGTACAATCTCTTGAGTGTCAGTCAAATGTGTGATAAAGGCCATGTTGCTCTTTTCACCAGTCAGAACTGTAGGATTCTGTCATCCAAATTTTTGCACTTGATTGACAAGGTGTTGGATGATCACACTCTCCTGAGAGCCAACAGGACAGGAAGAGTGTATGCCTTAGATCTTTCCAAGAAAATAGATCTCAAAGGCAATCCTTGCCTATTTTCCAAAGCCTCCTCTCAAGAATCTAAACTGTGGCACAGAAGGCTGGGTCATGTTAATTTCAAAAACATGAATCAGCTTATCCACAATAGTTTAGTCAGAGGCTTACCAATAAAGGAGTTCCACTGTGATGAAACCTGCACTGCTTGTTTAAAAGGAAAACAACCCAAAGTCTCATTCCCTCCTATTGAAGAACCTAAGTCCACTGCCTGCTTGCAATTACTGCATATGGATCTATTTGGTCCTGTGAGAGTGATGAGCATGGCAAAGAAGAAATACTGTCTGGTAATTGTGGATGATTACTCCAGATTTGTATGGACTTTCTTTCTACATTCAAAGGATGAGGTTGCTCAGAAAGTTATTAACTTTGTTTTGTATATTGAGAAGCAGTATTCCCTTCCAGTCAAGTGTATCAGGAGTGATAATGGAACTGAATTCAGGAATCATACACTTGATGAATTCTATCTCTCAAAGGGAATCAAAAGGCAGTTTAGCATCCCCAGGACTCCAGAACAGAATGGAGTAGTGGAGAGAAAGAACATGACCCTCATTGAAGCTGCAAGGTCCATGCTGGCTGACTCTGGGTTGCCACTGACCTTTTGGGCTGAAGCTGTCAACACAGCTTGCTATGTGCAGAATAGAGTTTTAGTAAATCAGAGGTTGATGAAGACTCCATATGAAGTTCTCCATCATTTGGCTCCTCTGATTTCATTTTTCAAAGCATTTGGATGTCCCTGTTTTATTCTCAACACAAAGGATCAACTCCATAAATTTGATCCTAAGGTGGATGCTGGGTATTTTGTTGGTTATTCATCTACTTGCAAGGCATACAGAGTCTTCAACTGCAGAACAAAGATAGTTGAAGAGACTCTGCATGTGAAGTTTAATGAATCTCCTTTGGACAAGATTCCACAAAACCCTGTGGAGTTGTTTGATTTGGACATACTGCAATATGTTCCTTATCAACCTCCAGCTGTTGCAGATCCTGTGGCTCAATCATCTTCTGCAGCATGTCTTCCACCTGGTGGTATTGATGATGATGATGATAATATCAATACTCACCTATTCAAGTTTAGTGACCAACTGCCTGTGTCTGCTAAACTTGATGTTCCTGTAGCTTCAGCAGTTCCATCCAAACAAATGCTGATGAGATCTCTGTTTCCTCTGCATCTTTTGAGTTACCATCAAATTCTTGGTTTCAAGAGTCTATATCAACATCTGCTGCTGCTGAAGGTTCTACAAACACTTGCACAGATCTCATTGTTTATCAAGAACTGAAGAATCACCCCATGTCTCAGATTATTAGTGATATCAATGCTGGTGTTTCAACCAGAAGTCAATTGTCTAACTTCTGCTTCTATGCTCTCTTCATCAGTCAGCTAGAGCCAAAGAACTACCATGTTGCTTTGAGAGACAATGGATGGGTTGAAGCTATGCAGCTTGAGCTACTTCAGTTCAAGAAACAGCAAGTGTGGGAACTTGTTCCTCTTCTCCCAGGTAAGTGTGCAATAGGCACTAAATGGGTGTTTAGGAATAAAACGATGAAAATGGGATTATTGTTAAGAACAAGGCTAGACTGGTTGTACAGGGGTTTTCACAAGAAGAAGGTATTGATTATGATGAAATCTTTGCCCCTGTAGCCAAACTAGAGGCAATTAGATTGTTCTTAGCCTATGCTGCATTCCACAATCTTAAAGTTTTTCAAATGGATGTTAAAAGTGCATTTTTATATGGTAAAATAAAGGAAGAAGTTTATGTGTGTCAACCACCCGGCTTTGAGGATATAAAATCTTGAATGGGTGTACAAACTTGATAAGGCTCTTTATGGGTTGTGAAACAAGCTCCTAGAGCCTGGTATGAGACACTCTCTACTTTTCTTCTTAAGAATAATTTCACTAGAGGCTCCATAGATAAAACTTTGTTTATTAAGAGGTGGATCAGCATAGCTACTTGTTCAGATTTATGTTGATGATATTATTTTTGCATCCTCTGATCCCCCGTTGTGTGATGATTTTACAACATTAATGAAAAAGAGGTTTGAAATGAGTGCAATGGGAGAATTACAGTTCTTTCTAGGCTTGCAAATCAAACAAAAGGCTGATGGCACCTTTATTCATCAGTCAAAATATACAAAAGATCTTTTGAATAAGTTTGATTTACAAAACTATAAGCCCTGTTCTACTCCCATGTGCAACACCACACAACTGGATGCTGATCAGAAAGGTAAAGCTGTTGATGAAACGCTTTACAGATGTATGATTGGGTCCTTGATGTATCTAACAGCTTCTAGACCAGATATTATGTTTGCTACATGTGTTTGTGCTAGATTTTAGGCTGCTCCTAAAGAGTCTCATTTGATTGCAGTCAAGAGAATCTTTAGATATTTGCAAGGTACACAATCTCTAGGTTTATGGTATTCCACTGGACACTCTTGCAAATTAGTTGCTTTTTCAGATAGTGACTATGCAGGGTGCAAGTTAACTAGAAAGTCAACTTCTGGTGGTTGTCAATTCCTAGGCAACTGTTTGATTTCTTGGCAGAGTAAGAAACAAACATCTGTTGCTACATCAACTGCTGAGGCCGAGTACATTGCTGCTGCAAGTTGCACCTCTCAGGTACTCTGGCTTCAGAACCAACTTCTGGATTATGGCATTACAGAGACTAAGACTCAATTGTTAATGGATAGTGCTTCAGCGCTGTGTATTGTCAAAAATCCAGTCCAGCACTCTAGGACCAAACATATAGAGATCAGACATCATTTTATTCGGGATTGTTTTGAAAAAGGTCTGATTGATCCTAAGTTTGTGCCTAGTGCTGATGAGCTTGCAGATATTTTTACTAAGCCTTTGGATAGTTCTACTTTCCAAAACCTTGTGTTAAGGCTTGGTATGCTGCAGCTAGAATAAGTGACAACTACTGATGATTTCAGTAGTCATTACTGATGATCATTAGTACCCATGTCACATATAAGTACTGATGAGTCTTTTTCCTTCAGTAGTTTTTATAACTACTGATGGCTAAATGCCTCACATGTACTGAAATACTTTATCTGTTCCAAACTACTGATGTAGTTAAAACTACTGATGTAGTTACAACTACTGAAATCAGTATAAATAGATAAGTACTGATGTCTTATGAAACACCTGAAAATCAGATGCAAAGTCTGATGAGTAAGTGTTGAGGACAACATGAAACAGCTGAAAGGCTATGAATTGACGACAACTACTGAAGAGAACTTTCTCTTCAGTTGTTTCAACTACTGCTGTTTCATTCTAAAAAAAAAAAACTGAAGCAAAACCATGTCTTCAGTAGTTTTATAACTACTGATGACTAATACCAAGTCTTCAGTTATTTACAACAGCTGATGACAAAACCACTGTCTTCAGTAGTTTCACAACTACTGATGACAAACACCAAGTCCTCAGTTGTTTCGATCATCTGAAGTCAAACCCACGGTCTTCAGTAGTTTACTAACTTCTGATGCCTAACACCACGACTTCAGCTGTTTCAACGTCTGAAAGGATAATACCATGTCAACAGTCGTTTCAAACTACTGATGACTAACACCACATCCTTCAGTCGTTTTCTTACCTGTACCCTATAAATATCCCTGATCTAATCCTTCAATGCTTCATCTTCTTCAAACCTAACGTTTCTCTCCAAAACTTCTCTTCTCAATGGCGTCCATGCAAATTAAACCGCGACACAACTGTGTTGCCTACCAACTAAATCGCCTGTCTGGGCTAAGTTCGATACTGCTATCGATCTTATGGTTCAGTCCCAATACAAAACGACATTTCTTCTGAATCCCATACTACATGCCGAATCCCTCCAACAATTTTGGATGAACGTTACTTATACCACTGGGGAGAACAAAACACCATCTCTCCAGTCGGTCGTTAACAACAAAGAAGTGGTCATCACTCCTGCAATAATCCGCCAAATTCTTTCTGGATGATGCTATTTCTCCTGCTGGATATCCCAAGGGCACCACAGATCTATCTTTGCCCAACATGGATATCAAGGCAATCTCAGTGCCTCCACTATCATGAAGAAACACTTCATGACGCTAAACGCCTAATTTTTCACATGGTGAATGTATGTTGGCTCCTAAGACTTCGTCTTGGGATCAAATGTCGACAAAGTGGCAGCAGGTAATGTATTCTATTCTTGAGCAAAACCGTTAAACTTTTCAGAAATAATATTTTTGGAGCTCAAGGATATGGCTCAAAAACTAACTGTTAACCGTTGGATACTATATCCACGGTTCATAATGGCCATCATTACAACCAGCTTAATGCTGAGGGACTTGTTGGCTTGGGAGTCCCTGCTACGGCTGTTCTGCCGGAAGTATACTCCCACACAACTCTGACCAGACACTCAAATTGGCTGCCAAGCTGCGCAAACCCACGCAGCTGGAACCCACAGCCACCACCTCCAAATCAAAAGTCCCCACCAAACCCACCAAAAAGAAACCCAAAACGGCTACTCAGGGAATTGAGTCCCCTGAGGATGCCCCTGCAACACAAACGCAGGATATATCCACTAGTCCAAACCCTCTAGTGGATACAAGGACTCTTCCAGCCATAGCCGCTCAGGCTTCCTCTCAACAAGAGCCTGCAGCAACCACACAAGGGGTACCTACATATCTGGGATCTTCCTCACTTGAGGGAATGCCATTGAAAAGCACCAACCTCCCCAGGTGCACACTGCTTCTATCCCTTCACCCCATCCAACCGCCCCTCACAGCCCAACTTTAATAGTTGCACAAGTGCTGACTCAACTGCACTCCTCACCCTCCCAGAAACCACTTACTACTGGGAACACCTCTACAATTGAGGGGGAGGAACACAGTGCAACTGAGAACCCACAGCACAGGGGTTTACCACTTCTATCTCCTGGTGTAGATAAGGAGCTTAGAATATCTAGTGAGGCTGCCACCTCTTCTGAATCAGCACATGATCAGAATGAGGCTGGTAACATTGTTAAGACCTCACTAGAGGCAACAGCTGATGATGGACCTTGTCCTGAGGCTGGAAGTCCCCAGTACCAAGCAAAAGGGGCACATGCAACAACTGGTCTACACCCAGTGCATGTCAATCCTGCTCCAAGCAGGAGGTCAGATGATTCAGCTTCGGCTGATGATGACCTGGGCTTTTTCTACGATGTTCTTGCCCAGAACACAATCCTTGAAGAGAAAGTCAGTAGGCTTCAGAACCTACTTGACCAACTTTCACAAGGAGAAAGACCATCTGCCTCCACCAACCCACAGATGGCACCTTCAGTTGAAGGTTCCCCAAACACTGAGCCACTCCAAACTCAACCACCTGCCTCTGCTTCAGGCCCTATTTCTTAGGAACAGAACCCTCCTGAGCAAATAGGTGCTGTACTTCAAAATTCCCTCCCTCTCATCACACCCATAATCATTGATATTGTGACTAAAGCCATTGATGAGAGGCTTTCCTCAACTTTACAACCCTTGATTGATGCTGCTGTGCAAAAGACACTTTCTGCGGTACAAACCCTTCCTCCAATGCATCCAAAAAAGGGGAGAGTACTGCAGTGAAAGACAAGAAGAGGAAAAGAACAGAGAAAAGAAGGAAGAGAAGCAAGCCCAAGAGGAGGAGAAAGAAAAGCAACCACTGCTCACTTACAAGCGCAAGAAGAGTGCTGAGGATCAACCTACTGAAGACAAATCCTTGGAAGAGCTGGTAAAGAGCTGACATACACACAGCCGATCCATGGATAAAATAATTGAAAAAACTCTTCAGGCAAGGGTTTGATACAGCCACATTGGATAGTGAGATCAGAAGTTGGAAGTGTAAGAGATTCAAACCTGATGGGCTGGGTATGATGCTCTTGAAAAAGAGAGATTGGAGATAATGATCCGCTTCATTGCAAAATACTTAGGAAGATCGTTAATGGAGATTCGCGCGTGGACCAGGGACAGTATTCTGGCTATAGCCACCAGAATCTGTCTGTCTGAGCAATTCCACAAGGGGATTATTGTTGAAGCCCTTGATGAGGCTGGGGCTGGTAAAAGGTTGGAAATGCTAAACTTACAAAGGCGAAACTTACTACAAAGATGCTGGATCAACCTTCCCTTCCACCCATCCAAACACTGCCTACCCCTCAAATCTCCAAACCAATCTCTAAGCCAAACCAAACATCCTCTTTCTTCAAAACCAATTCCTTTACCACCCAACCATCATCCAGTGATGCACCTAGAAGGAGGAGAAGGGTGCTGAGGATGGAAGAAGAAGAAGAAGAGGATGAAGATGATAGTCTGCCACTCTCTACTGTTCTAAAGCTACCAAAACCCAGAAGTCAACCCATGATCACACCTGACTCTCAAAGGGAAATGGTCAGAGTCAAGATAGAAGATGAAGAACAGCAGAAACAGCACGATGAGCAACTACTGAAGATGGTTGACAAGGAATTTCCTCAGTCATCATCTATTCAAGCCATGAAAGGCATCATGCTCAGAGGCTGTACACTCTCAGGCACACTTTTCAGTATCAGAAGGAGAGAGTGAGAGTATGGCCAGACCCCAGGGTGAGTTCTAGAATCCATAAAAGAACTATTCCACACAGATACAATGGCCAGGTTAGAAAAACAATAGATTCTACCATCATGTTGGCCATTGTAGTCACACCTTGGAAATCATTGATGAATTCAAGAAAGCTCATCAAGCAAAGATGACCCCTCAAGCTTATTGGAAAACAAGATGATCAAAAAGGGGTTGTTATATAAAAAGCTTGAAGACATCCAGAAGAATGAGCTCCAGTTACTCCTTGAAGGCACCCATCCTGATGAATTTGTCTATAGGGAGGTAACTACAGTGGAGCTTAAAAATGGCAGGACCATGAAGTACTTATCTGAGTACTATGGTCCAGAGTTCTTCTTCGAAGGAGGAGTAGAAGAACTCTCCAAGGAGGAACAAGTTGTTCTCCTTGAGGCCTATGTTCGAGAGTCATACAGACTCATTATGGGGAAGTAAATCTCATGAATGGGATAACAACTCTGTGTCCAGTTCCCCAAAACAGAGTTCCCATTCATACTTGCCAAACAAATATCTGAGATTTCTTCCAGGCCGGAGCTTACATGGGTCATCTTCTCTACTGATCAAGAAGGAAAAAGACCAACATTTTGCAACAATAAGTGGGATAATAAATAATTTAGAGGTTTTGGCTGCATTGGTTCAGGGGGAGTTTGTTGGACCAAAAGAACCAAGAGCCAAGATCAGAAAACCTCTAAGTCCCACATGGTATCACAACAACTGCTGAAAGCTTCATCAGCAGTTTGACAAGTGCTGAAGACTTCAACAGTGAAGATCAAGTGCTAAAGACTTCAACAGCTGAAGAACTAAAGTGCTGAAGTACAACAGCTGAAGAACACAAGTGCTGAAGCTGAAAGACCAGTACTAAAGTACAACAGCTGAAGAGTTTATAAGTGCTGAAGATCAACAACTGATGTACAAAGTCTGAAGACAAAGACTGAAGACATCAGCTGATGATATCTACTGAAGTCATCAGCTGATGAAACATCTGAAGGTCAAAGTCTGAAGATCAAGTACTGAAGCTCAGTAGTTTGTCACAATGCTGAAGAGTACTTCTTCAGTAGTTGTGATATCAGTAGTTTTATATTTCTAGTTTCAGTAGTTTTGTAAAACGACTGAAGAGCTTGTTCTTCAGTCGTTGTAGTTTCAGTAGTTTTATATTTCAGTAGTTAAACAACTGATAACACTTAGAACTTTTTGTAAGAAGATGTCAGCTGTTTTGACATCTTCAGTAGTTGTGTTTCAGTTGTAATAAATCTGTTAGATGTCACTATCAAGTGACATCAGCAGACGTCACATCTCTTATAAAAAAGGTGTCGACCTAATCATAATTGTGACATTCGGTTACCACGAAAGCGAATATTGAATGAAATATATTTGCAGATATTCTCTCTCCTATAGCCGTCTTTGTTCTTATTGTTCTTGTGAATCGACTAATTCATTGTTTGAATTCCGCTGCAATACTCTTCAATCAATCAAACATAGATCACTGATCCTAACAAGGTACATAAGTGTATCAACCAAACTCCCCCTGGGACCTAGATCTATCTATCATCTTACTTCTTCATAACCTCCTCATACTTCTTGTACTTTTTCTCTCTTGTGACTCCTATGTATTTCAAATGCAAAGCACAGTCATATCACATTTGGAATTGGAGGGCTTGTACAATATCCTGCGTGTCATAGAACAGTGGCCACTGTATAGAGTGTAGACGTCGTGGCTGACAAGTTGGTAAGCCACATCGGGTCGAATACCCTGATAGTATCCATTTTTCCCTCATTGTTCAGAACTATGACAGCTTCCCCTGTCTCCAATCATAGTACCACCATTTGAAGTAGGAGTGAAGTCCTGTGGCATTTCCCATAGAGGAATCTTTGACATGTTCGTGGAGGACTCCACTTCAGCATTATCTTGGCTTTCAGTTATGGGATCAACTTCAGAACGTCTGAATAGTTGTAGGTTGTTAAGGTTGAGGTTGACCCACCTGGTGTGGTACTCTTTCTTCAGGGCAGCCTCAAACAGCCTGACATCTTTCTCGGGTCAGCATATAACAACTTTAGTTTAGCCAGCTGGTTGAGCTTAAAACAGGTAGAGTCTTTAGATCATGCGGGAATCTAAAATACTCAATATCTTTCGCTCTCTTCACTATGTAAACATTAAGATCATGAAAATATGCCCACGTGATAATTTTGCCTGACACCTTGTGATGTTTCTTCACATTGTAGAGCTTGGTGTAGGCATTCTGTTTAGGAGCAGCACGTTGCGCTTGGATCTCCTGAAAACAAGCAGCCCATTCAGCCTTTCTGATATCAATATCAGGGTTTGAGGCTTGGGCTTGTCCTTCAACCTTCTCGAACTCTTGCTCCATCTTATCTAGTATCTCAAATGTATCACCGACCAGGGAGTCACCCAAATTGGGAACCGCATTTCCCTCTTTGTCAGCGTACTCGGGATAGTGCTCTGCAGTGACGTCCTCTATCTCTATTTCTTCAATGTCGTTCAGCTCATCGTCAATAGTTTCTACAAAGGTTGGAGCGTTCTTTACAATCTCATCAGGATTAAGCTTGAACATTTCTGCAATTGCTCGTCAGTGAGATTGTGAAAATCTCTCTTCTTCGGAGTGTACATTAAAGATCTCCTAACAATGCCCTGCAGATCAAGAATCATCATGAGCTGAGCCTTGATCTGTTGGAGGGGAACAACGTCATGTTCATCCCTCTAAAATTTTGGATCTGCTTGATTTAAAACATGTAACACAGCAATCAAAAGTTAATAATCAAGACATAACCATTTACATTACATATAAACATTCATTACATAAATTTATACATGATCCAATACAAATGAGTTTAAATAACAAATAAAACATCTAAATATTGCTCTTATCTTGGATCCTGTGTCATTCTACTGTCGGGGCTGATGTCGAGGCACCTGGATCTGATTGAAACTTCTGGTAGCCTTCATAGCTCCTGTGTATCGAAGCAGAAGAACTCTTCTCCTCCATTCTCATCATCACCTTCATCATCACCATCACCATTTTCATCATCACTCTCATCATCATCAATCATCACCGTCTCCCTCTCTGATCTTTAGAGGCTCACCTTTGTGCCCTTAAGTTTGAGCAGGATGGTCCTCTTAGCATCCTCCAACTCCTCAATCTTCCTAGTAGATAACACATTTTTCTCCTTGAGCTGGGAAATCTCTTGGCTCTGAGCAGCCATTTGCTGAGCCTGCTCTTCAATCTGGCGTGCCTGTGAGAGATATGCTGTGATTGTGCAGCTGTAAGCTCCACTAACTGTTTGAGTTGTGCAGTCTTCTATCATCGGCTGCTAACAGTTTCAGCACCATACAATTATTGCTGAAAGCTGTTCCTCTACTCCACTTGGAGGTAGAGATGATCCTGAGGGAAAGGATGGGGAATATGATGGTCCTGCCTGGTGGCTAGAGGTGGTAGTGGTGGCAGTGTGGTGAATATGAGAGGTGGTATATGAGTGGGTTGTGATGGGTAAGCTGAGTGGTGGTGGATGTGATGTGGGTTGGGGGTGGAGTCACTGGTGGAGGTGAGGCTTGTAGTAGTGGAGGGCGGATGTGTAGTGGAGAAAGTGGGTGGTATGGTAGTGGTGGTAGCTATGGTGGTGGTAGTGGTGGCAGAAGTAGTGATGGTAGAGGTAGTAATGAAAGTAATCCTTCTTTTCTTCTTCTTCATACCATGGGGCTGAGCCATCCTCTTCTTCCTTGAACCAGTCGAGGAGGATGCTCCCCCTAGGGTACTACTCGGCTGGTCGGGAGCATACGTGGGATCGGTATCATCCTTTCCCGACCCGCCGGGGCATTCACCAATAGCCTTGAGCACTCGTTTTGTGGCAACTACTTTGTTGCCCACAGTACGGGTTAGTGGCTCCTCATCCTCCTCCTCCTCCTCATAGGTGTGAATTCCCGGTGGAATATAGCAGTCTCTGCTACATCTCTAGTGGGGGCAGATGCTGGAGAACACTTGCAGTAGTAGGGCCCCTTGATTTAGTGGGCCTTCATCTCTAGCATCCCAGCTATCATCATCATTAGAGTCGTGCTCTAGGAGCTATAGTGCTCATCATCTGAGTCGCTATCTACGTGACGCCACTTACGCCTGCCTGGCGCCACGTATTTCTCCTTGGCCAGATGGCCGATAAGCCTCTTTACCTGGGGCTTGACCTGCTTACCACGGGTAGACTCGCATACGACCCAGAGTCGTATGTCCATGATCTCCAAAGATAGTGCATTGTGGCGGTCCTATGGAAGCGAGGGCAGCTCTCATCAAAAATCAGCTGCAAGAACCTGGGGTACATACAGAAACCCTCTTTATCCTTGCCTCAAGATTCTCCATGACGTTAGAGAAGATCATGCTAGAGAAGCTGAAGGGGTAGTTCAGCACTAGTGCCACATAGGCATTTTGTATCTGGTCTGATAGGTCGTCGAACCCACCCCTTTTGGAAGCTATGCACTCTAGAATAACATGTGCTAAGTACTTATACTGGGGGTACAGGTTGCTCTTCTTGAGCACACCTGAGTTGATGTCCCCAGCGTACTTAATCCTCAGAAAGCATCCTCGCACTATCAGCGGGCGTAGCTTGGTGGGGTATCCAACATCATCTCCCAACCAAGTACACGTTGAATGTCTTCAACTATAATCTCTAGTCCATACCTAAGATGGAGCTCCTAATGCTGTATGGCTCTCGTGATCTATCCACAGATGCATTCTCCCAGAAGGCCTGGTGTAGAGACCTATAGGGAGTGCATGGAGTAGAGATGGCTTTGGGTATCCTCGATCGCTTGAGAAAAGTGATGATCTCAGCAAACTCGCACCATTCCGAGTTGTGTGGTCTAAATGAGCACAGATGTTGTGCTTGGGATTGATAGACCATCTATCAGCCATCGATCTGTAAACACAAGATACACAAACGTTAGATACTCACATAACACGAATCAGTTCTAAGTTACTTGATATAGTTCATTCTGATTCATTCATGCGAATGAATCATGCGATTGTGTTCAGTCAGTTGTACTGTCATGCGACTGGACTCATTCAGGTGAATGAACAAGAGACTGAGTTCAATTGGTTGACTGATCTTGCGATTGGTTTAGTCGGCTGACTGAGCTCATTCATATGATTCATTCGGCCGATTGAGCTATTCGGCCAGCTCAATCGTGCGATTGGAGTTCATCCTGACGACCGGTCGCATGACCAACTGTTCGGTCGACTTAGGTTCGAATCTTGACCAATTCATGAAATTAAACTTGTGTATAGGTTCTTAGACTCGCAATCACTTAACTAATAACCTAATAACATTATTCTTAACATTTTACATGGTTTCAGTAGGTTATTAGTCCATTGAGTGGTTCGGTTCTTGTTTCGGTCGCGAATCACTAATTAGGGCACCATATCTTCTGATTTCTATGAGATTTCAACACATTATACCTGTATAAATGCACACACATGTCAGAAGATCAATAGGAAAGTATAATCAAGGTCTAAAGAAATTTTGGCAGCGTAACGGTAGGATGTGCGATATAAGGGCGATTGGAGGTGACGAGCTGAACGCGATCAACTGTGGCCCTATTTATATTGAATCTGAGCTCAATCGGCCGACTGGACTCATTCGCTCGGTTCATTCGGGCGAATGGAACTCAGTCGGGCGATTGGCTTAGTCGTGCACATTCAGTCGGCTGACTGGAGCTCAGTCGGTCGATTGACTCATTCGCACACTCTCATTCGGTCGAATGGGTCATTCGGATAAGCCATTCGGGTGAATGGGTCATACTCATGTCCATGCGGTTGTTTAATGCATGATTATGGTCCATTCGCATGATTGGTCCATACTCATGGTCCATTCGTGTGAATGGGTCAGACTCATGAATTTGACTTTATGACCATTTTACGAATTACTCCCTTTTAACTTTTGAATAAAAGTTATGTGCACTTGATCATCCAGACATGATCATTTTAATCTTGAAAAAACCTTGATCACCTCAGACGTGATCCTTTTAAAACATTTTGTCACCTCAGACGTGACCCAATTTATTGAAAGCACGAGTGGTCACATCAGTCGTGACCTTTTAGATGATAAGGTCTTTATCAACTTCCATGACATAGTCCGATACAAACTTTGTATAGAAATAAAAGAAATAATACTAAAAACTTAAAATCAAGACATGTTTTTGTGAGGGTAAACTCCTAAGATGTAGTTCTAGGAACAATTTTTTTGAGAGAGCAACTTCAATCATTTAAACCATACATGGACTAATGCAAGTGGATACAGAGATTCAAATCATTCCGGACAAGTTATTTAAAAACCTTAGATGCTCTATTCTTGTTTTTCATCTAGAGTCATTTAGCAAATTTAGGAAATCATGCTAGTACTCTTAGGTACCCACACTGATTTGAACTTTCAAGAATTGTAGCCACAATGATTGTCAGTATACTTGTCCTCTTAAATCCATACACAGACTTTCAACACAGTTTGGTGACAGTTTAAGGTTTGTTTATTTCAACAAGCATTGTGGATCCCACACTTATATAGTAATCAACACCTTCCTCAGGGTAGTGTCAAGAAGAGATATTCTTAGAAATTTCAAAGAGAAGCCAATACTTAGGTCAATACCACCGCACGACAGAGAGGCGGCAAACAACAATGAGTTCTAGAATATATAGATTATGCTTATCCTCAGGTCAGTGCCATCGCACAGCAGAAAGGCACATAACCCATCTTCTTGTTTGAGCATTTTCATTTTTTTTTGCATTGATCCACGACAACATAAGTATCAGTTTGATTGCATTGTTTTATGCTTTTGCTCATGCTTTTGTCTTAGGCACAATGTGGCGTTTCTTTGCTCGTCACCCCTTATTGGAATCTTGTTGATTGTGTTAACCAGGGATAAGGTGTTACCCACAGCTAGTCAAACATCTTAGTTTAATCTTGAAATCACCAAAAAGGTCTAGTAATCTATTGTGTTGAATCTACCGACATCCTCTATGGTCTAGCAACCTCTAGGTCTACTTTCTTTGTGTTACCTTAGTGGTAGCTAGCTTATCTATCATATTTCCTTTTATATTGCTCAGACTACACAGACTTATACATGAGCTTTGCATCTTTTTCAATTTTGAATTTTTTAAAGTCCCAAATGGTTCGTACATGTGTACTATCATATTCCAAACATGAATCGGTATCATACATACGATCTTATTAGTATCAGATGCCTCTTCTTTTCCCTCGGCTTTTTTTTAAATTATTTATATTGCCTAAACTATTCTCCCCCTAAAATTATAAACCACCATGGAGTAGCGTTTTAGGATTTTAATAGGCAAGGAAATAAACCAATTGTAATGAAACGAATTTAACATTAAACAAAGACAAGAGAATAAAATAAATAAAATAAAAAATGTAAAAAATAAAAGAAACTAGGACATGACACGTCAGACTATACATGGTCATCTTCAGGAATGACCTCACTTTTCTTTTTAACGCCATTGACCTCTGACAAATATAAGAAAACGTGGTTGTCAAATGCCTTTGTATAGAGATCAGCGCGTTGAAAATCCGTATTTATTTTATCACATCGATTAAGTTCTTTTCAAGCAATCACGTACAAGTGATATTTAATACCGATGTGTTTGGTCTTAGGATGTTGGACCGGGTTCTTAGTAATGTAATTGCAGCAGAGTTATCAACAAAGATTGGAGTAGAAGAGAAGTGCAAACCGTAATCCCGCATTTGCTATTGAATCCATATGATTTGAGAGCAGCAACTTCCAGCGGCAACGTATTTAGCTTCACAGGTTGACAAGCAACCGAGGTCTGCTTCTTGCATGCTAGGTTACTAATCTTCTTCCAAAGAACTGACACCCTGCTGATGTAGATTTGTAGTTCATCTTGCAGCCGCCGTAATCCGAGTCGCTATACGCTGTAAGCTCAAAGTCATCATCATGAGGGTACCACAACCCAAGTGTAGGTGTGCCCTTCAGATAACGAAAAATCCTTTTAACCCCAAGAGATGGTCACCTTAGGCTTTGCCTGATATCGTGAGCATGTACATGTAACATACATAATATCAGGTCGGGAGGCAGTGAGGTACATGAGAGATCCGATCATCCCTCGGTACATAGTGGCATCTACAGATCACCATTCTCATCGGGTGCTACCATCATGGTTTGTAGCAAGTGGAGTGCCAGCCGTAGACGTATTCTCCATGTCAAACCGACTGAGAATATCCCCTACATACTTGGTCTGATGTAGGAAGATCCATTTGGTGTCTGATCCACCTGTAACCCGAGAAAGAACTTCATCTCCCCCATTGCACTCATCTCAAACTCAGTCTTCATTACTGCTTCAAACTCTTTGCATAATTCTTCGTTCTTTGAACCGAAGATTATGTCATCGACATAGATTTGTACCAGCAGTTATCTCCATCCTTTTCTTTGATAAACAATGTACAGTCAATGACTCCCCTGCGAAAACCGTTGTTTCACAGATTAGTCGAGAGTTTCTCATACCAGGCCCTCGGAGCTTTATGAAGCCCATATAGTGCCTTGTTGAGTTTGTAAACTCTGTCCTGATGATATGGATCCTCAAATCCCTCGGGTTGACTGACATACACTGTCTCTCGAATCTCACCATGAAGGAACACACTCTTCACATCTAATTGATAAACTTTGATTTTCATATACGATGCATAGGCAAGGAAGATGCGGATTGCTTCCATCCGTGCCACTGGTGCAAACACTTCATTGTAGTCGATAACCTCAACTTGTTGAAAACCTGAACGACACCGAGCTTTGTTTTTGATGATCACTCCCTATCATCTTTCTTGCATTTCAAGACCCATTTGGTACCAATGATTTTAACACCTTTAGGTCTATCTACTAGAGTCCATACACCTAACTTCTTAAACTGAAGAAGTTCTTCCTGCATGGCACTCACCCAAGCCTTATCATTTAGTGCGTCACTTACATACTTTGGCTCGAACTAAGACACAAAGCAGTGGTAGGCACCATCATGAATGTATCCCTTTTCCATCACAGAGGCATAATCAGCTGAGTACAACTGATTTCTAGTCTGAACCCCTGATCTCACATCTCCTATAATACTATCCAAAGGATGATAGAGGTTTAGACGTGAGCCGGGAGTTGTTGGAACAACTACCTCAGAATCAAGATTGTGAACATTTGGTTCTGAATCTGAGACAATAGGAGTCTGAGGTTCCGACATCTCAGATGCATCATTATGAGATGCTTGTGGACTTGAGGTAAGAGGAACCTATGCATCCTGGTTGATCTGATCATTTTCCACATTTTCTTCATCAGAGGAGGTGTCACTCACCTCAAGTGCTCCCCCTGAATAGGTAGATAATGGACATTGTGAACTGGATGGTGTTGAATCTTGAGACGGTGTGTTCAAGACATCATACATCATCTTGTTTGCCAACTCGTCTTCTGAAGCAGAAAAAGGAATATTGAAGGATTTGAAGAATCTATCATAGTCGAAGAAGTAAGCAGATCCTTTTCTAGCAGGCGTTGTGATGTATCTCTGAACATCAACGTTACACCACACCTCTACTTGACCAATTGAGTTGTTGTAAACTCTCTTGTTCGGTATGTTGTATCCTAGAAAAATCCCTTCATCAACCTTCTCACTAAATTTCCCTTCCTGAGCCTTCTTCAGTAAGGTGCATAGAGCACCAAACGGCTCGAGATACTCTAAGTTAGGTTTACATCGTTGTATAACTCGTAGCACGTTTTTCCATGGCATTTCACTACCAGAACTCGATTAAGCGTGTAACACGTATTTGCTACTGCTTCATTCCAGAATTGAATAGGTAGTTTCGAGTCTGCCAGCATAGTGCGTGCCGTCTCTATCAAGCTGCGATTCTTCCGTTCAGCAACCCCGTTCATCTGAGGAGTGTAGGCAGAGGTGAATTGATGCACAATTCCCTTTTCCTTGCAATATGCCTCCATCCACTGATTCTTGAGCTCGATTCCGTTGTCTGAGCGCATTTGTCGTACCTTCAGCTTGTATAGGGATTCCAGTGTAGTTACTAATTTGTTGAAAGATTCAAATGTTTTTGATTTGGATTTAGAAACATTACCCAAGAGAATCTTGAGTAGTCATCTGTAACCACATAGCAATACAAGTCGCCTGCGATGCTTCTTGTACTGACTGGACCAAACAGATCCATGTGAAGGAGCTCAAGAGGAAGTTCTATAGAATGGACTTTCTTTTCTTTATGAGACTTCTTTGTCTGTTTGCCCTTTTTGCACGCAACACAGAAATCCGGGAGTTGGAAGTTTTTGACATTTACTCCCCTC
This sequence comes from Flaveria trinervia, assembly GCA_025506515.1. Taxonomy (NCBI): domain Eukaryota; kingdom Viridiplantae; phylum Streptophyta; class Magnoliopsida; order Asterales; family Asteraceae; genus Flaveria; species Flaveria trinervia. Next base: position 24,076,265 of record CM046448.1, read on the forward strand.
ACTAGATCATTCTGGACCAAGTGATTCATCTTCCTCGGATTTATGTGTCCCATTCTCCTTTGCCAGGAGATGGAATCCTTCTCAGTGGCTTTGGACAAGAAGCACTGAACTTCATGATCCGTTGTGGAGGCCTTTGAGAAATCCAAAACATAAAGATCATTATATCTTGAAGCTGACATTAGAATTTGGTCCTCCGGAATCATGTAGTCCTTCTTTAGAACATAGCACTTCTTGTTGTCAAAGACTACCTTGAATCCTTTATCAAATTTGAGAGACTAAAAGCAAGTTATTTTGTAGTTGTTGGACGTAGTTTACCTTATCAAACTTAACCTTCTCATTTCCCCTTCCCCTTGGGCTATGATGTACCCGCCTTTGTTTCCAGCAAATGAAACATGCCCTCCTTTGATTTTTCTGACGTTTGATAAGAGAGCTCTATTCCCTGTCATGTGCCTGGATGCTCTGCTATCTACAATCCATGTGTTAGTCTCAGCACTATAGCGAACACCCTGCACATTCAATGAAAACATTAGTTCATGTTAGGAACCCAAGCCTTCACTGGCTTGGGTTTCCCTGAGGCATCACACATCATAATTCACCCATTGACCATTTGAGGTTGGGGAAGCTCAGATTTTGGTTTGTTCACATTTTCAGACGTGGAGGCGGATTTTTCTTTCCATAGACCAGCTTTGTGTAAGGCATGTTTGTGATAGACAGACGACTGGCTGATGGATTGAACTTTGGGTTCACTAGACCTTTTTGGAGGCGTCACTGAGTTCCTCTTAAAAGATCTAGGTGTAGATACTGGAAGTTCTACTTTCCTCCTCGGTGTCTGATAGTAAGGACACTGAGACGCTATGTGACCATACTCTCCACAATTATAGCAGGATCTGCTTTCAACTTTATGGTTTATTTGTTTTAGTGGAGATGTAAAAGTCACGCAGTTGGCCTTATTATGTTTGGATTGAGACAATTCTTTATTAGATGTATGATTTGGTTTTACAAACTTAATTTCTTTACCTGTTTTACACCTTTTATCTCTTGTTTACCTGGACTTTGACATGAAGCTCGTGATTGATTAGTTTTATAGTCTTTTTGGGTTCTTGTTTGACGTGGTTTGACCCAGATTTCAAATTAACCTTTTCAAATTCAGTTTCCAGGTTAACACAAGGCATCTTCCCTTTTGCCTTTGAAGTGGCTTCCTTTTGTTTAGAGTCAGATTCATTTGATTTACTTACAGAATCTAGATCACTAACAAGAGGAGTGGACACCACATGATCCTTGATGGGGTTATTGTTAATAGGTTTGCTTTTGGTGTTCATCAAGGTCTCAGGTGGTGATGGCACCACTTTGTATCCCAGCCCCTCCCCATTATTTCTCTCTCTAACTAAGTGTTGGACATGTGTGATGAGCTTGTCCAACTATGCAGTTTTTGTTTTAAGAGTTGACTTCAACTTCTAAAACAGCCTTTTGCTTCTTAGTGTCCTCTAGGGAGTTCAGATAGTACCTAATATCATTTGCTTGGTTAAAGGTGACTACCTCTGTTTCCCTAAGCTGTTTAGTCAATAGGTCTATAATTTTTCTTATAAGTGTGCTCGTTATGTTTTAACACTCTATTTGCCTCAGTGCACAGTTCCAGGTCTTTTACTAAGTTATCATTATGATGTAATAACCTAGCAAATTTTAAATCTATACTTTCTCTAAATTTATTACAATCTAAACAAGCATGATTATTAAATAACTGGTTAGTAGTACTTACCTGAGATGTTAAGATGAATCAGCCATGAGTACAGAATCAGTTGATTCTGGTTCTGGTAATTCTAACGTTGATGTAGATTTTTCTTCTTCAGGTAGGTGGTTGACCACATGTGTAGTGTCTTCAGAATTTGACATCGCAAGCTCTATTGCTATGTTTCCCTCACTAGCAGAATCGTCATCGATGTCCTCCACATGAGCTATGTTGGACTCTCCCGGTGACATGAACCGAAAAATCCAGTCCTGTCCTTCATCCTCATTAGCAGTCAAGGCTTTGGGGTCCTTACTTGATGAAGTAAAACTGCTAGATGTGGCTTTGTCCTGACGATTGAATGACGCGAAGGGATTACCGTTCCCTGTCTTGTTTGGCTTTACACACTCCCGCTTGAAGTGTCCCTTTTCACCACAGCTGAAACAAGTAACCTTTGACTTGTCGAAGGCAAAGGTTGTGTCTTTGATCGCAACCAAGTTCTGTCTAGTCTTTTTGACAAACTTTTTAGCTCGTCGGATAGCACTTGCCAAAGCCCACATTATGTCCATACGTTCCAACTCCATTCGTCCACCTGTTTATAATCTTCATCTGCCAGGTGACAATTTCCTATCTTTCTAGCAACTAGTCCATCATAGGAGTGGACTACAACAGCTAAGAGGTCCATGTGTTCTTTGGCCACCTCAACATCACATTCTTGAAGTCGTAGGTTTTCAGTTTTGTTGCATTGGATTCAGGTATCATATAGTGGGTGCTAGACGACCCAGACGTTTCGGACCCTGAAGTTGACAGTTGTGCTAGAATTGCTGCGCTTGAGACGAAGGCGGTTTGTAGTGGTGCTCTAGATGTCTTACCGGAGGAGTTGCATTGTAGAGTGCAGGATTCTGATCGTAGTTGGCCTTTTGGGCTCTGTACTTCATCCTTAGCTCCTCTTCCCTCAATGTAAGAATGAAGTCATTTATGTCTAACTTCGAGAGCATCCCATTCTGTCTGAGGTTTGAGAGGAAGGAAACCCATTTCTCCGGTAGACCATCTACAAATTTGATACCTTATCCTCCATCGACGTATTACACCATGAGGGTGCATCTCACTCATCAAGTGGTAGATTCTATCGATCACATCATCCAGACCTTCTTTCCTATTGAAGAGAAGTTTTCGAACTCCTTCTTCAAGGCTTTGGCCTTAATGGCCTTGAGTGAGGGATTTCCTTCATACCTCTTCTCCAATGCATCCCATAGTTTCTTTTTGCTTGAGTATACTCCGAATACTGATGGAAGATATCATTCAGAATAGACTGAGTGAGCAAAGCGTATACTTTCTTCTCAGCGTTGTATTTGACCTTCTGAGCATCCGACGTTCCACTTAGAGTAAGCTTACTCCATTTGCTCCTACGGGCATGCTATACCCTGACTCTATTGCCTCCCACAGATTTGTATCTACTCCATTTAAGTAGATTTCAAACGTTGCTTCCATTGTGGTAGTCGTCTAACGTTATAAGCTTCGGGGGTTCCAACAATAGTAGATTCTAGATACGAGTATCTCTACTTGCTGTGTATGCTGAAAACTGGTCCTCCATTTCACTTAACTTGAGTATTTAACAGACCGCTGATGTATGCGAATGAAGGTATGCGATTGGACTTATTCGGGCGATTAAACCAATGCGGATGGTTCAATCGTGCGACTGAACAAATCGGATGAGTCGATCGGCCGAATGAACTAATGCGGTTGACCGGTCCGAATGAGATTCTCAATCGTACGAATGAGCGTACGAATGAGTCCAATCGTGCGGTTGGAGAATGCGAATGAACTCAATTGTGCGATTGAGCTAATCGTGCGACTGAACTTGCTGAAGTTTGATAATTCGTAGGTTAAACGTGTTTTGGCCGCAAAAACTCGAATTTTACCAAACCCTAATCGTCGTATACCGGAAAAACTAAACTTTTAGGTCAGGAAACGTCTAAGACTCCGTTAGACACAAAAATATTGCATTTTTTATGAAGAAGCACAACTTTTGTATCAAAACTATTGAACCAACACGTAATCAAGAGCCAAAGCTCTGATACCACTTGTTAGGATCTGGTGTTTGAACAAAACACCAACTGTTAACGTGTTAAACCAAACCAAATAGGGCGGAATCCTATTTGATTGGCGATCCAATCAGTGAGAACGCACGCAGACATAATAATGAATTGAATCTAACGTCAAGAATCGATTAGGAATCGATCTATAGGGTTCTATGAACTTGGAGTACGAACTCAGAGGCTTTTGGACGGCTAGGGTACGTCTGGAGTCGAAGTGTATTCAATCCTTCTTATTTGTCCTATTTTTCCACGAATTTGGTGGTATTTATAGGTTAGGTTTGCTCATACGGGCGACTGAACCATGAGCTTGGTTCATTCGTGCGATTGAGCCATGCGGTTGATCCATTCGGATGACTGAATGTTCAGTCGTGTGACTGAGTCAGACGCATGAAACTGTTCAGGCGTATGGACTATTTAGGCACTGGACACTCAGTCGCATGGCCATTCAGACGCATGACCACTGTTTGGGCACATGGTCCGTCAGACGCATGAGAACTTCACTTAACCAAGTTTGAATGTTTTCATTATTATAACATTATGTACATTAATTCAAACAATCACAAACCTATATAATCTTAGTCAATATGCGTTACCCAACTCATTAATGAAATATTAAACATTATAAATCACAACCAAACATTATCATTTCTGTGAAGTCGGTTTTTCGGGATCGATAAACATCCGAGCATGTTCTTGACGGAAGGATGAACAACCAAAACCAAAAGTCAAATCAATAACACAAACTATCAAATATTGGTTTCATTGATAAAAACCTACTGATTACAAGGTCGTTACAACATAAGAATCAAGACTCTTGGCAAGGGGAAGATCGAGCATGATCTCCCCTCTCATCCGGCAGCCCTAGGCTCCGGGCAGACTTCCTCTCAATCCCTCATCTCTCTACACATTGAAACTGGTATATATAGGCCTCGGCTCATATTAGATGCGACCGGGCCCAGTCGTACGATTGGACCATGCGTATGGTTCAATCGTACGACTGGCCCATGCGTATGGTTCAATCGTACGACTGGACCATACTTATGGTTCAGTCTTACGAATGTCCCAATTGCATCTCTCAGTCGCACGGCTGGTCCATTAGCATGGCTCAGTTGTACGACTGAGTCTCATTCGCATATGCTCCTGCGAATGACCCAGTTTCATGCGTTAACAACATATCAGATGTATAACATTAAGCCTAGACTATTCGACAAGCGACGGACACACTATATATGACTATATATGCTCCAACATCTTGTTAGGACCTGGTACTTGAACAAAATACCGAATGATTAACATGTAGACCAAACCAAATAGTGCGGCATCCTATTTGATTGGCGATCCAATCAGTGAGAATGCATGTAGAATCAATAAAGTATTGAATCAAACGTTAAGAATCAATTAGGAATCGATCTACAACGTTCTATGAACTTGGAGTATCAACTTGGAGGCTTCTGGATGGCTAGGGTACGTCTAGAGTCGAAATAGAATGAATGCCCCCGTATTTCCACGAATTGGGTTGTATTTATAGGTTAGTATTGTTCATTCGTGCGACTGAACCATTAGTATGGTTCAGTCGTGCGATTGAACCATGCGGTTGATTCATTCGCACGACTGAGTGTTCAGTCGTGCGACTGAGTCATTCGTATGAAGTTATTCATGCGTATGGTCCATTCGCATGTGCCATTCGCATGAGAACTTCATTTTGTTAAGTTTGAACGTATTAATTAATATAACATTGTGTAACAATGCAAACAACCACAACCTAATTAATCAATTCAATATCGACTCATTAATCATTCCAACCATTATATCAGAATCAGACAAACAAGATCTATTACATTCATATCATGATCTAGGGACATACATGTATCAACAAACTCCCCATTGGACCTAGATCTCTCTAATGTCTTGTTTTCTTCATTACCTCCTCATACTTCTTGTACTTATCCTCTTTTGTGACTCCTGCATGAATCTCAAATGCAAAACAGAGTCTTATGACATTCTGGAACTGGAGGGCTTGTAATATATCCTGCGTATCATAGAACAGTGGCCACTTGTATAGAGTGTAGACATCATTAGCTGACAAGTTGGTAAGCCACATTGGGTCAAATACCCTGATAGTAACCATTTGGCCCTCTTTGTTTAGGACTATGACCGCTTCTCCTGTCCTCCAATCATAGTACCACCACTTAAAGTGTGGAGTGAAGTCCTGTGGCATTTCCCTGAGTGGGATTCTTGACATCGTGCACGGAGGACTCCATTTCAACACTATCTTTGGCGTTCCAGTAATGGCATCAACTTCAGACCTTCTGATGTACCTTGTAGGCTGTTGGGGTCTGAAGTTAACCCACCTGGTGTGGTACTCCTTCCTTAGGGTAGCCTCAAACCAGCCTAACATCTTTCTCGGGTCAGCATACAACAGCTTCAGTTTGGCCAGCTGGTTGAGCTCAAAACCTGGTAAAGTCTTTAGATCATGTGGAAATCTAAAGTACTCTATGCCCTTCTCACTCTTAACTACATATACGTTAAGGTCCTCAAAATATGCCCATGCTATAATCCTGCCTGACACATTATGATGTTTCTTGACTCTGTAGAGTTTGGTGTAGTCGTCCTGTTTAGGTGCAGCGCGTTGGGCTCTAACTTCTTCAAAACAGGCAGCCCACTCAGCCTTTCGGATATCAACATCATCATTTGAGGCTTGTGCCGTTCCCTCTGTCTTCTCCGACTCCTGCTCCATTTTGTCTAACACCTCAAACGTATCACTGACAAGGGATTCACCCAGATTGGGGACCACATTTCCCTCATTGTCAGCATACTGAGGGTAGTGCTCTGCAGTGACAGCTTCTATCTCTATTTCATCAACATCGTTGAGCTCTTCGTCACTTGTCGAGTCGCACGTTGGAGCATCCTTCACAATCTTATCGGGATTTAACTTGAAGATCTCAACTAATTACTCGTCGGTAAGATTACGAATGATTTCTCCTTCCTCAGGAGTATACATAACCGATCTCCTGACAATACCCTGCAGATCAAGAATCAACGTCAGTTGAGTCTTGACCTGTTGGAGGGGAGCAATATCGTATTCATCTCTTTGGAAATCAGGTTCTGCTTGATTTAAAACATTCAACACAACAAACATTAGTTAATAATCAAGACAGAAATACATTAATCTTAATATAAACATCAAATACATAAGTTTAATACATGATTCAAGTACAAAAGCTATCAAATACATGATCATCTAATCATTACTTTTATCTTCAATCGCTGGATCAACAGTAGGTGAGGCAGAAGAGGAAGCTCATTGGTCTTGATTTCTTTTTGATCTTATATCTTGACCCTGAGCTGAGGCAGATGCAGCTGCATCTCCTCCTTCATCATCATCATCCTCATTCCTCTCCTCTGTCCTCTCGTCCTCAATCCCCTCATCATCCTCAGTCTCATCATCATCATCCTCATCATCATCCTCATCATCTTCGTCTCCTTCTTTAATCTTTAGTGGCTCGTCTTTAGATCCCTTAAGCTTTAGCATGATGTTCTTCTTAGCCTCCTGCAACTCCTCAATCCTCTTAGTAGATGTGACACTGTGCTCTTGGAGTTGGGAGATCTCATGGCTCTGAGCAGCCATTTGTTGGGCCTGCTCATCTATCAACCAAGCCTGCTCCAAGATCTGTTGAGACTGTGCTGCAGTAAGATTTGTCAGATGACGGATCTGCACCGTCTTCTCCTCATCAGCAGCTAATAGACGCATCACCATCCAGTTCAGAGCAGAAAGCTGTTCCTCTACCCCAATTGGAGGTAGAGGAGATCCATATATATGTGCGGGATGGGATGAGGGTCCTACTTGGTGGCTAGTGGTGGTGGTGGCTGTGGTGAAGATGGGGTTGGGTCTGTGAGATAGTGGAGGTGATGTAGGAGTGAAAGATATGGTGGTGGTTGGCATATGTATAGTGGTGGGAGGTGTGGTGGTGCTAGTGGTAGCTGTGGTGGCTGTGGTGGTGGATGGTGTGGCTGTAGAAGTGGTAGTGGTGGTGGTAGATGTAGTGGCTGTGGTGGTGGCGAAGGTGAGTCTTCTCTTCTTCTTCTTCTGGCCGTGAGGCTGAGCCATCCTTTTCTTCCTCGATCCAGTCAAGGTGGATGCTCCCCCTAGAACACGGCTAGCTGACTCAGGGGCATAGCTAGGATCTGCAGTCGTCTCTCCTGAATCCCTGGGGCGTTCACCAACCGCCCGGAGTCCATACTCTGTGAGAACAACCTTGCTTCCCACAGTCCTCGTCAAGGGCTCCTCATCCGACTCTTCTTCCTCCTGACCAGGTATGAAGTCCTGGTGGAAACCCGCTGACTCAGCTATGTCGCCTGTTGGGGCAGATACTGGAGGTATAACATCTAAAGTTGTGCCCCTCGGTGGAAGAGGCATATCATCCCCAGCATCCCCACTGTTATCATCGTCTGAATCAAGCTCTGGGAGCAATAGCCTCTCATCGTTTGAATCGCCGTCATCATGACGCCAATTGCGTCTACCTGGCGCCACATATCTTTCATTGGCCAGATGGCCGATCAACCTCTTTACCTGGGGCTTTACTTGCTTGCCCCGATACACTCTCATGCGACCCAAAATCGTGTCATCCATAATCTCTAAGGCAACCGTATCATGGCTCTCCTTGGGAAGTAATGGCAGCTTCTCGTTGAAGATCAGCTACAGAATCTGGGATACATACAAAAACCCTCCTTCCCCTTGGCCTTCAGATTCTCCACCAGATATGAGAAGATCATGCTCGAGAAGCTGAAGGGGTGGTTCAGCACCAGTGCCACATATGCATTCTTAATCTGGTCTGATAGGCCATCAAACCCACCCCTCCGAGAAGCAATACACTTCAGGATCACATGCGCCAAGTACTTATACTAGGGACACAGGTTGCTCTTGTTGAGCACACCTGAGTTGATGTCCCCAGCATACTTGATCCTGAGAAAGAAACCTCTGACTGTAAATGGATGTAGTCTGGTGGGGTAATCAGTATCGTTCCCAAAATCAAGTACTCTCTGGATGTCAGCTGCTGTAATCTCAATATCATGACCATGAATGGAGCTCCGTATGCTGTAAGGCTCACGTGAACGATCTACGAAAGCATTCTCCCAGAAAGCCTGATGTAACGACCTGTAAGGTGTACATGGTGTGGATATGGCTTTATGTATTCGAGAACGTCGAAGGAACGCAATAATCTCTGTAAACTCGGCCCCATTCCGAGTCATATGGTCCAAATGAACACATATATTGTGCTTTGGATTGATGGACCATCTATCAGCCATTGACCTGATACACAAGACACAGAACCATTAGAAGGTCATATATTCAAAATTCAGTTCAAGGTGTATAGTTTATATTCAATCTGATTCATTCATGCGATTGAATCATGCGACTGAAGTCAGTCGGTTCTCCTTTCATGCGACTGAGCTCATTCGGGTGAATGAGACATGCGACTTAGTTCAATCTGTTGGCTGAGTCTGCGATTGGTTCAGTCGGCCGACTGAGTTCATTCGCATGGTGCATTCAGCCGATTGACCCAATCGCAAGATTCAATCGTGCGATTGGAGTTCATCCGATCGACTAGTCGCTTGTCCCACTGTTCAGTCGCCTGCGGTTCGAATCTTGATCAAATCAAGTTATTGAACATGGTTTAATGGTCCATTTGACTCGCCATCTTGTCACTAATAACCTATTAAACTTAATTTTAACATTTGCTTAGTTTATGTTGGTTATTAGGTCATTTACAGTCCGGTTCTTGTTTCACTTGAATATCACAAATTTGGGTTCAATGTCTTCTGATTTCTGTAAGATTTCACTGCAATGTACCTGTATAATCGACAACCCACGTCAGAAGATCAATAAAGATGTAAAAACAAGGTCTAGAGGAATTTCGGTAGAGTAACGGTACTTGGTGCGATTTAGGAGCGATTGAGGGTGATGAGTGGAATGCGATCGAATATGGCCCTTTAAATACCGAAGCTGAGTTCAATCGGCCGACTGGCCTCATTCGCTCAGTTCATTCGGGCGACTGAGGCTCAGTCGTGCGATTGGCCCAGTCAGTCGCATTCAGTTGGCCGATTGAGTCTCAGTTGACAATGACTCATTCGTGCCCTTTCATTCGCACCTTCAGTTAACCGATTGAGTCTCAGTCGGTCGACTGACTCATTCGCACCCTTTCATTCGGTCGAATGGATCATTCTGATAAGCCATTCAGGTGAATGGCTCAATCTCATGTCCAGTCGTGCGAATGGGAGCCATTCGCATGGTTGGTCCATACTTATGATCCATTCGTGCGAATGGGTTACACTTATGAAAATTTAGCACTTAAACCCTTTTTACCTGTTGAAATTAACATTATGAGCATTTGATCATCTCAGACATGATCCTTTTAAAGAATTTAGTCACCTCAAACGTGACCCTTTTAAACTTTGAAAACACATGTGGCCATCTCAGACATGACCCTTTTAGGTGAGTTAATCCCATACAGATTTTCATGATATAGTCCGACGAACAAACAAACTAAAATGGCTAACTAACTAGAAATTTAAGCTAAATACAAAAATAAAACTTGTTTTTGACCTTTTGTGAGAGATAAATCCTAAGATAGACATCTACTGGATTTGGTTCCAGAATAGGCAGCTTCAATTTAGTTTGACCACACCTGGACCAATTCAATTTTGGAATCATACAGGCAAGTCAAATCATTTGGGACTTGTTATCAAAAACTTTTTCATGCTCAATTCCTGGTTTTCATCTAGAGTCGTTAGCAAACTTAGGAAATCACACTGGTACTATTAGATTCCCACATTGATTTGAACTTTCAAGAATTGCAGCCACAATGATTGTCAGTATATTTGTCCTCTTAAATCCATACATAGACTTTAGACACAAACTGGTGATAGTTTTAGGTTTAATTATTTCAACTAACATTTTTGGATCCCACACTTATATGGTAATCAACATTTCTCAGGAGCTTTTGAGCGGTCTACGGGTATTTTTACTAGAAGAGACTATTCTTAGAGCTTTCAAAGAGAAGCCAATCCTCAGGTCAGTGCCATCGCACAGCAGAGAGGCGGCAAACAACAATGAATTCTAGAATATCTAGGTTATGCTTATCCTCAGGTCAGTGCCATCACACAGCAGAGAGACACACAACCTATCTTCTTGTTAGAGCAGCTAAATTTTCTTTTGCATATAATGCACCAACAACATATGTCATTAGCTTGATAGCATTTGTCTTTCATTTTTTCGTGCTTTGCTCTATTTATGATCATCCGCACACATTTGTGGCGTTTACATGCTCATTACCCCTTATTGGAATATTGTTGATTGTGTTAACCAGTGATAAGATGGCAGCCCACAATCAGTCGAACAACTTAGTTTGATCTTGAGATCACTAGTCAGGTCTAATCATCTATTATGTTGAATCTACCAACATATCATTTGTGGTCTAGCAACATCTAGGTCTACTTTCTTTGTGTTACCTTAGTAGTTACTAGTTTTTCTATCATCTTCCCTTTATATTGCTTAGACTACACAGAATTATACTTTGAATTTTGCATCCTTTCTAAATTAAAATTTTAAAGTCTCTTTTGATTTGTTCCTGTGTACTATCATTTTCCAAAAGGTTTGAATCGGTATCACAGATACGATCTACCTTATATCAGCTATCCACTCCTTCTTCCTCGTTTTTTTATAATATTACTAGCTGACCTACTCTCCCCCTAAAATTCTAAAATCATACTGGATTTAATTATTTTAGGATTTTAACAGACAGCTAAATAACATGAATTTAATTTAAACATAATAAAATAAATAAGGAAAAATAAAAATATAACTACAATGCATCGGACTACACATGATCATCATCAGGAATAACATCACTTTTCTTTTTAACGCCGTTGACCTCTAACAGATATAGAAAACGTGGTTTATCAAGGCTTTTGTATAGAGGTCAACGCGTTGAAAGTCAATATTAATTTTTACCACATCGATTAAGTTCTTTTCAAAACAGTCTCTTATGAAATGGTATTTAATATCGACGTGTTTGGTCTTTGGATGTTGTACCGGATTTTTAGTTACTGCAATTGCAGCAGAGTTATCTACAAAGATAGGAGTAGAAGAAAACTTTAAATCGTAATCCCGTATTTGCTGTTGAATCCATATGATTTGTGAACAGCAACTTGCAGCAGCAACGTATTCGGCTTCACAGGTTGACAATGCAACCGAGGTCTGCTTCTTACACTGCCAGGTAACTAATCTCCTCCCAAAGAATTGACACCCTGTTGATGTAGACTTGTAGTTCATCTTGCAGCCCCCGTAATCCGATTCACTATACGCCGTGAGCTCAAAGTCATCATCATGAGGATACCACAACCCAAGTGTGGGTGTACCCTTCAGATAACGAAATATCCTTTTGACCACGATCAGATGGTTAACCTTAGGCTTAGCCTGATATCTAGAACATAAACATGTAGCATACATGATATCAGGTCTTGAGGCAGTGAGATACATGAGGGATCCAATCATTCCTCGGTACATTGTGGCATCTACCAGATCTCCATTTTCGTCAGGTGCTATATCATGATTTGTAGCAAGTGGAGTCCCAGCAGCAGAAGCATTCTCCATGTCAAAACAACTGAGAATGTCTCCCACATACTTGGTCTGATGTAGAAAGATCCCATTTGGTGTCTGATCCACCTGTAACCGAGAAAGAATTTCATCTCCCCCATAGCACTCATCTCAAACTCTTTCTTCATAACCGCTTCAAACTCTTTGCATAATTCTTCGTTCTTTGAACCGAAGATTATGTCATCGACATAGATTTGTACTAGCAGTAGGTCTCCATCTTTGTCTTTGATGAATAGTGTGCAGTCAGTGACTCCCCTGCAAAAGCCGTGTTTCACAAGATCAGTTGAGAGTTTCTCATACCAGGCCCTTGGAGCTTGATGAAGCCCGTATAAGGCCTTGTCAAGATTGTAAACTTTGTCCCGATGATAAGGATCTTCAAATCCCTCGGGTTGACTGACATACACTATCTCTTGAATTTCTCAATGAAGGAATGCACTCGTCACATCTAATTGATAGACTTTAATCTTCATATACGATGCATAGGCAAGGAAGATACGGATGGCTTCCATCCTTGCCATGGGTGCAAACACTTCATTGTAGTCAATCCCCTCGACTTGGCGAAATCCCTGAACAACCAGTCGAGCCTTGTTCCTGATAATGACCCCTTGGTCATCCTTCTTGCATTTCAAGACCCATTTGGTGCCAATGACCTTAGCACCTTTAGGCCTATCTACCAAAGTCCATACTCCTAACTTCTTGAACTGAAGAAGTTCTTCTTGCATGGCACTCACCCATGCCTCATCATTTAGTGCATCACTGACGTATTTTGGCTCAAATTGCGAGACAAAACACCGATAAGCACCATCATGAATGTATCCCTTTTTCATAACAGAGGCATAATCAGCTGAGTACAGCTGATTTCGGGTTTGTACTCCTGATCTGACATCCCCAATGACATTGTCTAAGGGATGATAGACGTTTAGACGTGATCCTGGAGTAGTAGGAATAGCTACCTCAGAGCCAAGATTATGAACATTTGGTTCTGCATCTGAGGTAGAAGGAGTTTGATGTTCCAAAGTCGAAGGTGCATCACCGTTAGATGCTTGTGGACTTTCAAGAACTGGAACCTATTGCTCTTGACTGTTTTAGTCATCTTCTTCAGCTTCATCTTCAGAGGAGGAGTCACTGTCGTCGACTACTCCCCCTAATTGAGTAGATGATTCTCCCTATGAACTCGATGATGTTGAATCAAGAGATGGTGTATTCAAGGTATCATACATCATTCGAGTAGCTAACTCATCATCAGAAGGAGAGATAAAGATGTTGAAGGACTTAAAGAATCCATCATAGTCGAAAAAGTAGGCGGGTCCTTTGCGAGTAGATGGTGTGGTATATCTCTGAACAACAACATTACACCACACTTCTACTAAACCCGTTGAGTTGTTGTAAACTCTCTTGTTCGGTATGTTGTATCCTAAGAAGATCCTTCATCAGTCTTCTCGCTAAATTTTCCTTCTTGAGTTTTCTTCAGAAGTGTGCACGGCGCGCAAATGGTTCGAGATACTCCAGATTCGGTTTATGTCGTTGTAGTAGCTCGTAACATGTCTTTCCGTGGCGCTTGACTATCAGAACTCGATTCAGTGTATAACACGCATTAGCCACTGCCTCATTCCAGAATTGGATAGGTAGTTTCGAGTCTGCCAGCATTGTCCGTGCTGTCTCTATCAAGCTTTTGTTCTTTCTCTCAACAACACCATTCATCTGAGGCATGTAGGCAGAAGTGAATTGATGCACAATTCCCTTTTCCTTGCAGTAAGCCTCCATCCACTGATTCTTGAATTCAGTCCCGTTGTCTGAGCGTACTTGCTTCACCTTCAGCTTGTAGAGAGATTCCAGTGTGGTTACTAACTCCTTGAATGACTCAAATGTTTCTGATTTGGACTTTAGAAACATTACCCAAGAGAATCTTGTATGGTCATCAGTAACCACAAAATAGTACAAGTTGCCTGCAATGCTCTTTGTACTGACTGGACCAAACAGCTCCATGTGAAGAAGTTCAAGAGGAAGCTCGATAGAATGAACTTTCTTTTCCTTATGAGTCTTCTTCGTCTGTTTGCCTTTCTTGCATGCTACACAGAAAGCAGGAAGTTGGAAATTTTTGACGTTAACACCTCGCACTAGATCCTTCTGAATCAAGTGATTCATCTTCCGTTGATTTATGTGTCCCATTCTCCTGTGCCAGGAAATGGAGTCCTTCTCAGTAGCTTTTGATAGGAAGCACTGAACTTCATGATCCGTTGTAGAAGCCGTTGAGAGATCCAAAACATAAAGGTCTTTATATCTTGAAGCTGTCATCAGAACGTGGTCATCCGGAATCACGTAGTCGTTCTTTAGGACGTAACACTTCTTGTTGTCGAATATGACTTTAAAACCTTTATCATAGATTTGGGAAACAGAAAGTAAGTTGTTTTGAAGTTGTTGAACATAGTTCACCTTATCAAACTTAACTTTTGGATTTCCAACTTCTCCCTGAGCTGTGATATAGCCTCCCTTGTTTCCAGCAAACGAAACATGCCCTCCTTTTATTGCTTGACGTTTGATAAAAGAGCCCTGTTTCCTGTCATGTGCCTGGATGCTCCGCTGTCTACAATCCACGTGTTGGTTTCAGCACTGTAGCAAACACCGTACACATATAATGTAAAACATTAGTTTAGGTTAGGAACCTAAGCCTTTACTGGCTTGGGTTTCCGAGAGACATCACACATCATGAATTCAACCCATTGACCCTTGAGGGTGAGGGTAGCTCAGGTTCCTTCTTGTCATCATTATCAGACACGGAGGATGACTTCTCTTTCCATAAGCCAGATTTGTGCAATGCCTGTTCGTGATAAACAGTCGACTGACTAATGGGTTGAACGTTAGGTTCACTAGTTCTTCTAGGTGGAGTTAAAGAACTCCTCTTAGAATACCTAGGTTTTGAATCCTGAAGTTCAATCTTCTTCCTAGGTGTCTGATAGTAAGGACAAAAGGAAGCAATGTGTCCACACTCTCCACAGTTGTAGCAAGACCTGCTATCAACTTTATGATTAAACTTTCTTTATGGAGATGTGTGTGACACCCTAGTAACATCACTTAGTTTGGGTTTTGACTCTGTTTCTTTTGATGTTTTCTTCTGTTTAACAAAATCAATTGTTTTAACATTTTTAACATCTTTTTCCTTTTGGTTAACTGGTTTTTGACATGAAGCTTGTGAGAGATTAACATTAGCAGTCCTTTTAGATTCAGATTTGACTTTGTTTGACTCGGACTTTATATTAACCTTTTCAAATTCTTTTTCCAGATTAACACAAGGCATTTTACCCTTTGCCTTTGAAGTGGCCTTCTTTTGTTTTGTTCCAGATTCAATTGATGAACATGAGGAATCTGGATCACTAACAAGACGAGTAGACACCGCATGATCCTTGATGGGGTTGTTATTTATTGGTCTACTCTTAGTGTTCATCAAGGTCTCAGGTGGTGGTGGAACCACTTTATAACCCAAACCCTCCGCGTTGTTTCTTTCTCTCACTAAGTGTTGGACAATGTGTGATGAACTTGTCCAACTGTGCCGTTTTTGCTTTAATGAGGTTACTTCTACTTCTAAGACCGCCTTTTGCTTCTTAGTGTCTTCTAGGGAGTTAAGATAGTACCTAATGTCATTCGCTTGGTTAAATGCAACTACTTCAGTTTCCCTAAGCTGTTTGGTCAAAAGGTCTATCTTTTCTTTGTAACTATGCTCATTTTATTTTAAAACTCTATTAGCCTCAGTGCACAGTTGCAAATCCTTTGCTAAGTTATCATTATGATCTAATAACCTAGCAAATTTCTCATCTATGTTATCTCTAAATGTATCACAATCAGAACAAGCATGATTTTTAAATAGCTGGTCAGTGGTACTTACCTGAGGAGGTTCAGAGGAGTTAGCCATCAACGCAGAATCAGATGTCTATGGTTCTCGTGATTTTGTCTTTGCTATTGAAATCCCTTCTTCAGGCTTGTAGCTGACCTCAGTTGCAGTTGTCTCTTCAATATTTGACATCGCTATCTCAACTGCAATATCTCCCTCACTCGCGGAATCATCATCTAAATTTTCTACACTGGCAATATTAGATTCCCTTGGAGAGACAAACCGAAAGCTCCAGTCTTGTCCTTCATCATCATGAGCAGTCAAGGCATTTGGATCCTTGCTCGATGAAGTAGAACTGCTAGCTTGCTTGTCTTGACAGTGAAGGACGAGAATGGGTTCCCGTTCCCAGTCTTCTTTGGCTTCACACATTCTCTCTTGAAGTGCCCCTTTTCTCCACAGTTAAAGCAGGTCACTTTACTCTTGTCAAAGCCAAATGTGGTATCCTTAGTAGCAACCAAGTTCTGTCCGGTATTTTTCACAAACTTCTTCGCCCTCCGGACAACACTAGCTAAGGCCCATATAATATCCATTCTCTCCAGCTCCATTTCATCCACCTGCTCGTAGTCCTCATCTGCCAGATGGCAGTTTCCAATCTTCCCAGCAACAAGTCCATCATAAGAATGAACCACTGCTGCCAAAAGATCCATGTGCTCTCTAGCTACTTCCACAGTCACATTACCAAGGTTCTCGGTCTTCAGTCTAGTAGCATTCGCTTCAGTTCCAATATAATGGGTTCAAGAAGACCCTGACGTTTCTGAACCTGAAGGAGAAGCTTGTGAAGGACCCGATGAGCTAGACACAAATACAGTCTGAAGAGGTGCTCCAGACGTCTTAGCTTGAGGCGCGACATTGTACAAAGCTGGATTCTGAGTGTGCGAAGACTTCTGAGCTCTGTACTTCATCCTAAGTGCTTCTTCTCGCAGCTTTAGAATGAAGTCATTGATATCCAACTTTGCCAGCATCTCATTCTGTCTCAGATTTACACAAATGAAGCCCACTTTTCCGACAATCCATCTGCAAAATTTGACACCTTTTCTTCCATGGTAGTAGCAACACCATGTGTATGCAATTCACTTATCAGATGGTAGAATCTATCAATAACATCGTCCAAACTCTCGTTTCCCATTGATGAGAAATTATCAAATTCTTTCTTTAGTTCCTTAGCTTTAATTGCCTTCAGCGAAGCATTCCCGTCGTATCTCTTTTCCAGCTCATCCCACAATTTCTTGGCCTGCTTATTCTCCGAGTACTGGTGGAAAGTATCTTTAGGAATCAACTGTGTAATCAATGCATAAACTCTCTTCTCTGTATTATACTTAACTTTCTGAGCATCAGTCATCCCTCCCAAAGTAAGCTTTACCCCATCTGCTCCCACCGGCATATTATACCCAATCTCAATAGCTTCCCACAAATTTGGATCCACTCCATTGAGGTAGATCTCAAAACGTTGTTTCTAGTGGGGAAACTCATCTAACGTTAAGAGTTTTGGTGGTTTATTATGATTCCCACCTCACTCTCAAGCAACAGTAGGTTCTGGATCCTTGATTCCTTGCCGGCAGTAAATGCTGACATCTGATCTTCCATCACGATTAACTTTTAAGTGTACTAAACAAACTGTCAAACTGGTGCGACTGGGTGATGCGAATGGGCTATCCATGCGAATGAGCTATGCGATTGGTTGGCTGAACTAAGCGATTGGTTCAGTCGTGCGAATGAAGCTGATGTGTGTGAACACTGCGAACAGATGGTTCAGTCGTACGAATGGAAATGCGACTCAGTCCAATCGTGCGTCTGGTGTATGCGAATGAAGTCTAGTCGTGCGAATGGCTCACTCGTGTGACTGAAGCTGCTGTTTTGCAAAAATTTCTAGGTTAAACGTGTTTTAGCCGTAAAAATTCAAAATTTCGCAAACCCTAATTGCCTAAGGCCTTAGAAACCAAAACTTGATGAGCAGGGAACGTCCAAGACAACTTTTGACACAAAAGATTGTGTTTTTTAGTGTAAAAACACAAACCTTTTATCAATCTTGATTGAATCACACGTAATCAAGAGCCAATGGCTCTAATACCACTTGTTAGGACCTGGTACTTGAACGAAATACCGAATGATTAACGTGTAGACCAAACCAAATAGTGCGGAATCCTATTTGATTGGCGATCCAATTAGTGAGAACGCACGTAGAATCAAAAAAGTATTGAATCAAACATTAAGAATCGATTAGGAATCAATCTACAGCCTTCTATGAACTTGGAGTGTCAACTTGGAGGCTTCTGGACGGCTAGGATACGTCTGGAGTCGAGATAGAATGAATGCCCCCGTATTTCCACGAATTGGGTTGTATTTATAGGTTAGTATTGTTCATTCGTGCGACTGAACCATTAGTATGGTTCAGTCATGCGATTGAACCATGCGGTTGATTCATTCGCACGACTGAGTGTTCAGTCGTGCGACTGAGTCATTCGTATGAAGTTATTCATGCTTATGGTCCATTCGCATGTGCCATTCGCATGAGAACTTCATTTTGTTAAGTTTGAATGTATTAATTAATATAACATTATGTGTAACAATTCAAACAACCACAAACCTAATTAACCAATTCAACATCGACTCATTAATCATTCCAACCATTATATCAGAATCAGACAAACAAGATATATTACATTCATATCATGATCTAGGGACATACATGTATCAACAATTTCATTAAGTGCCCATTATTACATAAGTGCAAGACACATAATACATTGAGATCAGGATCTAGGTATATAAGTGTATCAACAGTATTGATCCAAAAGATTCCCAATGAGGAACACATCCAAATTGGATGAATCTACAAAAATAATCTTATTCCTTATGAATGAGCAAAAGAATCCAATCATGGATCACCTTCCAAAGTGAAATGAAAAGAATCCCAATGTGGATCAAATCATGAAAAGGATCAAAGTAAAAGACTCCCAATGTGGATCAAATCATGAAAAGGATCAAAGTAAAAGAATCCCAACGAGGATCAATGAAAATGAGATCTCATAACTTAAGTGACCTGGTAAATCAAGTTGTGAAACAGCTCTACCATACATCACATGAGGATGGTTGATCATTCCATGCTTCTATGTGTGAGGTACATGTTGAATAATCAAACAAACGAAAACATGATAAATATTACATGCATTAAAATTAACTAGGTATGAGTCTAAAAGGACAAACATACCTTCAATCAATAAGTTCATAAACATGTCCATTTTATTACAAAAGAATACACATGTGTAATGTAAGATTGATATAATCCCAACAAAAGGTATACTTCTCTTCATTCTTAAATCAGAAAAACATAAAAATCAAACATAATTCACATTGACAGGTTCTACCATCTGATGAGTGAGCTGCATACTCATGGTGTAACAACGTCAATGGAAGATAAAGTGTCAAGTTTTGCAGACGGTTTGCCGGATAAATGGGATTCGTTTGTGTCTAATCTGAGATAGAGTGATATTCTTGCAAATTTAGACATAAATGACTTTATCCTAAAATTAAGAGAAGAGGAACTGAGAATGAAGTGCATGTCACAGAAAGGATCCTACGATCAAAATCCTTCATTTATAACTCAATCCCCATTCCAACCAGTTCAGGAGCACCACTGCAAACAACATTTGTGTCCAGTTCTGTGGCTCCCTCACAATCCATTGCTTTAGAACCAGAAACGTCAGAATCATCTGGAACCGAGTATATAGTTCCTGAAGCCAACACTAGAAAGTTGAAGATTGATAATCTTAGTAATGTGACAGTGGAGATTGCCAAGGAGCACATAAATCTTCTTGCAGCTATTGTCCAATCCTTTGATGGTTTAGTTGCCGGGAAGATCGGTAATTATCATCTTGTTGATGAAGATTACGAACAAGTTGATGAGAAAGAGCTAGAAAGGATGGATATCATGTGGGATCTTGCAAGTGTAGTTAGACAAGCCAAAAAGTTCGTTAAGAAGACTGGGCAGAATTTAGTAGCCATAAAGGACACAACGTTTGGCTTTGACAAAACCAAAGTCACTTGCTTTAATTGTGGGGAAAAGGGACACTTTAAACGGGAATGTGTAAAGCCCAAGAAGACTAGAAATGGAAATACATTTCCCACATTCAACCATCAAGACAAACCCATAAGTGGAGCTACCTCTTTAAGCAAAGAGACAAAGGCCTTGACTGCTCAAGGTGATGAAGGGCAAGACTGGACCTTTCGCTTTGTGTCTCCGGGTTAATTAAACATTGCCTGTGTTGAGGGACTGGATGATGGTTCTACGAGTGAAGGTGAGATCACAGTTGAGCAAGTACTGTCAGATACTGATGAAGCTTTGAACATGGTATATCACTTGGTTGAGGAAGAGCTCAAAGCAACATCTGAAGAGTCTAACTCTGCATTGATGGCTGATTCAACCGATTCCTCACAGGTAAGTACTAAAGACCAACTGTTTGAAAAACATGCTTGTGATGAATGTAATAAATTTAGAGAGAGCATTGATCTGAATTTGCTAGGTTATTAGAACACGATGATAACTTAGTAAATGATTTACAACTATGCACTGAAGCTAATCGGATTTTAAAACAAAATGAGTGCAGGTACAAAGAATAAATTGAACTTTTGAGCAAACAACTAAAGGAAACCGAGGTTGTTACTTTCAATCAAGAAAATGATATAAAGTTTTATTTAAATTCTTTGGAAGAAACAAAGAAAGAAAAAGCAGTTTTAGAAGTTGAAGTTAATCTTTAAAACAAAAACTGTACAGTTGGACTAGTCTTCTCACATAGTTCAACACTTAGTGAAAGAACGGATAATGGGAAGGGTTGGGTTACAAAGTAGTTCCCACCCATGAGATCCTGTTGATCTAAATGTAGACCTATAAATACACCCAGTAAGGATCAGTGGTGTCCACTCCTCTGGTTAGTGATCCTGATTTGACAAGTAAATCTATATATGAAAGCACTAACAGAAGGAGTCTACTTTGAAAACAAAAGGAAGTTGAAGATCATGTTAGGTTGGACTCACTTTAGTATAGATGTTTACTTTACATTGTAATAGGACTTTTGTTAGTTTCATTTTGTATTTTGTTTGTAATTAGCAGTTTTGGCAGTCCAGCGAAACTGTGAGCGAATCTATACATTCGCTCACAGTTTGCTGTTTTGGTTTACCCGGCGAACTTGTGTTCTGCCGGGCGAAACTATAGTTTCGGCATGACAGTTTCGCTGGTAGCGAAACTGTCAGCGAATCTATGACTGCTATATATACTATTGTCATTTCACTTTGTACGGTAAGCTTGAAAACCCTAATCGTGGATTCTGTTGCAAGCTACCATTTCTAAGCAGTTACTTCATTGAAATACAATTGTGCTTGTTGTTATTGAGTGAGTTTGTTCATTTGAGTACCAATTATGTCTTGATTCATCATATTCACTTCTCAATTGTTGTTATTTGGATTGTGTGTTTGATATTGATCAAATTATCTTATCAATTGTACTGTTCATCGATCACATGGACCAACAATATGGTATCAGAGCCTTAGTGCTCTTGATTTGTTGAGTTTTTGTGGTTTTGGTCAATATCTAGTTTCAATCAATTTTCATTGGATTATCAGCTGTTTTTGGCATGGAAATTGATTGAATTATGCTTGTTCTTGATTGAGGAAGATTCTACAATCATCAGATCTCAAATTCATTGAGATTTGGATGATTTCAGATTTATTTTGAGGTGAAAAAGGGTTTTGAGATCGATCAGCGAAATTACTGTTCTTACAGCAAAACTATCATCTTCATTCAGCGAAATTATGAGTTATTTTGGATCAGAAGTTGTTTTCTAGAGTTTCAGCGAAAGTATTCCCTTGAACGAAAGTTCATTAGTGTTTTTGACCAATCATCAAGCGAAATTGCTGCCGAATCTATTTTTGAACGAAAGTTCAAGCTTGTTCCTGCGAATTTAGCAGCGAAACTAAGCAATTGTTGTCTCTGTTCAAGTGAAAGTGCTGCCGAAATTGCAAGCGAAAGTGTCTGTTTTTGCGAAAGTATCTGCGATAGTATTGTTTCAGCGAAACTGTTAGCCAAGTCACCTCTTTCAGCGAATTTGTTAGCGAATTTGTCAGCGAAATTATCAATTTTTCTGTCGAAACTATCATGTCGAAATTAACCACTCTTACACTTGCGGATCTTGAAAGTGTTGCTCCTAATAGACCTCCAAGACTCATTAATGGAGATAATTTTGAAGATTGGAAGAGACGTCTCAAAGCTTTCTTTTTCTACACAGATCATAATCAATGGGAATCGATTATTTCAGGTCCTCATATACCTACGGTTACGGTTGGTGATGTCGTTTCTCAGAACAAAGACCCATCTTCTTATACTGAAAGAGATCTGAAACTGATTGATCGTGATCAAAAAGCTTTTGGTGCTCTAACTCTCTGCTTGCTCCAGATATCTACAATCGTTTTGCAGAGCATAAAAATGCTAAATCCCTTTATGATGCTCTCTGTGAATTCTATGATGGGAATGCAGATCTGGTGAAAGACAAGAGTATTCAAGCTGAAAAGGAGTTCAATTCGTTTGTAGGATACAAGAATGAAAGTTTGACAGATCTGACAAATCGTTTCTTAACCGTCTCAAGCACTCTGAAGAAGTATGATGAAAGACTCTCCAACAGTGAACAAGTTAACAGGCTTCTCGATTTTCTTCCACCACAGTGGAGTCTTCAAGTGAGGATGCTCAAACAAGAAAGAGGTTTTACAGATTATAAGCTGATGGATATCATTAACAAGTTGAAATCTTTTGAGTTGGATATGAAAAGAAGAGAATTTAACCAGACTATGATGCCCACATCTGGTTTTTCTCAAAATGCTGCTTTGTTGTCATCCGATGCAAACTCTCACATTCAAAATCCAATTCAAGGAGAGAGCAATACAAGTAATTTCTCGAGTGGTAGTAATCATGTTGGAAAAGAATTGGGAAATTCTAAGGTGAATGCTGAAACTTCAATTTCATCTGAAACAATGGCTCTTTTTGGAATGTTTGTTCAGAGCTATGAAGCTCTTGTTGCTGATGAATTGAAAGGTAAAGGAATGACTATGGAGGATATGTATCAGGTTGATCCTGATGATTTAGAAGAAACTGACATTCAATGGCAAATGGCGATGTTAACTTTAAGAGCCAGGAGATTCATGGAAAGAACAGGAAGAAAGAACTTTGGTGGTCAAGCATCTACCTCAAAACTAGGATTTGATAAGTCAAAATTGAGGTGCTTTAACTGTAAACAATTGGGACATTTTAAACGTTAATGTCCATTACCAATTGTCACAGATCCTAGTAACACTGGAGTATCAAGATTGACAGCAGAGAAAGAAAAGGAAGAAGGAAATTCAAAAAGGAGTCAGCTTTGATCTCAAACTTTGACTGGAGTGTGGAGGTGGAAGAAACAAGATCTGAAATAAATCACGCGTTAGTTGCCGAGGTTATGGAAAGTGATGAGATGGAAGTTGATAAAGATGGATTTGTGTTGTTCAAGGAATTCAAAGGAGCAAATGAATCTTCAGTAAAGGAGAAGAAGAGAAGGCAGATGGAGAGGAGAAAGAGGAAATTACAGGTTCAGATGAAGAAAGGAATTCAAAAGTTGCGAAAGGAAAAGAGAAGGATGATGCGGCGCTACTGTTGAGGAAAGGAAATCAAGTACTCCAGCATGCATGTGCGATAAAGCTTTAGCTGCCGAAAGGATGGTAATGGGACTTCCTTATGAGGTAATATAGGATATGTGCTCATCTGCTTGCAAAATTAGACTTTTTGGGATTTATAAGGCTAATCGTTTGTTAATTGATAATGAAAAGGATTTAAAACGAGTTAATGATGAACTTAAAATGAATGAATCAAAATATTTTGTGAAATTAAATGAGGCTTTAAAAGAAACTGATCATTTAAAAAGAATTGTTTTGGAAAGAAATGTAGAGGTTAATACTTTGACTGAACGGGTTGCTCTTGCTGAATTTGAAGCAAGCAAACTTCAGTCAAAGTTAGATAAATGGACTATTTCTGGAATGAAACATGATGATCTTTGTAAATCTCAACGGGGAGCAAGAATTAAAACAGGTTTGGGTTATGAAAATGTACAGGTTTGTCCTCCTCCTAGTACATACTGTTATTCTCCTATGCCTGTTCCTCATCCTTCTAATGATTTAATCAAATCAGATACTAACAGTATGTCTGCAGGTTTAGTCGGGAATAACTCTAAGTACATTCGTGAAGACTACGACTATGGAGCAACTAGTGGGCTTGGATGCACTAGTTCTAGTACACCTGACAATCAGCAGTCTGTTTTAGATAATAAGTCTAGTTTAAATTCGGTGTTTGTTTCTAGTTCAAATGTAACAGACTTGAATGTCTCACGTTCTCTTGATAGTTCTATTTCATCTTGTACTTCAAATCATGATAGTGATGATTTTTGTTCTGGTAATGAACGCAATGAATCTGATGTTTCTCCTAAAATAACTGAGCAACTTAAAATTAATTCTTTCGAAAAGTTCTTTTCTCAACCTATTCCATCTTTCATACCATTAAATATGACATCATCAGAAAAATGTAGTTCATCTTTATCTGACACCGGTACCAATGGTACGATTTTTACTGATTTGTCAGAAGAATCACGTTTTGATTTTGACAAGAAGAACTCTGATTCAAATAAACAAAAACATCATGAGATGTATGAGACATTCAGTGATGTTGATTCTAGTTTGTCTGAATGTGATGAGGAGATTATTATTGATCCTATTTTTACCTCATCACATCATCGACCTAGATTCAAACATCATTGTTTCAGGTGTGGTGAAGAGGATCATCTTATCAAAAATTGCCCTTTGATTCAAAGATCCTCTAATAGGAATTGTTTTGGGACTAAATTGACAAAATTGGTTAATAATTTCTTTTGTAAAAAATCTGCTTCTTTAAAAACAAAAGTTGTTCAATCTTGGGTCCCTATTGCTCCTGGCTAAATGATTTGTTAATCCATTTCAGGGATCCTCTTCAAAGATTGTACACAGTCTATGGCATGTTGATAGCGGATGTTCCAAGCATATGACGAGATTAAAGGATTTGTTGATCAATTATCGGATTATAGATGGAGGATATGTGGCATTTGCTGGAAATAAGAAGGGTGGAAAAATGATTGGACAAGGAGAAGTTACCAATGGTTCTCTTACTCTAGAAAAAGTCAACCATGTTCCTGAATTGGCTTTTAATCTTCTGAGTGTCTCTCAAATTTGTGATAAAGACATTCCTGTTCTATTTAAATCTGACGAATGTTTATTTTTAAAATCAGCGATAGCTATTCCGGAGGATTAATTCTCATGCGTGCTCCAAGGAAACATGATACATATCTTCTTGATATGAATTCAAATGAGTCAAAGGCTACTGCAACTTGTCTTCTCTCAAAAGCATCAACCTCTGAGTCACTCTTGTGGCATCGTCGCTTAGGCCATGTCAATTTTAAGATAATTAATAAATTAGTCAAGAACAATCTTGTTAGAGGACTTCTTTAAAAGATTTTTCTGTTACTGAAAATGCATGGCATGTGCCAAAGGGAAACAACATAAGAAACCTCATAAGCCCAAACTTTTAAATAGCATATCAAGTCTTCTTGAGTTGTTACATGCTGATTTATTTGGGCCAATAGTGTTAAATCAATTGCTAAAAAATCCTTTTGTCTTGTTGTTACAGATGATTTCTCACATTATTCATGGGTGAGGTTTCTTGCACACAAAAGTGAAGTTGCAAAGGAATTGCAGAAATTAATTATTTCTATTGAATCAGTCAGTAAGAGAAGAGTTATGGGATTAAGAAGTGACAACGGCACTAAATTTAAAATCAGATTCTTGATTCATTTTGTGCTCAAAAAGGGATTGTGAAACAATTTAGTGCTGCAAGAACACCCCAGCAGAACGGTATTGCAGAAAGAAAGAATCGCACTCTTGTGGAAGCTGCTCGTACAATGTTGATAGAATCCTCATTACCCATTATTTTCTAGGCTGAAGCTTCTAATTATGCATCTTATGTTCTAAACAGGGTGCTAATTGTGAAAGATAAAGTGAAGACTCCTTATGAACTTTTTCATAAGAGGAAGCCACTAATTGATTTCTTTCGGCCATTTGGATGTTCTTGTACTCTTCTGAATACTCAATCTCAAAAGACAAAATTTGGTGCTGTTTCTGACGAGTGTTATTTTGTTGGATACTCTTCTTCACAAAAGCGTACCGAGTTTATAACAAGAGAACACGTATTGTTCAAGAGTCATTCTATGTTGATTGGCAAGAATCCAATCCTTCTGAAGTGAAATCTGAACCTGCATTGTTCTTTGACTCCAATACTGTGTTCAATTCATTTAATTTGCTAGTTTTGATGATGATACATTTCCAAGTACTCAAACGAATATTATTCCATCATCTCCATCGTCTGTTCCATCCATCCCGCTAGTAAATGATGTTGTTTCAACTGATGTCAGCTCATCGTCTCCAATGCCTGATCAAGCTCCATTATCTGATTCTTTATCTTCTACATCTCCTAACTTACCTGATTCCACACCTGTCATTGATACACCTTCCTCTAATCTTTCTCCGAACATGGCTGATACTTCTTCAACTATCTTTCCTTCTTCAAGTGATTACAAAACTTTGAAAGATCATCCGCTCGATAATGTGATTGGATCTGTTTCTGATGGTGTTCGCACGCGAAGTCAATCTGGTCTGATTAATGTTTGTCTTTTCTCATGCTTTATTTCTCAAATTGTTCCAAAAAATGTTCATGCTGCTCTACAAGATCCTTGTTGGGTAGAATCTATGCAATTGGAACTTCAACATTTAGAAGCTTCAGATTTGGACCTTAGTTGATTTACATCCCAACAAATATCCAATTGGTACAAAATGGGTACTTAAGAACAAACCAGATGATCGGGGTGCGGTGGTGCGCAACAAATCTAGACTTGTAGTGCAAGGCTTTGCTCAAGAAGAAGGAATTGATTATACAGAAGTCTTTGCTCCAGTTACTCGTCTGAAGCAATCAGAATATTTCTTTCTCATGCTGCTCATAAACAATTCAAAGTTTACAGATGGATGTGAAATGTGCTTTTCTGTACGGAGACATTGATGAGGAGATATATGTGTGTCAACCACTAGGCTTTGAAGATCCTGATTTTCCTGATAAGTGTATAAACTTGCTAAATCTTTGTATGGTCTTCATCAAGCACCCAGAATCTGGTATGAGACCTTACGCATATCTTCTAAGCAATGGTTACTCTCGTGGTACCATTGATATGACCTTATTAAAAGAGAGGTGAATGGTGAAATGATCTTTGTTCAAGTGTATGTCGTATGATATTATTTTTGGATCTACAAACTCTCAATTGTGTAGAGAGTTCGAAGAAGTGATGAGCCAAAGGTTTGAAATGAGTATGATGGGCGAAATGTGTTTCTTTCTTGGATTGCAAGTTGAACAACAGCCAGAAGGAATTCTTATTCATCAAGAAAAGTACATTAAAGATATTCTGAAGAAATTTAAGATGGATGATGCGTCTACTGAGATGACTCCTTTTACTGCTCAGACATGTCTAACTCCGGATGAAAATGGAAAACCAGTTGATCCTCATCTTTTTTGGTCTATGATTGGCTCTCTCAAGTATCTTACTGCAAGTCGTCCTGATATCATTTTCGCTGTTGGTACTGTGCTAGATATCATCGGCTCCAAAGGAATATCATGAGAAAGCTGTCAAACGAATATTTCGTTATCTCAAAGGATCGTCTCGTCTCGGTTGTGGTATCCGTATGGTGGAAATTTTGATTTACATGCTTACTCTGATAGTGATTCCAATGGTTGCAGGTTAAACAAAAATCTGTGTCTGGAGGTTGTCAATATTTGGGAAATTGTCTGGTATCCTGGCAGAGCAAGAAACAAACTACTGTTTCTCTTTCTACAGGGGAAGCTGAATATATTGCTGCCTCCAGCTGCTGCTCTCAAGTTCTCTGGATCCAACATCAAATGATTGATTATGGCATTAATTTCCTTCATACACCTTTATTCTGTGACAATGAGGCTGCCATTGGAATTGCTAAAAACCCCATTCATCATTCCCGCACAAAGCATATTGAAACACGAATCCATGCTATTCGTGATGCTTAAGAGAAGGGTTTCATTAATATTATACCCATCGATACAAAAAATCAAAAAGCTGATCTTTTCACAAAATTTGATAAACCTCGTTTTTATGAATTGATTTCTATGCTTGGGTTAATATCTTTTTAAAAATTTTCATTTTCTATTTCTTTATTAAAAAAATTAAAAAATATATTAAAAATTAATTAAAATGAAAATTCTTTGATAATAATAGAAATATGAAAATAAAAATTTGGCGGAGTAATATCATTATTCTGAGAATGGAATTTAACATGATGAGAAATGATTGTATATTCTCTAAAAATTTTTATTTACATGACCAGTTCTTCTATGAGAAATGATAGTAACTGTTACTGGATTCTGTTTCACATTAACTTTTTGCTTGATAGACTGGCCTGACGAATGAAGTAGACAGCAGGTTTTTGATTAAATAAACTTTATGCTTAAGAATGTCTGGATTTACTCAATCGTTTTGGATTGCACAAAAACTGAGTCCTGACAAAAATTGGATTAAGAATGAATCTTTCGCTCATTTTGCTTTGTTTTGTCATCATCCTCTGCTGGTATATTTAGTGTCAAGATGTCTTGTGTCTGTGCTTATCTCCTCTGCTGTACGTGAGTACTGACCTAGAGTGATGATCTCCTCTGCTGTATGATAGTACTAACCTGGCTCTCATCAGCACATGTTTAAATGGTTATCTCCTCTGTTATACGTGAGTATAGATCTGGAGCTCTCACATTTTGATATAATTATGTCAAATCATCTTATCGATGAATTTCTCTCAGAATGAAATATTCTGTTGATAATCATTTGCACACTAATTCACAAACCTTGTTCTTTGAAGATTGATTCATAATTCAAGAAATCCTGAGGTTGGGTGAGGGTTTTTTTTACCAAATGATTGTGGGGTCTTGCATTTTAAAGCATCTAATCGAACCTTAAATGAATCATAAGCTGTTGTTCGAAAAAGGATAAGGCATGAGTTTAAATGGACAATTATATCAGCAATTGTTATTGATTTGTGCAGATTGTGATCAGATCTTGTATTCAGTATGATCTCATGACTGGTAGATGATTTTTTTGATCATCTTTATGTTCTAAAATATTTAGAGAATGTGATCTCTGATTATTTTAGATCTCATTATTAGATGTGCTTCCTTAAGTATTATAATTTAAAAAAATTAATAAAAAAATTAATAAAAAATTAATAAAAAAAAATAATGAATAATAAAATAAAAAGGTGCGAAAGTATTCTTTCGCTAATAATTTCGCAAAGCGAAACTGCAATTTCGCTAGGTTGGCTAATAAGTTGTTAATTAGTTACCTTCTAGCGAAATTACAGTTTCACCGGGCGAAACTGTAAATTAGCGAAATTACAGTTTCACTGGGCGAAACTGTAAATTCGCTAGAGGAATTTATAGTTTCGCTGTCTGCGAAACTATTTGCTGTATAAGTCATGTTTGCGAATTTTCTCTCATAATTTCGCACAACTGCTCAGTTTCTCTTTTAGGGTTTATCCGTAACTTTTAAGGCGATTTTGACTTGTGTTTGTGATTTGGTCTGATTTTTCTTGAGATTCACTTCGTATGTGAGTTTCGAACACTGATTCAGTTCTAATCTGGATTAAGTAGTCTATTCTTAAGTTATCTAGATTGTGTCTCTTCGGTGGTTTCGCTGTTCGTTCAGTGAAACTACTAATTTCTCTGCGAAATTGAACGAAAGTTCACATCTTTTCTACGAAACTGTAAGTTATGCTGTCCGAGCAAACTTAACAGTTTCCCATATCTTCTCTAATTTCGCAATGACTGATCTTTAATTTACACAGTTTCGCTGTATTTTCTTATGTCAGCGAAACTAATTTTTAATAGCGAAACTAAATTAATATTTGGTGAAACTAATTGCGAAACTACTTTAATTCATTCTAATCTTGTCGAAACTAATTTTTGTTCTGCGAAAATAACAAGTTTCAATGAGCGAAATTATAGTTTCGCTTGTCGAAACTGTTTGTTTTCCTTGTCGAAATTGTCTTAGATTCAGCGAAACTATCATGTCTTAGTGAGCGAAACTATTGTTTCGCTTGCCGAAATTGATTGTTCTTTTGTTTGTTTTTTATTTTCTTATTTTCAGTATTTCTTATCCAATTTATTTGTTCTTCTCAGGTTATCATGGCGAATCTCAAGTTTGATGAGAGAAATAACATCACTGCCATATTAGATGATACTCTTCCAAAGGCGGCCGGATTTCGTGACTGCATTAGATGGCTTCAGAGATCACCCATTGCATATGCTATCTCTCACTCACCCACTATCTATGATTAATATTAGAGATTTTTGGAGATCAGCAGAATACAACACTAGAGGAGATGTACAAAGAATCACAGCTAGAGTGATTGATCATGATATAACTATTACTGCTGAGAGCGTGTCGAGGATTCTTAGACTAGAAGATGATACTGGTGATGAAGTGGATATGACGGAGTCTGAAGTATTCCAAGCTTTCAGACAAATGGGGTATGAGGGACCAGCTTTTGGTTCGAGGAAGGAGATTAAAAAGTCTTTTTTATCTAAAGAATGGAGATATATAGCTCATGTTTTTATTATGTGCTTAGATCACCGTAAGGGTGGATCCGATGGACTTAATCTTGACTCGGCCAAAGCTATGGTGATATGTTGTAAAGGGGAGAAAGCAAACATTGCTAGACTGATCTTTGCATGTATGGCAGAGAATGTGATGGCTGTGAAGAAGGATAAATGGTTGTTATATCCTCGCTTTATTCAGATGATTATTGATGATCTTATTCCTGATGTTCCTAAACATGGTGAAGTCAAGAGATTAGTGCAGATGAACCCTCGGATATTTGCTGATTGCTGTGCTATCCGCCATGATTTCAGTGGTAAAATCACCCATCTCTGGGAAAATAGTACCCTCCGAACGCTGGAATTATATCACACGGGTCGATGAGTCTGAAAACAAAAGGACTGAGGAAACAAGGGTGCAACAAGCTGATGCAGCTAAGAAGAGAAAGAGATATGCAAAAGAGAAAGATTATGATTTTGAAGAAGATATAGATGCACAAGTAGAGGAGATAAGGGTGGAGAAAGAACGGAGATCTAAAAAGAAAACTGACTTTGTTGAGCCTGAACGGAGATCAAAACATAGACACGAGGGTTTCACAGCAGGGAAGGAAAGGCTAGTGCTGGTCTTGATGAGGATGTTATTCGTAGTCTAAATACTTCATTGGCCAATGAGTTGAGTATGATAAAGACTAAACTGACGAATCAGGAGATTAGGGAAAAACAGAAGGACGAGGTATTGAAGGAATGAAAAAGATGTTGGTTGACCAGAATAATTTGATTAAGAGATTGTTTGAAGAAATTTCTCAGATGAAAGCTGCTGCTGGCCTACCTAGTCAACTAACTCAATCTGAGTTAGATGATATGACTGATATATCTAAGTACTCATTCTTGAATATGGGTACTTCATCCAAGGTAGGAGAGGGCACTTCTGGAGCAGCTAATACTGAAGCAGGGGAACAAGAGATCCCAAGAGAAGATGCTGGAAGAAATGAGGATGATGATATTATTGAAGCAGGGTTGTTAACCAACAGTTTGATTTTGATAAGGATAGTGTGGGTGAAGAAGTGGTTGTTACTGCTACCACTGAGGGAATGTTTGATAAAGGAAAAGGTTTGATTGATAAAGAAAAGGAGGATGAGCAATTGGTTGATTATGATTCTGAACCAGAGTTTTATGAAGTAGATGAGAGACCACTGGTGTATGTTGCTAAGAAGGGAGATGATGAAGCTGATGTGTTTGAGATGAAGAGTGACTGGTTGGTGAAGGAGAAGGAGGCTGAAGAACTTACTCCTTTGTTTCAAAATATGGAAGGTTTAAGCAGGAAAGAGGCAGACAAGAAGATAATAAGTTGGTGTTATAATCCTAGTTTAAAGATGTTTATGATTAAAAGAAGAGGAGGTAATATCAGCTACATGCTCAAGAGGAAGGCTTTTAAGACCTTGCCCAAATGGGATCTGAGACGGTTGGCAACTTTGCCTTTGATTAATGCTCATTTATGTGAAAAGGCAATATTTCTTGAGAAGGAAATTAAAAATGGACTTAATGATAATTTTGAGTCATTTGGATACATGAAGGCTGAACGAAAAAGATCAATGAAAGATAAAGACTGGGAGACTGGCAAAGGGAGGAATGTTTTGAGAGTCAAACCACCAAAGACTGTAAACAGGGTAAGATTGGCTGATCCTCTTCCCCAATGTTTACAGGACTTTGAAAAGTGGTTTTATGATAATAACACTGGCGAGGCGGTGATTAGAGCCAAACACGGAAAAGAGTTTAGGGTGTTTGACCCGATGGAATTATTCAGCTTCAGTGATGAAGATCTCTTGACTCTTTGTGAAAATCATATTAAGGCTGGGGCAGGAGAGGAAACACGAAAAGAGGCAAGCTTGTTTATGAATGTGGCAAACAAAATAGAGGAGTACGGGCGGAGGTAAAGAGTTTGGCTGAAAAGGTGAGAGCACAAGATGACTTTGCCATGGATGTTCAAGACATGACCAGGCAGTTTGCTAGAGCTAGTGGTCATTCTGAGGATGCTGGTGATGCAGGATCTAACCTTGGAGGATCAGTGGCTGAAGCTTCTAAAGATGTTGCTGCGGGAGGTGATGAAGATAGACCAACAGCAGCAGAGGAAACCGGAGCCGACGAGTCAAATCAAGAGAAGTGAAGATAGTGAGTCCAACCTAGGGGGAGTATTGAAGATCATGTTAGGTTGGACTCACTTTAGTATAGATGTTTACTTTACATTGTAATAGGACTTTTGTTAGTTTCATTTTGTATTTTGTTTGTAATTAGCAGTTTTGGCAGTCCAGCGAAACTGTGAGCGAATCTATACATTCGCTCACAGTTTGCTGTTTTGGTTTACCCGGCGAACTTGTGTTCTGCCGGGCGAAACTATAGTTTCGGCATGACAGTTTCGCTGGTAGCGAAACTGTCAGCGAATCTATGACTGCTATATATACTATTGTCATTTCACTTTGTACGGTAAGCTTGCAAAACCCTAATCGTTGAATTCTGTTGCAAGCTACCATTTCTAAGCAGTTACTTCATTGAAATACAATTGTGCTTGTTGTTATTGAGTGAGTTTGTTCATTTGAGTACCAATTATGTCTTGATTCATCATATTCACTTCTCAATTGTTGTTATTTGGATTGTGTGTTTGATATTGATCAAATTATCCTATCAATTGTACTGTTCATCGATCACATGGACCAACAAAAGTACTGTAAATTTGGATGATAAATTTGAAAAGGTTAACCTAAGGTCCGGTTCACACATTTCTTCTTCTGAACCCAAAATGACTAAACTAGTTAACCAAACCCGTGTTACACGTCAAAGTCCAAATAAACTAAAGGCTAAAGATGTTAAAAAGGTTCAAATAATTAATTTTGTCAAAGAAGCAGAAACATCTAAACGAGAAGTGACTAAACCCCACCAGACTCGTGTCGCACCTGTGTCACATTCAACCTCGCATAAACAGTTTTCTCAACATGTAGAAGGGAGATCATGCTATAGTTGTGGAAAGAGAGGAAATATTTATTCTAATTGTCCTTATTATCAGACTCCCAAAAAGAAAATTAAACTTTATGACACTAAAAAAAGTTCTTCTAAAAGAAGTTCTATTACTCCTCCGAAGAGAACTAATGAACCTAAAGTTCAAACTCTAAGCCAGTTTTTTGTTTATCACAAACAAGCCTTACACAAAACTGGCTTATGGAAAGAAAAGTCAAGTAAATTGTCTGATAATGAGAACAATAAGAAGAATGATATGCCCTCATCCTCAAGTGGATAGTGGGTTGAGTTTATGATGTGTGATTCTTTAGGTCACCCAAGCCAGTTAAGGCTTGGGTCCCAAACCTAAACTGATAATTTCCTTTGAATGTGCAGGGTGTCCGCTACAGTGCTATCACAAATACCTGGACTGTTGATAGTGGGGCGTCTAGGCACATGACCAGGAACTTGTCTCTCCTTTTCAATGTCAAACAAATTAAATGAGGACAGAATGACATGTATCATTTGCTGGGAATAAAGGAGGATATATCACTGCTCAGGGCGAAGTGGAAAACCAAAAAGTCAAGTTTGATAAGGTCAACTACATTCAACAACTATAGAACAACTTGCTTTCAGTTTCCCAGATCTGTGACAAGGGCTTCAAAGTTGTGTTTGACAACAAGAAGTGCTACGTGCTGAAAAAGGATTACATTATCCCAGAGGACAAAGTCTTAATGTCAGCTTCAAGATATAACGATTTACGTGTCTTGGATCTATTAAAAGCCTCCACAACTGATCAGAAAGTTCAATGTTTCTTGTCAAAGGCAACAAAGAGGGACTCAATCTCCTGGTATAGGAGAATGGGACACATAAATCCATGGAAGATGAATCACTTGATATAAAATGATCTAGTGAATGGAGTGAATGTCAAGAACTTCCAGCTTTTGGACTTTTGCATAGCATGTAAGAAAGGCAAATAGACCAAGAAGTCTCACAAGGCAAAGAAAGTTAATTCTATTGACCTGCCTCTCGAGCTTTTACACATGGATCTGTTTGGTCCTGTTAGCACTAAAAGTATTGCTGGTGATATGTACTGCTATGTAGTTACGGATGATTACTCAAGATGTTCTTAGGTGATGTTTCTGAAATCCAAATCAGAGACATTTGAATCATTCAAACAGCTAGTAACTACTTTGGAATCACTCCACAAGCTGAAGTTAGATAGATTCGATCAGACAATGGCACAGAGTTCAAGAACCGGTGGATAGAGGCGTTTTGTAAAGAAAAAGGGATTGTACATCAATTTACGTCTGCCTACACCCCATAGATGAATGGAGTTGCTGAGCGAAAGAATCAGAGCTTGATAGGGACAGCAAGAACGATGCTAGTCGACTCGAAACTACCTATCAAATTTTGTAACGAGGCAGTGGCCAATGCATGTTACACCCTGAATCGGGTCCTGGTGGTCAAACGTCATGGTAAAACATGTTATGAGTTGCTCCAGAGACGTAAACCTAACCTGGAGTATCTCGAACCATTTGGTGCACCATGTACGTGCTGAAGAAAACTTAGTCTGGGAAATTCAGTGAGAAGGCTGAAGAAGGGATCTTTCTTGGATACAATATACCGGACAAGAGAGTTTATAACAACTCAACGAGTCAGGTAGAAGTGTGGTGCAACGTTGATGTTTAGAGATACACCACCCCCTGATGGAAAGGGACTTTCATTCTTTTTCGACTATGATGGATTCTTTATGTCCTTTAACATACCTATCTCCCTTCTTGATGATGAGTTAACGATGAGAATGATGTCCGATGTCCTAGATACACCGCCACTAGACTCGACAACATCAACTCCACAAGGTGAATCTTCTAATCCTTTAGGGGGAGCACTTGATGTAAGCGATTCCTCCTATGATGATGAAGAAGTGGAGACTGAACAAGTGGATTAGGAGGAACAGGTTCCTACCAATGAAAGTACACACGCATCAAATCCTGATGCCTCTGATATTTTGGAACCTCATACGCCAACAGCTACAGATCCTGAACCTGAGTTTAACAATCTGGATAATGAAGTGGCTGTTCCAATAACTCCTGGATCTTGGCTAAATGTTTATCATCCCTTGGACAATGTCATTGGGGATGTTAGATTGGAAGTGCAGACCAGAAATCAGCAATACAAATCTGATTATGCCTCGGCAATGGAAAAGGGATACCTTCACGATGGAGCATATCGATATTTTGTGTCTCAATTGAGCCAAAATACGTTAGTGAACCACTAAACGATGAGGCATGGGTTAGTGCAATGCAAGAAGAACTCCTACAGTTCAAGAAATTAGGATTGTGGACCCTTGTGGACAAACCAAAAGGTGCTAAGGTGATTGGCACTAAATGGTTACTGAAATGCAAGAAAGATGACCAAGGGGTAATAATTAGGAATAAGGCCCGACTTGTAGTTCAAGGAATTCGACAAGTCGAAGGCATAGATTACAATGAAGTGTTTGCACCAGTGGCAAGAATGGAAGCAATATGTATATTTCTAGCTTATTCATGCTACAAGAAGATCAAAGTCTATCAACCAGATGTCAAGAGTGCGTTCTTGCATGGTGAAATCCGTGAGACAGTGTATGTCAGTCAACCTAAAGGATTTGAGGATCCTTATCATCGGGACATAGTTTACAAGCTTGATAAGGCTCTCTACGGGCTCCATCAAGCCCCTAGAGCATGGTATGAGAAACTCTCAACCCATCTGGTGAAACACGGCTTTCGTAGAGGAGTTATTAACTGTACACTGTTCATCAAAGAAAAAGATGGCGACTTACTACTGGTATAGATTTATGTTGATGACATAATCTTCGGTTCCAAAAATGAAGAGTTATGTAAAGAATTTGAATCCGTAATGAAAGCAGAATTTGAGATGAGTGCCATGGGAGAGATGAAGTTCTTTCTAGGGTTACAGGTGCATTAGACACCAAAGGGAATATTTCTACATCATACCAAGTACGTAGGCGATATCCTCAGCCGGTTCGATATGGAGAATGCTTCTACAGGTGGAACTCCACTTGCTACAAACCATGATGTGGCACCCGACGAAAATGGTGATCTGGTTGATGCCACTATGTATAGAGGAATGATCAGATCTCTCATGTACCTCACAGCCTCATGACCTAATATCATGTACGTGACGTGTCTTTGTTCCAGATATCAGGTGGAACCAAAAGTCAACCATCTCATAGAGGTTAAAAGGATTTTTCGTTATCTGAAGGATACTCAAACAATCGGGTTGTGGTATCCTCATGACGATGACTATGAGCTTACAGCGTATAATGACTCGGATTATGGCGGTTTCAAAATAAATTAAAGTCAACATCAACAAGATGTTAGTTCTTTGGTAGATGGTTAGTCACCTGGTAGTGTAAGAAGCAGACCTCCATTGCTCTGTCAACATGTGAAGCTGAATATATTGTTGCTGCAAGTTGCTGCTCACAAATCATCTGGCTTCAATAGCAAATGTGCGACTACGGTTAGTAATTTTCTAACACTCTTATTTTTGTTAATAGTTCTGCTGCTATAGCCGTAAAAAAAATCCAGTCCAACATCCTAAAACTAAACACATTAGTATTAAATATCACTTTATACGTGACTGTTTTGAAAAGCACTTAATCGATGTGGTTAAAATTAATACGGACTTTCAACGCGCCGACCTCTACATAAAAGCATTTAATAAACTGAGGTTTTTATATCTGTTACAGGTCAATGGCGTGAAAAAGAAATGTTAAGTGATTGCAGAAGACAAAAGTTCGTAGTCTGACTAGTATAGTTAATTTTCTTTTCTTTTCTTTTATTTTAATTATTTTTATGTCTATTAAAAATCCAAAAACACAAAAATATCTTCGGTTTTAGAATTTTAGGGGGAGATGTCACACCCCCACTAAGAGCAGAAATG
This sequence comes from Flaveria trinervia, assembly GCA_025506515.1. Taxonomy (NCBI): domain Eukaryota; kingdom Viridiplantae; phylum Streptophyta; class Magnoliopsida; order Asterales; family Asteraceae; genus Flaveria; species Flaveria trinervia. The sequence goes on from CM046448.1 coordinate 24,114,311, forward strand.
TGGGGATGTAACGAGACGTAATCGTCATAACACATGGTAAGCAATAGAGATGCAATATAACACATGATGACAAGCGTGTCATGACGATACCCGACACAAAGAAGACTTGTGTTGTGTTTAGTCAATGTTCACGACAACATAGCCATAAGCATAACATGATACATGATGCACATAAACAAGAAGATAATATTGTAATGTATTTCCCACAACCTGGGAACAAGTTACAAAAGTATGATGTCTAAAGCAGACTACAACAACGTTCCAAAAAGACAATGTTCGTTAAGTATGTTTGGTCTCAACATGCATCCTAGGGTCTCCACTAAGGCAACACACCTAGATCTTCAATTAGCATTGTCACCAGAGACATGCTCAAAATGGTCAACAAAATTGTTGGTGAGCTCGCAAGTTTAAGTAGTAAATAAGTAATTGATGATGTATAATAATTTTTACGGAATACTGTGTATACAGTTATAAGTAAGCAAAATCACATGACATGAGCTTTACAACCAAACCTAACGATGTACACACAGAATCTTGTCAGAACATATTCACCCAAGGCCAGTTCCTGGCTACGGTTGGTACTAACTAGTATACCAACCAACAAGGGTGGGGGTGTTAACCCAGTAGTACCACCAATACCTATTCATCGGTTCCCACACTAAAATTAAATGGTTGTAAAGAAAGTACCACACAGCGAACTCAAGCATGTATCAGATAAGTACTCACAAAACAGTAACACGTTCATTTGAAGTATGTAAATTGTATGTAAGTTGTGCAGCATAGAAAATGGGTGTAAAGAAAGTACCACACAACGAACTCAAGCATGTATCAGATAAGTACTCACAAAACAGTAACACGTTCATTTGAAGTATGTAAATTGTATGTAAGTTGTGCAGCATAGAAAATGGGTGAGCATACTTTTCCCCGATGTTTGTAAATGATTGAAAAGTTGTATAAGCATAAAAAGGGGCCACAAAACTCACTTGTTAAGTGGTAAGTATGAATGTTTCAAAGTTTCCCAAGTGTTGTATGCAATGAACGGCCAAACACATATTGACACTTATTGTTAAGCATTAATGATAAGCACAAAGTAAATAATGACGTTTGGTCAATTCAGGTTGTATCGGTTCGGTCGCATGTAACACACACAGGCTGACACATGTATTAGATCTTATGTAGATCCAAGTACTAGAAACGGTCACCATTACTGGTGATATTGTGTAAAAGTTCCCTTGTTATAAGAGAAGTATTTTTTAAATATTAGTAGTCACGAATCGGATGTTAATAATTGTAAAATGTTAGGTTGATTTGATTTGGAATAGTATTTGTAGCCTTGATAGCGTTGACTTTAATCTTTGTGGTTGAGCAATGGCAACCACGTTGATGTTTCCTTATCATCACACGACATTCAAGAAGGAAATCCACACACACAGCATATTCAATCACATGACAAGACCAGACGCACAGCTCAACACTCCGTTCGCATGAATCAACCCTCATTCGTACGAATCAGCTTCATTCGTACGATTGAACCTTTATTCGTGCGACCGGCATTCAGTCGTACCACACATAACTCAATCGCACGACTCAACCTCCATACGCACGAATCATCCTTCATTCATACGAATCAGCTCCAAGGAGTAAGTGCGTACCCGTGACAACATTCGGGTCCTAACGGGCATCGTTGGCTCTAATGACGAATGCACGTCCCCGAGCTGTATTTCCTTGATTCGCCGGTCCTTGATTTCCAGCTATGGCCATCACCGGTTGCTAGTTGTTCCCTTGTTGACCCGGCGCCCGATTCAATCTGGGGTACATATTTCTGTAGTGATCGGGGCTTCCACACTCATAATAGCCTCTGGCATTCCCAGCAGGGTTAACCGCGTTGACCGGTGCCACAAGATTCAGCGCCGTTATGTAGTCTTTTGCTAGATGTCCCGGGCGTCTACAGTTCACGCACACCCGACACGGCATTGCTGGGGGATGATGGAAGTTGCACCTATCATATTCCGGGTGCGGCCCAACATACTCTCTCTTACCTTGTGTCACGGCCACAAAATTCCTGGTTGTCTTGGCCCTTTTGTCAAATTTCCTGGCACTCGACCACTCGTTTCCCCAACATCTTTTCTCTTCTCTGCTCCTCTTCCCAATACCCCTGTTCTCACCATCTCGTCAGTCAGAGCGCCAGCCTTCTGAATTGCGCTCTGAATCGTAGGAGGAGCAGCTGCTGTTACCATCGCTCGGATTTGAGGTGCAAGTCCCCAAATATACCTCTCGATCCTCTTTGATTCCAGAGTGACCAGATGTGGAACCAATATTGCCAACTCATGAAAACGGTCAGTGTAAGCTGCGTGCCCAGCCCCTACAATTGCATGATTCCAGAATTCATGCTCCAGTTTTTGCATCTCGTTGAGGGGGCAGTATTCCTTAGTGATTAAGGCCTTAAACTCATCCCATGATGTATGCATCGCTGATTCTCTTCCCCTAGCCTAACCTTGGGTGTTCCACCAAGTTAACGCCTTGCCCTGTAGAGAACACATGACATACTTGATTTTCTGGCTGTCGAGGCATTCGCTGATATCGATCACCACCTCCATCTTCTCAAGCCACCTGGTTAGGGTTATCGCTCAACCCTTTCCATCAAACTCTTTCGATTTGCAGGCCACAAACTCCTTGTACGAACACCCCCTTCTAGCATTAACAACCCTAGTCTCATTACCGGTTGTACCTCCATTCCCGATCTCCTGGTTACTATCGTTCCCAGCCGGGTTCCCATTATCCTCATTATCATTGCCACCTCCCCATGGAGGTGGTGATTTTGAAGAACATCGCTCACTTGGGCCACAATAGTTGGGATCAGTGCGGCCAGCTATTGAGCTATTAGAGCTACCACGTCACTATTCCTGTTCCCTGATTGTTGCTGCTTGGGCCATCATTTATTCTTGGTGCTCTACCTCTACCTCTGCCTCTACCCCTCGGGGCTTCACTTCCACTATTGTTTCTGCGGGTAACTCTTCGAGGCGGCATTTTCTAATTATAGAAGTAGTAAACACATAAGCTTTAACCATTTCAAAGCATATTAACCATACCACTCATCAAAGTCCAGCATTCCAAGTTAATATCACACTTGTTGTTACCACACATCAGATACAAGACATGTAATTCTCACACCATGAATTGGAAATGTTTCAACAGTAATCCATCATAATAATTGCAAACCCATGCATATAATCACGTTAGTCTAGTGAAGGTTGTCTATCTCCTCCTCTTTCGAGGTTTCTGACATAACCTCCTTAGGATAAATCCCAGTGTCCAAGGTCAAGCGCAATAGCATGATCTGTGGAGATCTCTTCGGGTTTAATACCCGGGTTTGATAAAACAACTCGGCCCGCAGAAGGAACGAAAGATCCAATAGAAGCATCCCATAAAGAGTGAGCACAAGGGTTCTCTCATAGGGTGAAAAGATCATAAGGCAGATAGATAAACAAATCAAGTAAAGAGGAACACATACACGAGATATAAAATTGCACACAGATCATAGCATGCAAATCTACATGAAGGTTCCTAGGTTATAGTCTAGGTTAAGTGAATTGCCTAATTCTCTATAACCAATGGCTCTGATACCAGTCTGTAACACCCCCGCTAAGAGCGGAAACGCGGGGATGTAACGAGATGGGATCATCATAACACATGGTAATCAATAGAGATGCAATATAACACATGATGACAAGCGTGTCATGACGACACCCGACACAAAGGAGACTTGTGTCGTGTTTAGTCAATGTTCACGACAACATAGCCATAAGCATAACATGATACATGATGCACATAAACAAGAAGATAATATTGTAATGTATTTCCCACAACCCGGGAACAAGTTACAAAAGTATGATGTTTAAAGCAGACTACAACAACGTTCCAAAAAGACAATGTTCGTTAAGTATGTTTAGTCTCAACATGCATCCTAGGGTCTCCACTAAGGCAACACACCTAGATCTTCAATTAGCATTTTCACCTGAGAAGATATGCTCAAAATGGTCAACAAAATTGTTGGTGAGCTCGCAGGTTTAAGTAGTAAATAAGTAATTGATGTTGTATAATAATTGTTACGGAATACCGTGTATACAGTTATAAGTAAGCAAAATCACATGACATGAGCTTTACAATCAAACCTAACGATGTACACACCGAATCTTGTCGGAACATATTCACCCAAGGCCAGTTCCTGGCTACGGTTGTTACTAACTAGTATACCAACCAACAAGGGTGGGGGTGTCAACCAAGTAGTACCACCAATACCTATTCGTCGGTTCCCACACTAGAATTAAATGGTTGTAAAGAAAGTACCACACAACGAACTCAAGCATGTATCAGATAAGTACTCACAAAACAGTAACACGTTGATTCCAAGTATGTAAATTGTATGTAAGTTGTACAACATAGAAAATGGGTGACCATACTTTTCCCCCATGTTTGTAAATGATTGAAAAGTTGTTTAAGCATAAAAAGGGGCCGCGAAACTCACTTGTTAAGTGGTAAGTATGAATGATTCAAAGTTTAGCAAGTGTTGTATGAAATGAACGATCAAACACCTATTGACAGTTATTGTTAAGCATTAATGATAAGCATAAAGTAAATAATGACGTTCGTTCGATTCGGGTTGTATCGATTCGGTCGTGTGTAACACACATAGGCTGACACACGTATTAGATCTTATGTAGATCCAAGTACTAGAAACTGTCGCCATTGCTGGTGATATTGTGTAAAAGTTCCCTTGTTATAAAAGAAGTATTTATTAAATATTAGTAGTCATGAATCGGTTGTTAATAATTGTAAAATGTTAGGTTGATTTGATTTGGAATAGTATTTGTAGCCTTGATAGTGTTGACTTTAATCTTTGTGGTCAAGCAATGGAAACCATGTTGATGTTACCTTATCATCACACGACATTCAAGAAGGAAATCCACACACACATCATCTTCAATCACACGACAAAACCAGACGCACAACTCAACACTCCATTCGCACGAATCAACCCTCATTCGTACGAATCAGCTTCGTTCGTACGATAGAACCTTCATTCGTGCGACTGGCATTCAGTTGTACCACACAATACTCAATCGTACGACTCAACCTCCATACGCATGAACCAACCTTCATTCGTACGAATCAACTTCATTTGTACGATTGAACCTCCGTTTGTACGATTGGCCTTCAGTCGTGCGATACACTCATCCGCATTGACTCAATCGCACGCATTCATTCGGTCGCAGACTCAATTGCATGCATACACTCATCCGCATTGACTCAATCACACGCATTCATTCGATCGCACGACTCAGTCGCATGACATACCCAGTCGCACAACTCAGTCGCCCGAATGACTCAGTCGCACGACTCACCCAGTCGCACGGCTCAGTCGCATGACATACCCAGTCGCTAGAATGGCAGATTCGCGACTGCAGCTGTGCAGAGCAGCCTTTGGCTGCTCCATGCACGAGTTTTACACCATGAGGACTTCCAAAAACACACTACAAACATACACAAACAAGAAGAACATGCAGAAAGACATCACATGCACCCACACGGCCACATGTGTTCGGGTTGGACCCGAACACCCGAAACCCTAAGTGAACAGCAGTGAAAAAGCAAGAAAAAGGACGACCAAGGTCGTCTACCTACAAGAATGGAGTAGACTCGGTTGTAGTCGAAGTCTAGACGACGAAAACGTGACCAAACGGGGCGGATTTGGTGCAAGGAAGAAGATGATAGTGAAGAAGAGAATGAAGAAGAAGATGAAGAATGAAGGCTAGGGCTGGAAATGGGGTTTATATACCCAGCCCTAGTTTGCAAATTGTCACACTTTGGTCCCTGCACTTAGCTCCCAAGTTTCCCAAATTTGTTTCGGTTGAAAACGACATTAATGGGTTAGTTATATTGATGCTAAAAATCTATTTAATGATAATTGGTAACTTAAAATGGTTTTATTAATGACAATAATATTATATAAAATCGGTATATTTAGCGATAACGATGATGGAATTTGTAAAAGTTTTAAGCGTATCATTCGTTAACGATAAGAACACAAGAATAAGGACCATAAAACAAGTATGATATCCACACGAACAGTTAATAAAGATGAGGAATGAACGATCAAGGAAAAGTTAACGAAAACTGCGTTAATTGACGGACCTTGTGGTGACGGATGTCACAGGAGAATAGGTTAAATTAGTATTAAATTCATGCAGTGTTTAATTACTTAAAAAACGAGGGAGGAGGACAACTTAACTAAAAGAAATGAAATCATTTATGTGATTCTGATTCAACGTTTATGGAAAATGATAGTACACAAGGAACAGATTGTTTGGGACTTTAAAAGATTTTAAATGATTAAGATGCAAAATTCAAAGTATAAGTCTGAGAAGTCTAGGTAAAATAAAAGAAAAAATGATAGTAAAACTAGTATGCTACTGAGATAACATAGAGAAAGTAGACCTAGAGGTTGCTAGTTTATTATATGCTGTGTCGGTAGATTCAACACAATAGATGAGTAGACCTCATTGGTGGTTTAAAATTCAAATTAAGTTGTTCAACTTGCTGTGGGTTCCCATCTTATCCCTGGTTAACACAATTAACGCAGTTCTAATAAGGGGTGAAGAGCAAAACGCCACAAATGTGTGCAGATGACCATAAAAATGAGCAAAGCACATGGAAAAATGCTAAATGCAATCAAACTAATAACTTATGTTGTCGGTGCGTTATGTGCAAAAGAAAAATAAATGCTCTAACAAGAAGATAGGTTGTGTGCCTCTTTGTTGTGCGGTAGCACTGACTTGAGGATAAGCATAACCTAAATATTCTAGAATTCATTGTTAGTTGCGCCTCTCTGCTATGCGATGACACTGAACTGAGGCTTGGCATCTCTTTGAAAGCTCTTAGAATAGTCTCTTCTTGAAAATACTTGTAGACCGCTCAAAAATCTCCTGAGGAACATTGAATACCATATAAGCGTGGGATCCACAAATGCTTGTTGAAATAATTAAACCATAACTGAGGAACATTGATTACCATATAAGCGTGGGATCTACAAATGTGTGTCAAAAAACTGTGTATAGATTTAAGAGGACAAGTACATTGACAATCATCGTGAACTGCAGTTCTTGAAAGTCAAAATCATTTTGTGCATCTTATAGCTCTAGTATGATTTCCTAAAATTGCTATCGACTCTCGGTCAAAACAAGAATCTAGCATCAAAATGGTTTATTAAAATGTCCCAAATGATTCTGATATACCTATATGATTTCATAATGAAGCGTACAAGAAATGATAAAATAGACTTATAGTTGTGCTGTTCAGAAAGTAAAATCGGTTAGAAGTACTCTAATAGGTTTAAATCCATCTCCAATAAAAAATATAGAAATATATATTGTTTCGTTTTTAAATTTCGAGTTGTATTATTTAACTTTTAGTTATTTGTTAGGTAAAAGTCGGACCATACATCTGGATTCAATCTGTGAATCACTCACTAAAAGTGGTCACGTCTGAGGTGACCAATCGGGTTTTGAAATTAAAAGGATCACGTCTGAGGTGACCAAATAGTTTTTAAAATTAAAAAGGTCATATCTGAGATGATCATCAGTCATAACATTTTATCAATAGTTACACGTGTATGTTTGAAAGTGTACGAGGTCAAACTCATAAGTATGGACCAATCGCACGATTAGACCATAAGTATGGGCCAATCGCACGACTGGACCATAAGTATGGATCAGTTGCACGATTGGATCACAAGTATGAGCCAATCGCACGATTGAACCATACGTATGAGCCAGTCACACGATTGAACCATACGTATGAGCCAGTCACACGACTGAACCCCAGTTGCACGACTGAATGTTAACTTAGTATAAATAGCAGGGAGTTGGTCGCATGTTCTCATCACCCCTCAATCGCCCTTAGTCGCTCGAAAGCACTGAGACTCTGCCTAAATTTTGTTTGATTGATTTAGCATCTTGATTGTGATTCTAACATTTACTTTCTACGTCTACAGGTAATGTGAGACCAAAATCGACCTCAATGTCCCGTTTAATAAAGCCCTAATGATTGAAATCATTCAAAACAAGAACTTAGACAAACTCTTCAAAATAAACCACCTAAATGGACATAATCGTTGATTTAAAGAACATTAGATGTTATTTTGAGTGGTTGCGAGTCTAATGAGCCAAAACACAACATTTAACATCCAGTTTTGACCATGATTAGAATTTAAACTGTCGAACAGAGAGTTATACAAATGGATGTGCTGATAAACTTCAATCGCATGATTGAGCTTGGCATATGACTCAATCACACGAATGAACCAGGCGTATGAGTTCAGTCGAATGATTGACTCAACCGCATGGCCAAACGCACGACTGAACTCAGCCGCATGCTCAATCGCACGACTGAACTCAGTCGTATGGTTCAATTGCACGATTGAACTAGACTGTAAGGCCCTGTACCCGGGTCGCTCACAGCTGGTAAATCATCGCACATAAAATATATAATTACATTAACTTTACTAAAATCATGCAGTGGAAACACTTTAAACAAACATTTCATTTCCTTTAAATAAACACTTTTGCAAAATAATACATTGTTCATTACAAAATATATTTCGTTCGTATTACAATGCAAAAACATTATACAAAAGAATGCCATCCAAAAATGCCCAGGTAGCTGCCCCACGCCATCCTCAACAATGCTCACCTGCCAACTGGAAAAGGAAAAAAAAGTCAGCGTTGCTAAGTGAGTTCTAGTTTTATAAAAACATTGCATTTTCCATTCATTAAAACATTTTCATTACTATCGCACGTGATCACACATCGTACATACATCAAGGTCATCATTATTATCTTCATCATCGTTCGTTTTGTACATTCGAACGTTTCGCACTTTTCGTACATTATTATCTTTCACTTCTATCTAGGTCCTGTTATGTGCTTAACCCCCCTCTAGAGCACCAACCAATTCATCTAGGATTAAATGACAAGGATCCCATATCACATGTATGGAGTGGTCACTAGGATAGACTCCCCTTGTGTGTGTGAACTCTTATGGGTTTGCCAAGATCGCACGCTATATAACACATAGTAATTCGGAAATCGCACATATTGTAGCAGTCAGTAAGACTAAACTCTTACTGTGTGTACGAACCCTTATGAGTTAGCCAAAATCGCACGCTGTAGACACACAGTTGAGCTAACAACTCTTAATGAGTTGTGAACCTCCTTTCATTTGCTTGCAAGGCTTTTCATTCGTTCCTTCATTATGTTCCACTTTCATTATCTTAAATCTTTTACTTCGTTAAGATAATACTTTATGTTTATTATCAATATCACACCACGTAAAGTCACGTCCTCATACGTAATATGGAACATAAGAAAACATATCATACATAACATACATAGCATACATAATCAACATACATCAGCATCAACATACATAGCATCAATAATACATCATCTTAATCACCATGCATCATACATTCACATACATAAACATATGCATATCAAGCATAAATCTTCACGAAACATAACTGATCCACCGGGGACGGCAGCCCCTGATATACCTATATAGCACATTTCCTTATAGAAAAATCGATCTTCTCGTTAAAACCTCTTAAAATCTTGGTCATTGAAATCGTATATTTAGTATGCATTTCCAGCCCCAAACTAGTTCAAAACCTTTAAATAGGGGATCTAGAACTCACCTGGACTCGATGAGTAGCTCCTCAATCAAGCTTTCAAAGTAAGGGTTGCACTACACAGCCAGTAGATAAGTTAACACTCAAAGAAGTTAACTTCTGCCTAATTTCGCTAGCAGTTTTGATGCTAGTTTCATCAGCAGTTTCGTTGCTAGTTTCGCCAGTAGTTTCGCTGCTAGTTTCGCTGGCATCTTTGCTGGCATCTTTGCTGGCATCTTGCTGCCAGTTTCGCCCAACTTTCATTGGACAACCATGTCTATGAAACTACCTGCGAAACTATAGTTTTGCAAGAAGATCCACAGTTTCGCCGGACAAATACCTAATTTTGCTGGATGAACACCCAGTTACACAGAACAGGCTGAAGATTACGAACCACCCTATTTTTGACCCAAAGCATCAATCCTTTACACCCAAAACCTTGGTTTATCACCCAATAATGTTAGGGACCATGTACGGACGGAATACTAACTGATTTACGTGTATACCAACTCAAATAGTGTGGAATCCTATTTGAGTGGTGATCCAGTCAGTGAGAACGCGTGTAAAATCAATCCAAGAATGTAACTAAATGTCAAGAATGATAGTAGGATGATTTACAACAATCTATGAATTTGGAACAGGTGTTCTAGGGTCGCTGGACGGCTAGGGTGCGATTTAGTGTGTAGATATTCGAATTGTTTTTTTTAACGGATTAAGTAGTATTTATAGGTTAGGGTTTGTCATTCGTGTGACTGAACCATTGCATGGTTCAGTCGTGCGATTGAAGCATGCGGTTGATGCATCTGCACGACTAAGACTCCAGTCGTGTGACTGAGTCAATCTCATGTCACAATCATGCGACTGATTCAGTCTCCCAGTTCAGTAGTGCGACTAGTTCATTAGCATGAAGTTGTTCATGCGTATGGTCCATTAGCATGGTCCATTCGCATGAGAACTTCACACCATTAAGTTTAAGCACATTTCTCAATCATTATTGACTAAGAACTATGTAAACAACCACAAACCTATATAGTTAGTACAATAAGCATTAACACACACTAATCAATGAAATATTAAACATTATAAGCATAAACCACACATTGTATTTCATTCAACCCTTTCAGTTACATATATGTAAGACATGAAAGACATTTTACATTAAGCTCATAAACTAGGTGCATATGTATCTACAAACTCCCCCTTGGACCTAGTTTAAACTATTGTCTAACATTCTTCATCAGCTCTTCATATTTCTTGTACTTGTCCTCCCTTGTAATTCTTGCATGTATTTTGAATGCAAAGCAGAGTCTTATTACGTTTTGGAACTGGAGGGCTTGGACAATGTCTTGCGTGTCATAGAATAGTGGCCACTTGTATAAGGTGTAAACATCATCAGCCGACAAGTTAGTAAGCCACATTGGGTCAAACACCCTGATAGTTTCCATATTTCCATTTCTGTTCAGAACTATGACCGCCTCACCTGTTCTCCAATCATAGTACCACCACTTAAAGTGTGGAGTTAATTAGAGGGATTCTCGACATTGTGCGCGGAGGACTCCACTTTAGCATAATCTTTGGCTTTCTAGTAAAGGCATCAACTTCAGATCTTCTGATATGCCTCGTTGGTTGTAAAGGTTTGAAGTTGACCTACCTGGTGTGGTACTCTCTCTTCAAAGCAGCTTTAAACCAGCCTGACATCTTTCAAGGGTCAGCATATAACAACTTCAATTTGGCCAGTTGGTTAAGCTCAAAACCAGGTAGAGTCTTCAGATCGTGTGGGAATCTAAAGTACTCGATTCCTTCTCTCTCTTGAAAGCATAAACATTTAGATCATCAAAATATGCCCACGCTATGATTTTTCCACACACCTTCAGATGCTTCTTCACTTTGTAAAGCTTGGTGTAGGTACTAGACTTTGGAGCACTGCGCTAGGCTCTGATCTCTGCAAAACATGCCCCCCATTCAACCTTTTTGATGTTCACATCGGCGTCTGAGGCTTGAGCTTGATATTTCTTCTTCTCTGACTCCTGCTCCATCTTATCCAGTGTTTCAAATGTATCACTGACAAGGGTGTCACCCATATTGGAAACAACATGGCCCTCATTGTCAGTATACTCTGGATAATGTTGTGCTATGACGTCTTCTATCTCAATCTCATCCACATCGTTGAGCTCATCATCACTATCCATGTCAATGGTAGGGCCATCCTTCATAATTTCATTTGGATTTAGTCGAAACATTTTAGCTAGTTGTTCATCAGTAAGGTCATGAATTATTTCTCCTTCTTCAGGAGTGTAACTCACAGACCTCCTAACGATCCCTTGCAGATCAAGTATCATTATGAGTTGAGACTTGATCTGCTAAAGGGGAGCAACATCGTACTCATCTCGTTGAGATGAATGATCTGATTGATTTAAACATATAAACACATCAACCATTAGTCAATAATCAAGATAGAAACACATTAACTAAATATAAACATTATGTACATGAGTTTAATACAAAATTCAATTACACATGATTTAAATTACATAAACATCTATGCATTACGTTTGTCCTGAATCATGTGCTCTTCTACTATCGGGGCTGATGTTGAGGCACCTTGATCTTGATTCTTCTTGGTCCGCCTCTCACTAGCTGGTGTGGCACCCGAAGCAGATGGATCTCCTCTTCTTCATTGTCTCCTCCATCCTCATCATCTCCTCCATCCGTGTCATCCTCTATATCATCCTCTTTATCATCACCTTCATCATCACCATCATCATCATCATCACTATCACCATCATCACCATTATCACCATCTCCTTCTCGGATCTTTAGAGGCTCATCCTTTGTGCCTTTAAGTTTGAGCATGATGGTCCTTTTGGAATCCTCTAACTCCTCGATCTTCATAGTAGATAGCATGTTCTGCTCCTTGAGTTGGGAAATCTCTTGACTTTGAGCAGCCATATGCTGAGCCTACTCCTCTATCTGTTGTGCCTGCTGAGAGATCTATTGTGATTGTGCAGCAGTTAGCTCCATTAGTTGTCATAGCTGAGCAGTCTTCTCGTCATCACCAGCCAACAGCTTCAGCACCATATGATTTAGTGCTGAAAGCTTTTTTACTCTACCCCACTGGGAGGTAGAGATGGTCCTGAGGGAAAAGATGGGTGATATGATGGTCCTGCCTAGTGGCTAGTGGTGGTTGTGGTAATGGTGAATATTTGTGGTGGTGTATGTGTGGGTGGTGATGGGTATGCTGTAATGGTGGTGGAAGTGGTGTAGATGGGTGGTGGAATGGTTGTAGTGGTGATGGTGGGTGACGTAGTAGTAGTGGTGGTGGTAGCTATGGTGGAGGCGAAGGGAAGTGTGGTAGTGATCGGAGGTGTAGTAGTGGTGGTGGTAGCAGTAGTGGCTGAGGTGGTGGTTGTCGCTGTAGCAGAGGTCAAGGTGAACTTCAGTCTCTTCCCCTTCCTCCTTTTTTTTAAAATACCAACTTAACCTATTCTCCTCCTAAAATTCTAAAACCATAAACGATTTGCGTTTTTAGGATTTTAATAGGCGAAGAAATAAAAACACTAAAATAAATTTAAAAAGAAAATAAAAGAAAAATGGACTCGACGCATAGGACTAAACATGTTCATCTTCTGGAATAACATCACCTTTCTTTTTAACGCCGTTCACCTCTAACAGATATAGAAAATCAGTATTTATTTTAACCACATCGATTAAATGTTTTTCAAAGCAATCATGTATAAAATGATATTTAATTCCAATGTGTTTGGTTTTAGGATGTTGGATCGGATTTTTAGTTACGGCTATTGCAGCAGAATTATCAACAAATATAGGAGTATTAGAGTATTGCAAACCGTAGTCCCGCATTTGCTGTTGAATCCAGATGATTTATGAACAGCAACTTGCAGCAGCAACATATTCGGCTTCACAGGTTGACAGAGCAACCGAGGTCTGCTTCTTACACTGCCAAGTTACTAATCTCCTTCCAAAGAATTGACATCCTGCTGACGTGGACTTGTAGTTTATTTTGCATCCGCCATAATCCGAGTCACTGTACGCTGTAAGCTCAAAGTCGTCATCATAAGGATACCACAACCCAAGTGTTGGTGTTCCTTTTAGATAACAAAATATCCTTTTAACCCCAATAAGATGGTTAACTTTTGGTTTCGCCTGATATTTGAACAAACACACGTCGCATACATGATATCAGGTCTTGAGGCAGTGAGGTACATGACGGATCCAATCATTCCTCGGTACATGACGGATCCAATCATTCCTCGGTACATGGTGGCATCAACCAGATCACCATTCTTATTGGGTGCCGCATCATGGTTTGTAGCAAGTAGAGTCCCGGCTGCGGAAGCATTCTCCATGTCAAAGCGACTGAGAATATCCCCTACATACTTGGTCAAATGTAGAAATATCCCCTTTGGTGTTTGATCCACCTGTAACCCGAGAAAGAACTTCATCACTCCAATGGCACTCATTTTAAATTCTACCTTCATTACTACTTCAAATTCTTTACATAAGTCTTCGTTCTTGGAACCGAAGATTATGTCATCAACATAAATCTGAACAAGCAGTAGATCACCATCATTTTCTTTGATGAACAGTGTATAGTCAATTACACCTCTGCAAAATTCGTGTTTCACAAGGTGCGTTGAGAGTTTTTCATACCATGCTCTCGGGGCTTGGTGAAGCCCGTAAAGAGCCTTATCCAGTTTGTAAACTCGGTCCCAATGATACAGATCCTCAAATCCCTCGGGTTGGCTGACGTACACTGTTTCTCGGATTTCACCATGAAGGAATGCACTTTTAACATCGAGATGATAGACTTTAATCTTCATATACGATGCATAGGCTAGGAAGATACAGATGGCTTCCATTCTTTCCATGGGTGCAAACACTTCGTTGTAATCAATTCCCTCGACTTGTCGAAATCGTTGAACTGCAAGTCGAGCCTTGTTCCTGATTATGACCCCTTGGTCACCTTTCTTGCATTTTAAGACCCATTTGGTGCCAATGACCTTAGCACCTTTAGGTCTATCCACCAGTGTCCATACACCTAACTTCTTGAACTGAAGAAATTCTTCTTGCATGGCACTCACCCATGCCTTATCATTTAGGGCTTCACTAACGTATTTTGCCTCAAACTGAGACACAAAACAATGATATGCACCATTGTGAAGATATCTCTTTTCCATTACCGAGGCATAATCAGCTGAATATAGCTGATTTCTCGTCTGAACTCTTGATCTGACATCCCCAATGACGTTGTCCAGAGGATGATAGACATTGAGGCGTGATCCAGGAGTGGTTGGCATAGCTATCTCAGAATCTAGATTATGAATGTTTGGTTCCGTATCTAAGGCAGTAGGAGTGTGAGGTTCTGGAGACTCAAAGGCATCAACGTCAAATGGTTGTGGACTTGCAGTAGTAGGAACCTGTTCCTTCTTATCGTTCTGATCATTCTCCAAGGCTTCATCGTCAGAGGAGGAGTCACCTCGAATGCTCCCCTGATTGACTAGGCAACTCACCTTGTGAACTAGATGTTGTAGAGTCTTGTGTTGGTGTGCTTAAGACATCATACATCATTTTGGTTGCTAACTCATCATCAGAAGTGGAGAGAGGGATGTTGAAGGACAAGAATAATCCATCATAGTCGAAATAGAATGCGAGTCCTTTTCCAGCAGGAGGGGTGGTGTATCTCTGAACGTCGACGTTACACCACACTTCTACTTGACCCGTTGAGTTGTTGTAAACTCTCTTTTTCAGTATGTTGTATCCCAGAAATATCCCCTCTTCGGCCTCCTCGCTAAACTTGCATTCCTGAATTTCTTTAGCAACGTACATGGTGCTCCAAACAGTTTGAGGTACTCTAGAGGTTTACGTCGTTGTAGCAACTCGTAACACGTTTTTCCATGTCGTTTAACCACCAAGACTCAATTCAAAGTGTAACATGCATTTGCCACTGCTACGTTCCAGAATTGGATAAGCAGTTTCGAGTCTGCTAGCATCGTCCTGGCAGTCTCTATCAAGCTTCTATTCTTCCTTTCAGCAACCCCATTCATCTGTGGAGTGTAGGCAGATGTGAACTGATGTACAATTCCCTTTTCTTTGCAGGATGCCTCCATCCATTGATTCTTGATCTCTGTTCCGTTGTCTGAGCGTACTTGTCTTACTTTTAGCTTGTAGAGAGACTCTAACATAGTTACTAACTCTTTTGATGACTCAAATGTCTCAAATTTAGATTTTAGAAACATTACCCAAGAGAATCTTGAGTAGTCATTTGAAACTACATAGCACTACAAGTCGGCGACGATGCTCCTTGTACTAACAGGACCAAACAGATCCATGTGAAGAAGCTCAAGAGGCAGTTCTAAGGAATGAACTTTCTTTGCCTTATGAGACTTCTTAGTGTGTTTGCCTTTCTTGCAGGCGACACAAAAATATGGTAGTTGGAAGTTTTTGACATTTACTCCTCTCACTAGATCATTCTGATCAAGTGGTTCATCTTCCGTGGATTGATGTGCCCCATTCTCCTATGCCAGGAGATAGGATCCTTCTCAGTAGCTTCTGACAAGAAGCACTGAACTTGATGATCTGTTGTGGAGGCCTTTGATAGATCCAAGACGTAAAGGTCATTATATCTTGAGGCTGACATTAAGACTTGGTCCTCCGGGATCACATAGTCCTTTTTCAGGACATAGCACTTCTTATTGTCGAAAACTACCTTAAATCCCTTGTCACATATTTGGGAGACAATAAGCAAATTATTTTGAAGTTGTTGAACATAATTTACCTTGTCAAACTTCACTTTCTGATTCCCCACTTCCCCTTGAGCTGTGATATACCCTCCTTTGTTTCCAGCAAATGAAACATGACCTCCTTTTATTTGTTTGACATTTGACAGGAGTGCCCGGTTTCCAGTCATGTGTCTGGATGGTCTGCTATCTACAATCCAAGTGTTTGTTTCAGCACTATAGCGAACACCCTACACATTCAATTGAAAACATTAGTTAAGGTGAGGGACCCAAGCCTTAACCAGCTTAGTTAAGGTTCATAGCGAAGTATCTTGGTAGATCATTGATTGAAATCAAGGCATGGTCCAGGGACAGCATCTTGGCAATAACCACTAAGATCTGTTCGTCTGAAGTCTACACCAAAGGATTGGTTATTGAAGCCTTAAATGAAGTTGGTGCTGGGAGCAGGACTGAACTAGTCAAGCAATCTAAAGCCGAACTCACATCCAAAATGCTAGAACAGCCTGTCAAAATTCCCAGACCAAAATCCACTAAAACAATCCCTTTATCCCAAATACCACCACAACCACAACCCACCAAACCAATTCCCTTACCCTCAAAACCAATAGCCGATGATGTACCCCAGAAGAGGAAGAGAAGGGTACTGAGGCTAGAAGAGGAAGAAGAAGATAATGATGAAGATGAAGATAGGCTGCCAATCTCAGCTGTTATACAGTTGCCTAAGGCCAAACGTCACTCTCCAACAATTACCCCTGAAACTTAAAGACAAATTGTGAAAGTGAAGCTAGAAGAAGAAGAGCTTCACAAACAACATGATGAGGAATTGTTGAGAAGAGTTGACAAAGCATATGCTGCCACATCTTCAATCATCAACATGAAGAAGCACGCTCTCAGGTTATACACTCTTAAAACTACATTTCAATATCAAAAGGAGAGAGTGAGGATTTGGCCTGATCCTAGGGTGTCTCATAGGATTCAAAAGAAAAACATTCCACAGAGATACATTGGCCAAGTGAAGAAGATTGTAGATGAAGTGATCTCACTGGTCTTTGTAGTATCACCCTGGGAAATCCTAGATGACTTCAAGAAAGCCTATAAAGCTAACCTGACCCCACAAAAGATGCTGGAGAATAAAATGGTGAAAAAGGGGTTAGTATATAAGAGGCTTGAGGAATTTAGAAAGAATGAGCTCCATTTGTTCTTAAAGGGTAATCACCCAGATGAATTTGCTTATAGAGTAATAACAACTATGGAACTCAAAAATGGGAAACAGGTCAAATACCTATCTGAATATTATGGGCTAGAATCACTTTTTGAAGGAGGAGCTGAAGAGCTTACCATGGAGGAACAGATAACCTTCCTTGAGGCCTATACAAAGGAGTCATACAGACTCATTGTTGGGAAGTAGATCTCATGGATGGGGTAACAGCTCTGTGTCCTGTTCCCCAAGACAGAGTTCCCATTCATCCTTTGCCAAACAGATCATTGAGACTTCTTCCTAGGCCTGTGCTTACATGGGTCACTTCTGAGCTGATCTAGAAGACAAAAAGACCAAATCTTTTTGCCATAATATGTGGGACATCTTCAATAAGTTTAGAGGTTTTGGCTGCATTAGTTCAGGGGGAGTTTGTTGGACCAAAAGAACCAATGAGCGTGATCAGAAAAACCTCTAAGTCCCACAGACATCACAACAACTGCTGAAGACTTGATCAGCTGTTTGACAAAGTCTGAAGACTTCAACAGCTGAAGACTAAAGTACTGAAGATCAACAACTGAAGACTAAAGTACTGAAGATCAATAGCTGAAGACTAAAGTACTAAAGACTTCAACAGCTGAAGACTAAAGTACTGAAGATCAACAGCTAAAGACTAAAGTACTGAAGATCAACAGCTGAAGACTAAAGTACTGAAGACTTCAACAGCTGAAGACTAAAGTACTGAAGATCAACAGCTGAAGACTAAAGTACTGAAGATCAACAACTGAAGTACAAAGACTGAAGACATCAGCTGATGACAACAGCTGAAGTTCAAGTACAAGTACTGAAGCCTTCAGAGTTTGTTACAACAGCTGAAGAAGCATTCTTCAGTTGTTGTGATGGTTTCCTTTCAGTAGTTTTCTTTTATGTTTCAGTATTTGTAAAACGACTAAGAGCATGTTCTTCAGTCATTGTAGTTTCAGTAGTTTCTTTTCAGTAGTTGTAGTGATAGTTAACACTTAGTATTTTTGTAAGAAGATGTCAGCTGTTTTGACATCTTCAGTAGTTGTGTTTACTTTCAGTAGTCTGAATAATTCTATTAGATGTCACTATCAAATGACATCAGCAGACATCACATCTCCTATATAAGGAAAGTTCCACCATGACATTCTTATATAAGGGATGATTGACCTGATTGTAGGTGTGACATTTTGCCACCACGAAAGCGCGTATTGAATGAAATATTTGATTTGCAGAATTCTTTCTATAATCGTTTGCTCTTACTTTGAATATCAACTGTATTCTTGTGAATTGTCTAATTCATTGTTTGATTTCCGCTGCATCACTCTCTAATCAATCAACGTAGATCACTGATCCTAACATAGCATGATCTACTTTTGACATGATGGAGTACCTGTTTCTGTGGAGAAGTATGTGACACACATGTGACTTTATTCAAATTGGGTTTAGATACTTCTTGTTTCGATGTTTTAACTTGTTT
This sequence comes from Flaveria trinervia, assembly GCA_025506515.1. Classification (NCBI taxonomy): domain Eukaryota; kingdom Viridiplantae; phylum Streptophyta; class Magnoliopsida; order Asterales; family Asteraceae; genus Flaveria; species Flaveria trinervia. The sequence continues at coordinate 24,133,489 of CM046448.1, forward strand.
AAGAAAATTAATTGTTTGAACCTTGTTAAGAACTTTACTCTTTTTTTACCTGGACTTGGACATGATACACGTGTTTGGTTAACATGTATGGTCTGTATAGGTTCAAACTTAGACGTGGTTGAACCTGACTTTATATTAACCATTTAAAATTGTTCATCTAGATTCACTATAGGAATTTTACCTTTTGATTTAGAAGTGGCCTCCTTTTGTTTAGTTCCAAATTCATTTGGTTTACATATGGAATCTGGATCACTTACAAGAGGAGTGGACACCACATGATCCTTGATTGGGTTGTTATTTATTGGTTTACTTTTTGTATTCAACAAGGTCTCATGTGGTGGTGGAACCACTTTATTACCAAACCCTCCCTGTTGTTATGTTCTCTCACTAAGTGCTGAACTATGTGAGAAGAACTAGTCCAACTATGCAGTTTTGGTTTTAATGAATTTACTTCTACTTCCAAAATTTCTTTTTGTTTCTTAGTGTCTTTTGGGGAGTTTAGATAGAACTTAATGTCATTAGGTTGGTTAAAAGCTACAACTTCAGTTTCCCTAAGTTGTTTATTTAAAAGTACTATCTTTTCTTTAAACTGTGCTCATTTTGTTTTAAAATTCTATTTGCTTCTATGCACAGTTGTAAGTCCTTTACTAAGCTATTATTATGATCTAATAACCTAGCAAATTTCAAATTTCAACACAAGCATGATTATTAAATAATTGATCTGTAGTACTTACCTGAGAGGGTGCGGTTGAATCAGCCATCAAAGCATAGTCTGACTTTTTTGGTTCTGGTGATTATGAAGTTGTGGAACTTGTCCCTTCTTCAGGCAGGTGATCAACCAAAGTTGTAGTTTCTTCATTATTTGACATCGCGAGTTCCACTGCAATATCACCTTCGCTTGCTGAGTCGTCATCTAAATCCTCAACACTAGCGATGTTGAATTCTCCCGGGGACATAAACCGAAAGCTCCAATCTTGTCCTTTGTCATCCTGAGCGGTCAAGGCCTTAGGATCCTTGCTTCATGAAGTAGGACTACTTGTGGGTTAATCTTGACAGTTGAAAGATGAGAATAGATTCCCATTTCCTGTCTTCTTGGGCTTCACACATTCACGTTTGAAGTGCCCCTTTTCCCCACAGTTGAAGCAGGTAACTTGAGTTTTGTCAAAACCAAAAGTTGTGTCCTTAGTGGCAATCAAGTTCTGTCCGGTCTTGTTGACAAACTTCTTAGCTCTCTGGATAGCACTTGCTAAGCCCACATGATGTTCATTCTTTCCACTCTGTCTCGTCTACCTACTCATAGTCCTCATCTGCCAGATGGCAGTTTCCAATTTTCCCAACAACTAGTCCATCATAGGAGTGAATGACAGCTGCTAAGAGATCCATATGTTCCTTTGCTACCTTTACTTTCACATTCTCGAGATTCTCGGTCTTCAGTTTTGTAGCATTGGCTTCAGGGGCTATGTATTGGGTACAGGATGACCTTGACGTGTCAGATCCTGAAGTAATAGCTTGAGATGGACCAGCTGAACTCGACACAAATGCCATTTGAAGTGATGCTCCAGACGTTTGGCTTGTGGAGTTGAGTTGTAAAGTGATGGATTCTGATCATATGAATACTTTTGGGCCTTGTACTTCATCCTTAACTCTTCCTCTCTCAGTTTCATAATGAAATCGTTGATATCTAACTTTGCCAGCATATCATTCTGTCTAAGGTTAGAAACAAAGGAAACCCACTTCTTTGGCAACCCATCTGCAAAGCTGTAAACTTTGTCTTCCATAGACGTAACTCCATGAGTGTGTAGCTCACTCATCAAGTGGTAGAACCGATCGATGACATCATCAAGCTCTCCTTACCATTGACGAGAAGTTTTCAAATTCCTTCAACTCTTTTGCCTTTAGAGCTTCTAATGACGCATTCCCGTCATACTGTTTTTCCAATGCATCCCACAGCTTCTTTGCTTTCTTGTTCTTAGAAAATTGATGGAAGATGTCCTTAGGAATTGACTGAGTTAGCAATGCATATACTTTCTTCTCAGCATTGTACTTTACCGACTCCTATAGATTGGGATCTACTCCATTTAAGTAGATCTCGAATCTTTGCTTCCATTGTGAGTAATCAACTAACTTTATTAGCTTAGGGGGATTGTTATGATTTCCCACTTCATTTTCAAGAAGCAATAGATTCTGGATCCTTGAATCCCTCCCTGCAGTGAACGCTGAATATTGATCCTCCATTACTAATGACTTTGAATTTTAAAACAAACTGTTTTACTTATGCGACTGAAGGAATGAAATTGAACACTTCATGCGATGAACGATGCAGTGGCTTAGACGTGGGAATGAGCAAATGCGGATGGCTCAATCATGCGAGTGGGAAGGTGCGGATAGGCAATGCGAATAGGCAGTTCAGTCGTACGAATGGATGAACGAATGAGTCCAATCGTGCGTATGGGGATGCAGATGGATTTAGTCATGCGATTGAGTCAATCGTGTGATGAAGCTGCTGAATTTTGAGAATTCGAAGGTTTAAGGTAATTAGACGCAAAAGCACGACTATCTCATTAACCCTAATTGCCGTATGCTGGAAAAAGTTAACTTTTTGACCTGGAGACGCCTAAACACTGTTTGACACAAAAGATTACGATGGAATTGTTGGATTCTATATGCCCAAGACACATAGAACATTGATGCGGTTAGTATGTCATGATCCAAGTCGGGTTTACCCAATAACAAGCTTTGCAATCACCGACAATTATTCAATTGATGATATGATCATGTAATAAATAATAACACCAAATTAGAAAATGGGTTTTCTAAATAAGTTGCAGTGAGATGGAACAACTTATTAGGATATTTTGTTCAAGAATATTACATAGTGTTATTTAAGTTAGTTAGATAACATTAAGTAATTAAAGAGTGTATAAGTTATACAATTAAATGTTAATTGTACAAACTTAAAAGGACTAATCTATAACATTGCTTAGTTAAAATTTTAAGGGGAAACTTTGTCTAGAGGGGATTTTCGGCCGCCCACCCTCTCCAATGAGAGGGTTTTTACCTTCTTGAAAACAAAGAACTTGTGAGCTAGTCCAACACTCAACCACATCATCTAACACACACATGCAAAACAGATTTTCGAGCTCCTCTCTCTCCCAAAAGGGTTCTCGGTTTTTCAGCTGATTTGAGAGGATTTGAAGTCACTTTTGGTGTTTATCTCCCTAACAAGAAGAGTGTTTGCACATTAGCTGGGGTATACTAGCTTGAGGGGTCCTTCCTTGGAGCGTTGGCCGAATCTTTTGCATCTTATCACTCTTCCTTGGGCGACTTTTAGCTGGGGAAAGGTAGTTAATCACAGCTTTATGTAGCTGTGATTTTATGTACACTTACATATTGTTCATGGCTTGCTTTTCACATAATGATCCTTTGTTTTGGGTTTGTTTCTTTCATATATATATGTCACCATAAAACATGAAATTTCAGATTCAGAATCATTTTTAAAATAATATATATAATATATATATATATATATATATATATATATATATATATATATATATCCGCTGCGTTTTCTGAAAGTTTAAGAGGTTAAAAATCGGTTTTATCTTTCAACAAACCCTACAATGGAATCAAGAGCCGCTTAGTGGGATAGTTTGCTTGTCTTGTCCTTATAATTGTTTTTATGGGACTTTATAACCCTTTTAAGGGCTGCTATATTCTGTTTTGTTGAAATCCCCATCTTCAAGGTTATATTACACATGCTTCTGATTAACTTGAAAGATAATGTATTTTGATATGTGTGTTGTTTGGACAATGTTTGAAACCTGAATTTCAGTTTATGTTGGCTAAATTCGTTTCTGTGAGTTTGAGGGGAGGATGATATGATGATGTTTATATTGGTGCATAACCTAGCCTTTGGCCTTATGTTGTTTGGATGATTGCAATGGTTGTATTTGTTTATTCAATGGGGTTGTATTTATTTTTCATTTGTGCTTTGTTTAAAAAGTAATTTATTTATTATGGGTTGTAATAAATAGATTAGGTGCATTTTCATTTTACTAGATATCTTGTATTAGAAATTATATCTGTAATGTGAAGACGTATGGATGGAAGCATAAAAGAAAACATGGAGCATTTTGGATGCGGTTTCAAGTGGAGGCTTTTGGAAGCTTTCTATGTGTTTTGTTGTGACCCTTAGGAATGCCTATGGACCACACTTGTGATGGCAAACAGTGTGGACCACTTTAGATGCTATGGTTATGCACATATGCTATGTTGTTTTGTTTATATTATTGGGTTGATAGCATGTATGTGATATTTGCTTTAACTAACCTTTCTATGAACTTAACAATCTTATTATTTGGTTCTTAATCATTAAAAGGTAATAAAAGGTTACTAAAATGATTTAATGATTTAAAGATTAAAATGGGTTTTAATCAAAGGATCATAGGGTATCTTGTATTTGAAAGCATGCAAGTACAAGTACAAGAGTTTCTAAACTAGAATTATGAAATCTCTAAATTTTTTCAAACAATATTTCCAACAAGTTAACACCGTCCTTTTGCACAACACTTGAGTCATTTGGAAACTCTTAATGGGATAAAGGTCACCTAACCATTTAGAGGGAACTTGTGACTTAAGGTGGGGATACCACATTTGTGGGATAAAGGTCACCTAACACTTATGTTGGTAACTCACATGTGTGTGAGTAGGGTAACTGATTTGCAAACCATGTTAAATGGATCACCTACAATATGGTTTCCAAATGGTGTTGATGGGATCAACATGTTGACTTTACATATGATGTTTAAAGTCGATCCCATACCTCTAGAAGTTGCAAATGGTTGCAACCGTCAATCGTTGACCACCTTATTAATTTAAATCGTGGATAAAGGTAACCTAACCACAATTTAAATGTAATGTTGGGTTCTAGATTTTAATATAAAATGACCTTAAAAGGTAAAATTATTTAAAATAGCAATATCGAAAATACTAAAATAGATCTTTGTTAAATTTTGTAGATGGCCACCAATAATGATAATCATGATATTCATCCGCGTCCGCCCAATCATTACCAGCGATTCTGCAAAAAGAACATCTAATCATAACAATTTCATTGATTGGTATCGAACTTGAGAATCATTCTCAAGCAAGAGAGACGATCATATATTTAGACGACCCTATCCCCGATCAACCTGCTGAGGATGATGAGGAGGCCTATAACGTTGGCTTAAGTACACTGAGGACTCCGTCCAAGTGTCTTGTCTGATGCTGGTGAGCAAGATCCGGATCTCCAAAAGGAGTATGAACATCACGGAGCTTATGACATGATAACCAGCTGAAGGAAACGTTCCAACAGCAAGCGAGGGTTGAGCGTTCGAAACGGTTCGAGCACTCCATGCATGTCGTATGGACGACAACCATCGGTTTCATCTTATGTACTAAGATGAAAAGCCACATTGACCGCCTCAAAGGTTTAATTGTCCTGTCTCGAAGGAATTGGCCACGGATTTGATCCTCAATGGCCTTACCAAGAAGTTCGAGACATTCGTGTTGAATTACAACATGAATGCTTGGGACAAAAGCATGGTGAGCTTCACTCAATGCTCAAAACAGTCGAGGCGGCCATGGGTAAAAGGGTTTACCCATTCTCACCATCAATGAAGAGGTGTGGGAACAGGAAAGGCTCATCCCACACCCAAGACAAAGGTTGCCAAGGGCAAGGGACCCGTATGTGGAAAGGGGAAAGGGGTGGTAAGGGTGCCACCCAAACCACAGGAGAAGAAGCAAAAGCTTGCTACTAATGACCCATGCTTCAAGTGTGGGGAGATTGGACATTGGGCAAGAAATAGTCCTATCCATCTCCAAGAGTTGAAAGCAAAGAGGGATGTGGGCAAACTCAGGTACAATATACATGATCCATATTGATTTAAACATGATATCCTCTAACACATGGGTATTAATACCGGTTGTGGAACTCACATTTGCAATTTGTTGCAAGGGTTCAAGAAGTAGTGACTTCAAGAAAGGGGATGTTAGCCTTTACATGGGCAATGGGGCTAAAGTTCAATTGAAGCCGTGGTGACTACATCTTGGAACTTCCAATGGTTTGGAAGTAATTTGAATAATGTTTGTATACTCCTAGTTTGACTAGGAATATTATTTCTGTAGCCCTATTAAAACAATTTGGATATGTATATCATTTATTGAAAAGGATATTCATGTTCCTTAAATGATATGTTCTATTTTAAAGCTATTCCCATTAATGGTATTTATGAATGGTTCATAAAAATACCTTAAATAGGTCATTGTCCAAACTAGCACCAAGAAACTCAAGTTGGATTTGAGTGATACCTATCTTTGGCATTGTCGTCTTGGTCATATACAACAAAAAGAATACTAACAATACAAAAGAAATGGTCTCTTAAAACAAGTGAATATGATTCATTTGATGTGTGTGAGTCTTGTTTACAAGGAAATGACTAAAGCACCCTTTAGTGGAACTAACGAAAGGGCAAAAGATTTATTAGGAATCATACATTCGGATGTATGTGGTCCTTTTAAGCCAATGACTAGGAATGGTGAAAGATACATCATTACCTTAACGACGATTATAGTCGCTAGGGGTATGTGTACCTTTAAGACACCAAAGATGAAGGTTTTGAAATGTTCAATATCTTCAAAATGAAGTACAAAATCAACTCAACAAGTTGATTAAAGTTTCGCACCGATAGAGGAGGGATACCTAAGTGATGCTTTTCAAGGTCATCTTAGGAGTTGGGCATTGTCTCACAACTCACTCACCTGGAACACCAAAACATAATGGTATGTCTGAGAGGAGGAATTCGACCTTATTGGATATGGTCCGATCTATGATGGCAGAAGCACACTACCTCTATCATTTTGGGGTTCGCTTTGCTTCTCGCGGGCCGTATTCTAATATGGACCCAACCAAAAAGGGGGTGAAAGGACCCCTATGAAATATTGCATGGAAGAGTTCCATCCCTATCATATTTAAGGGGTCTAGGGTTGTGAGGTTACGTTAAGGACTCCCACCCCAAACAAATGGAAGTCCGATCCCAAGTGGTCTTTATTGGATACCTAGAGATTCTTTGGGAGAATTATTTCTATGATCCACTGGAACAAAAAGGTGTTGGTGCCAGAAAGAAAGGGTGAGTTTCTTAGAAGCAAGTTCCTTATGGAAGGAAATAGCAAGTAGAACAAGGGATCTTGGGAGGATCAAGAACCAAACCCAGATGCACGTTTGGTTGAAACTGGCACTCAAATGAGGATGTGAAGATGATCAAATGGGTGATCCATACACACCAAAAACGTCGCAGAAGTGGTCGTGAGAACTAGTTGTTGGACCAAAAGAACCAATGAGCCAAGATCAGAAAATCTCTAAGTCCCACACGGTATCACAACAACTGCTGAAAGCCTCATCAGTAGTTTGACAAGTGCTGAAGACTTCAACAGCTGAAGATCAAGTGCTGAAGACCTTAACAGCTGAAGAACCAAAGTGCTGAAGTACAACAGCTGAAGAACACAAGTGCTGAAGCTGAAAGACCAAAGTACTGAAGCACAACAGCTGAAGAGTTCACAAGTGCTGAAGATCAACAACTGATGTACAAAGTCTGAAGACAAAGACTGAAGACATCAGCTGATGATATCTACTGAAGTCATCAGCTGATGAAACGCCTGAAGGTCAAAGTCTGAAGACCAAGTACTGAAGCCTCAGTAGTTTGTCACAACTGCTGAAGAGTACTTCTTCAGTAGTTGTGATATCAGTAGTTTTATGTTTATGTTTCAGTAGTTTTGTAAAACGACTGAAGAGCTTGTTCTTCAGTCGTTGTAGTTTCAGTAGTTTTATATTTTGTACTTAACTTGCTGATATGTTCTCAGTAGTTGTGAACATTTCAGTAGTTTGTTAAGATTTAGTTAGTTTTCTGTATTGGATCTGCCAGTTGTCACTTTCCGTGATAACAGCAGTGACTGTTGCACTATATAAGGAGTGACAACCCATTGTAATCATTGAGCGATATGAGCAATTGAATGGAATGTTTGATTGATTGATTAGAAATATTCTCATCTATAAACATTCCTAGAAATCAGAAATTCATATTCTCTCCCTATAACCGTATGCGATCTTAACGCTTACATATATTGTTTGCTTGCTACAATTTGTCTAATTCGTTTGTGTATTCCGCTGCTTTATATTCTGATAAACATCAAACTTGTGATCACTGATCCTGTCAAATGGTATCAGAGCAGGTTAATCATTGATCGATCTAATAATTGATCATTGAAACTGCTATTCAAGATCCAAGTTTGATTGAATTAGCTTTTGTTTTTGCAAGAAACGGTTATAGAGATTGAATTTTCTGTATTTCTGCTCATTCATCCTGAGATCTTATTCTTGGTTCTCATTGAGTTTGTTGTGGTTTGTCTAAAACTTTTAAAACTTGAACTAAACTGTTTTTGAACTGAAAATGACCACTCCCTCCAATGATCCTCACAATACTGGTTCCTCAACCAAGCCTCCTATGCTGGTTAGGAATGAGTATAACATATGGCAAAGACGTATGCTCCATCACCTGTCTGTTAACAGCGCAGGGTGTTGGACATCAGTGGTACATGGTCCACACAAGCCTATGGTGAATAACCCGGAAACCAATCAAATGGTTCCGAAGAGGAGGGAGCAATACTCAGATGAGGATAAAAAGTTGCTTGAGATTGATGCAAAAGCCCATGGAATTCTGGCCATGGCTTTGCCCAATGAAATCTATTCTGGGCTAATGCATCATGAAACTGCCCATGACCTCTGGATTGCTTTGAAAGAACAATTTGGAGGAACAGATGAGGTCTTGGCAAATAATAGAGAAATTCTTGCCCAACAATATGAGACATTCTCTCATAGAAAGGGTGAGACACTGACTCAACAATATGAGCGGTTCTTGTTTGATCTCTGAACTAAAAATGGTCAAACTTGAATACACCAATATTCAGATGAATAACAGATTTCTCAGATCACTGCCTGAGAGATGGGACACATATACTATTGTCCTACGCTCCAGTGCAAGTTTGGACAAACTATCTCTCACCCAACTCCATGGGAAATTGCTCACTTTTGAGAGAGAGATAGAACAGAAGAGAAAGCTGTCTTCATCTGGAAAGCTCACTGAAGACTTTATTCAAGGCAACACTGCCTTGGTGGGTCATGAGTCAGAATATGCTGCATCTGAATGCCAGTATGATGAGCATATTATTTCTCTTCGAGCACTTCTAATTCTGCATTTGTAAGTGTTGATGGTCAGTTTACTGGAGGTAATAATGACAATTTATGTTTCATTATGGATGATCTCAAGGGGATTGCTGATGATGACTTAGAAGAGATGGATATTTTGAGCCAAATGGCCTTGATAAATATCAGATCTCAGAAGTTCTACAAAAGAACTGGAAGAAAATTCCCAGGACTCTCTGGCAAAACCAAAGTTGGTTTTGAAAGAGCAAGTTGAGGTGTCACAAATGCCAACGGCTTGGACACTTTGCAAGAGAGTGTAGATCAACTGGATCAAACTCTACTGCACCCTTTGTGACTTTTCCTGGCAACAGTCAACAAAACAGAGGGCAACATCCTGTCACATCTAGTCATCATCCTCAACAACAATCTCCGGCATATTTTGTTCCTCAGGGTCAAATGCCTTATCAGTACCCTTGTTATACATGCCACAGTCAAGTCAAGTTCAAGTTCCTATGACACCACAACCTCATGCATTACCAGAACCTCAGCCTTCCCTATCTCATCAACAACCTTCATCTCAACAACACAGCTTCTTCACCCCAGGAGTTGTTGACTGGAGCAGTTTACCAGATGACTTGTCTGGTCATGATCAACTGTTCTCAGGTGCTGGTCAACATGGTGGTGACAGTCCCTTTGGGAATCTAGCTCTTATGGCTTTGGAGTCTGCTGATACTTCATCTTCCAATGCCTCTACACCTCAGGTATCACAGGTATCCTCTGAGGCAAAAGCCAAATTATGTTCTGAACAATGCATAGCAGCATTTGCTTCCATTAGAGAAGCAAATGTAGCTTTAATTAATAAGAACATTGAGCTAGAACAAGTAATTTCCAAAAACAAAGCTGAGTTTGAGTTTGTGCTCAAAGATAAAAATGATGAGTTTATAAACTGAATTGCAAAATAATTGATGATAAGGCTAGAGAAGATGTACTTTAGAGAAGTACAAAGATCTCAAAGAAACCCTTGCAGTTACCCAGGTCGAGTGTGATAGATGGGTACAATCATGCAAAGGTTTTGAAATGTCTTAGTAAGCAATCTGCTTCAAATGTGAAGTTTGGAATTGGTTACAATCACACTGCTCCACCTACAGATTTTACCCCAAGAGCAGAGGTAGAATCTGATGGTGAGAGTGATAACCAATCCATCAAGTCATGTGATCTACCTTCTGATACAGCACAATCAGAAGTAGCAGTCAGTATCAAGTCCTCTTTGAACCTATCAGCTGATGTTGATGGTCCAAATGCTGACATTCACATGATCAATAAGTTGATCAACTCAGGAGTCAATCCTGAAGGTCCTGAAAGGAGGAGAGCAGGATTCAACTCCTGAAGTTCAAACTTCAACTGCTGTCAGTACTGAAGAGAAGAAAACTGGCAGTAGAAAGAGTTTGAAGACTACTAAAGATGCTGTTAAGAAAGCAACCAATGCTTCCAAAGCATTGAAGAACAAGTCTTCAGTTGCTTCATCATCTTTAGTTGATGATCAACCTAAGATGAAGAAGAAACCATGTGAAGTATGTGGTTTGTTCAATCATCTTACAGATGATTGTTGGTACAAAAGAGGTTCCAAACTCAAAAAAAAAGAAGAAATTAATGAGAAAATGGTAAAAATGAAAACTGAGTTTGAGACCACATTTGTATCAGCAACATCAAATCCTGTAACCCTTAAGTCCTTAAAGCAATCCAAAAAGGAAGGAGTTAAACAGGTGACAGCTGAGGGTGCTCAAAAGAAGAAGGTGCAACATAGGACCTTATCTAACTCCACTAGCAATGTGTCTGATGAGCTGAAAGCTTTATCACAAAATCAGACACAGCTGGTGATGATGGTACAACATCTGTTGGGTAGAGTTAACCAACTAGATTCTCCTATGTTGAAACCACAGAAAAGGAGGTCTAAGCCAAAGGACTCCTCTTCTGCACCATCTTCTTCCTCTCAGGCTGTTGTTACAAATAAACATGCTAGTTTACCATCTATTGATGAGACCAGGCCCAAAACCAAAAGGTTTGGGTCTCTAAAACTAACTGATTGTTTATTATTGCAGGGTTCTTCAACATGCCAAAATAGCATCTGGTATGTAGACAGTGGGGGATCCATGCACATGACTGGGAACATCTCTCTTCTTCATGACTACTCTCAAGGAAAGAAGGGATTTGTCTCTTTTGGCAATGATGCTAGGGGTTACATCATCGGTAAGGGCTTTGTCTCCAATGGAGAAATCAAATTTGATGATGTTAATCATGTGGAAAATCTCAAGTACAACCTCTTGAGTGTCAGTCAAATGTGTGATAAAGGCCATGTTGCCCTTTTCACAAGTCAAAACTGTAGGATTCTGTCATCCAAAGTTTTGCCCTTGATTGACAAGGTATTGGATGATCACACTCTCCTGAAAGCCAACAGGACAGGAAGAGTGTATGCCTTAGATCTCTCTAAGAAGATAGATCTCAAAGGTAATCCTTGCCTATTTTCCAAAGCCTCTTTTCAAGAATCTAAACTATGGCACAGGAGGCTTGGTCATGTTAATCTCAAAAACATGAATCAGCTTAGCCACAATAGTTTAGTCAGAGGCTTACCAATAAAGGAGTTCCACTGTGATGAAACTTGCACTGCTTGTTTAAAAGGAAAACAGCACAAGGTCTCATTTCCTCCTATTGAAGTGTCCAAGTCCACTGCCTGCTTGCAATTACTGCATATGGATCTATTTGGTCCTGTGAGAGTAATGAGCATGGCAAAGAAGAAATACTGTCTGGTAATTGTGGATGATTACTCCAGATTTGTATGGACTTTCTTTCTACATTCAAAGGATGAGGCTGCTCAGAAGATTATCCACTTTGTGCTGTACATTGAGAAGCAGTATTCCCTTCCAGTCAAGTGTATTAGGAGTGATAATGGAACTGAGTTCAGAAATCATACACTTGATGACTTCTATCTCTCAAAGGGAATCAAAAGGCAGTTCAGCATTCCAAGGACTCCGGAACAAAATGGAGTAGTGGAGAGAAAGAACAGGACCCTCATTGAAGCTGCAAGGTCCATGCTGGCTGACTCAGGTTTGCCATTGACCTTTTGGGCGAAGCTGTCAACACAGCTTGTTATGTGCAAAATAGAGTTTTAGTAAATCAGAGGTTGATGAAGACTCCATATGAAGTTCTCCATTGGGCTCCACTGATTTCATTTTTCAAAGCATTTGGGTGTCCCTGTTTATTCTCAACACAAAGGATCAACTCCACAAATTTGATCCTAAGGTGGATGCAGGATACTTTGTTGGTTATTCATCTACTTGCAAAGCATACAGAGTCTTCAACTGCAGAACAAAGATGGTTGAAGAAACTCTACATGTTAAGTTTAATGAATCTCCAAAGGACAAGATTCCACAAAGTCCTGTGGAGTTATTTGATCTGGACATACTGCAATATGTTCCTTATCAAACTCCTGCTGTTGCTCCTGTCAACAGTTCACCACCTGGTGGTACTGCTGATGATGATGATTGCAGTACTCACCTCTTCAGGTTTAGTGATCAGCTGCCTGATTCAACTAGACCTGATGTTCCTGTAGCGCCAGTAGCACCATCCACAACAAATGCTGATGAGATTTCTTCGAATTCAACTTCCTTTGAATTACCATCCACTGATTGGTTTCAAGGAAATGATTCACCATCACCATCTGTTGCTGCTGAACCGGCTACAAACACTTGCACAGATCTCATTGTGTATCAAGATCTGAAGAATCACCCATGTCTCAAATCATTGGTGATATCACTGCTGGAGTATCAACAAGAAGTCAATTGTCAAACTTCTGCTTCTATGCTCTCTTCATCAGTCAGCAAGAGCCAAAGAATTATCACATTGCTTTAAAGGACAATGGATGGGTTGATGCCATGCAGCTTGAGCTTCTTCAGTTCAAGAAACAGCAAGTGTGGGAACTGGTTCCTCTACCTCCAGGTAAGTGTGCAATAGGCACTAAATGGGTGTTTAGGAACAAAACTGATGAAAATGGGCTTATTGTTAAGAACAAGGCCAGACTGGTTGTTCAGGGGTTTGCACAAGAAGAAGGTATTGATTATGATGAAACCTTTGCCCCTGTAGCCAGACTGGAAGCAATTCGATTGTTTTAGCTTATGCTGCTTTATCAAAAACTTAAAGTCTTTCAAATGGATGTCAAAAGTGCATTTTTGTATGGAAAAGTTAAAGAAGAGGTTTATGTATGTCAACCTCCAGGCTTTGAGGACAACAAACATCCTAATTGGGTGTATAAGCTTGATAAAGCTCTTTATGGGTTAAAACAAGCTCCCAGAGCCTGGTATGAGACATTATCAAACTTTCTTCTGGAAAACAATTTCACTAGAGGCTCCATAGACAAGACTTTATTTATTAAGAAAGCTGGGCAGCATAATCTACTTGTTCAAATTTATGTAGATGATATTATTTTTGCATCCTCTGATCCAAAGTTGTGTGATGCCTTTACAAAGTTGATGCAACAGAAGTTTGAAATGAGTGCCATGGGAGAATTACAGTTCTTTCTGGGGTTGCAAATCAAACAAAAGGCTGATGGAATTTTTATTCATCAATCAAATATACAAAAGATCTTTTGCAAAAGTTTGATTTACAAAACTGTAAGCCCTGTTCTACTCCCATGAGCAGCACCACACAACTGGACTCAGATCAGAAAGGTAAAGTGGTTGATGAAACACTTTACAGATGTATGATTGGGTCCTTGATGTATTTAACAGCTTCTAGACCAGATATTATGTTTGCTACATGTGTTTGTGCTAGATTTCAGGCTGCACCTAAAGAGTCTCATCTGATTGCAGTCAAGAGGATCTTTAGATATCTGCAAGGCACTCCATCTCTAGGTTTATGGTATTCTACCAACCATTCTGGTAAATTAGTTGCTTTTTCTGACAGTGACTATGCAGGGTGTAAGTTGACCAGGAAATCAACTTCTGGTGGATGCCAATTCCTAGGCAACTGCTTGATTTCTTGGCAGAGCAAGAAACAGACCTCAGTTGCTACATCCACTGCGGAAGCAGAGTACATTGCTGCTGCAAGCTGTACATCTCAGGTACTCTGGCTTCAAAACCAACTTTGGATTATGGCATTACAGAGACTAAGACTCCATTGTTAATGGATAGTGCTTCAGCTCTTTGCATTGTCAAAAATCCAGTCCAGCACTCTAGGACCAAACATATAGAGATCAGACACCATTTTATAAGAGACTGTTTTGAAAAAGGTCTGATTGATCCTAAGTTTGTGCCCAGTGCTGATGAGCTTGCAGACATTTTTACTAAGCCTTTGGATAGTTCAACTTTCCAAAACCTGGTGTTAAGGCTTGGTATGCTGCAGCTAGAATAGGTGACAACTACTGATGATCTCAGTAATTCATATTGATGATCATGAGTGCATGTCACATATAAGTACTGATGAGCTCTTTTAACCTCAGTACTTTTATAACTACTGAAGGCTAAAAGTTCTCACAAGTACTGAAGTACTTCATCTGCTCTAAACTACTGAAGTAGTTACAACTACTGATGTAGTCATAACTACTGAAATCAGTAAAAACAGATAAGTACTGATGTCCTATGAAACAACTGAAATCAGCCATAAAGACTGATGAATGTGTTGAGGATAGTTTGAAACAGCTGAAAAGCTAAGAATTGACGAAAACAGCTGACGAGAACTTTCTCCTCAGTCGTTTGTACCACTGCTGTTTCATTTTAAACAACTGAAGCAAAACCACGTCTTCAGTAGTTTTATAACTACTGATGACCATACCAAGTCTTCAGTTGTTTACAACAGCTGATGACAAAACCACTGTCTTCAGTAGTTTCATAACTACTGATGACAAACACCATGTCCTCAGTTGTTTCAATCACCTGAAGTCAAAACACGGTCTTCAGTAGTTTTCTAAACTACTGATGCCTAACACCGCGACTTCAGCTGTTTCAACGTCTGAAAGGATAATACCATGTCAACGGTCGTTTAAAACTACTGATGACTAACACCACATCCTTCAGTCATTCCTCACCCGTACCCTATATATACCCTTAACCTGAGCTCTCCATACTTCATCTTCTTCAAACCTAACGTTCCTCTCCAACAAATTTCCATGGCGTCTTTGCAAATTAAACCGCGACACAACTGTGTTGCCTACCTCACAAAATCGCCGATCTGGACTAAGTTCGATAATGCTATCGATCTTATGGTCCAGTCCCAATACAACAAGGCATTCCTTCTGAACCCCGTTTTACATGCCGAATCCTTGAACCAATTTTGGATGAACGTTAATGTTACTACTGAGGAGAGCAACACACTATCCCTCCGGTCAGTCGTCAACAACAAAGAAGTAGTGATTACTCCTGCAACAATCCGTAAAATTCTTCAACTGAGTGATGCTACCTCTCCTGCTGGATATCCGAAGGGCACTATAGATCTCTCATTTGCTCGCATGGATATCAAGGTGATCTCAGTGCCACCACCATCATGAAGAAAACATTTTAATGACGCTGAGCGCCTGATCTTTCACATGGTCAATGTATGTTTGGCCCCTAAGACATCGTCTTGGGATCAAATGTCCACCAAATGGCAGCAGGTATTGTATTCTATCCTTGAGCAACAACCACTGAACTTTTCCGAATTAATATTTTCAGAGCTCAAAGATATGGCTCAAAAATTAACTGCCAACCGTTGGATACTCTATCCACGGTTCATCATGGCCATTATAATAGACCAGCTTAATGCTGAGGGACTTGTTGGCGTGGGAGTCCCTGCTACGGCTGTTTTGCCAGAAGTATACTCCCGGCACAACTCCGACCGGACACTCAAACTGGCTGCCAAGCTGCGAAAACCCACGCAGCTGGAACCCACAGCCACCACCTCCAAATCCAATGTCCCCACCAAACCCACCAAAAAGAAACCCAAAAAGGCTACTCAGGGAATTGAGTCCCCTGAGGATGCTCCTGCACAACAAACGCAGGATATATCCACTAGTCCAAACCCCCTAGTGGATACAATGACTCCTCCAGCCACAGCCGCTCAGGCTTCCTCTCAACAGGAGCCTGCAGCAACCCAAGGGGCACCTACTTATCTGGGATCTTCCTCACTTGAGGAGATTGCCATTGAAGAGCACCATCCACCCCAGGTGCACACTGCTTCTACCCCTGTACCCCAACACAACCGCCCCTCACAGCCCAACTTTAATAGTTGCTCAAGTGCTGACTCAATTGCACTCCTCACCCCCTCCCCAGAAACCACTTCTTACTGGGAATACCTCTACAATTGAGGGGGAGGAACACAGTGCACTGAGAACCCACAGCACAGGGGTTTTACCAATTCTATCTCCTGGTGTAGAGAAGGAGATTAGAATATCTAGTGAGGCTGCCACCTCCTCTGACTCAGCACATGACCAGAGTGAGGCTGGTAACATTGCTAAGACCTCCCAGAGGCAACAGCCGATGAAGGACAACGTCCTGAGGCTGGAAGTCCCCAGTCCAAGACAAAGGGGCACATGCTACATCTGGTCTACACCCAGAGCATGTATATCCTGCTACAAGCAGGAGGTCAGGTGATTCAGCATATGCTGATGATGACCTGGGCTTCTTCTATGATGTTCTTGCCCAGAACACGATCCTAGAGGAGGAAGTCAGTAGACTGCAAAACCTACTTGACCAACTCTCTCAAGGAGTAAGACCATCTGCCACCACATCAACCAACAGATGGCACCTTCCTCTGAAGGTCTCCTAAACACACAACCACTCACAAAATCTCACCACCTGCCTCTGTTTCTGGCACCATTCTCAGGGACAGAACCCCCCTGAGCAACTGGCTGCTATCCTTCAAAATCCCCTATCTCTCATCACCCCCAGCTAACTGAATTGGTGATCAAAACTGTTGATGAGAGACTTTCTTCTGTCTTACAACCCATGGTGGAGAATGTTCTGAGCAAACAACTTTCTGCTACTCAATTCCCTGCAACCAATGCACCCAAAAGGGGGAGAGTCAGCAGTGAAAGGTAAAAGAAAGAGGAAAGAGAAGGAGAAGAAACAGAAGAGACAGTAGTGGAAACTGAGGAGTTGGTTGAGGAGACTGAGAAAGAGAAGGAAAATGAGAAGGAGGAGGCTACCATGGAGAAAGTGACTGAAAGTTCAAAAGACTTTCATGTCACATACAAGAAAAAGAAGAAGGATGAAAAGAGAAAGCCTTGGAGCTGATGGTGAAAGAGGCTGATGCCGAACACAGCAGATCAATGGATAACATCATTGATCAGTTGTTTAGGCAAGGCCATGACACTGAAAAACTTGATCTGAGATCAGAAGACTAGAGATTGAAGAAATCCAATCAAGATGGTCAAGTTATGATGTGTCAGAAAGAGAAAGGCTGGAGATCATGATCAGATTTATAGCAAAACATCTTGGAAGATCATTGATCGAGATCAAAGCTTGGTCCAGGGACAGTATCTTGGCAATAACCACCAAGATCTGTTCGTCTGAAGAATATACAAAGGTTTAATTGTTGAAGTTTTAAATGAAGCTGGTGCTGGGAGCAGGACTGAACTAGCCAAACAGTCAAAAGCCAAACTCACATCCAAAATGCTAGAACAGCCTGTCAACATTCCCACATCAAAACTACCAAAACCACAACCACAAAAACCAATTCCTCACCTCTAAACCAACAGCCGATGATGCACCAAGAAGAAGAAGAGAAGGGTGTTGAGGCTAGAAGAAGTAGAAGAAGAGGATGAAGATGATAGTCTGCCACTCTCTGCTGTTCTGAAGCTACCAAAGCCCCAGAGTCAATCCATGATCACACCCGACTCTCAAAGGAAATGGTCAGAGTAAAGATAGAAGAAGAAGAACAGCAGAAACAGCACGATGAGCAACTGTTGAAGATGGTTGACAAGGAATTTCCTCAGTCATCATCTATTCAAGCCATGAAAGGGCATGCTCAAAGGCTGTACACTCTCAGACACACCTTTCAGTATCAGAGGGAGAGAGTGAGAGTATGGCCAGACCCCAGGGTGAGTTCTAGAATCCATAAAAGAACTATCCCACACAGATACAACGGCCAAGTACGAAAAACAATAGAATCTACCATCATGCTGGCCGTTGTAGTCTCACCTTGGGAAATCATTGATGAATTCAAGAAAGCTCACAAGCAAAGAAGACACCTCAAGCCTTACTAGAAAACAAGATGATTAAGAAGGGGTTGTTATACAAAAGCTTGAAGACATCCAAAAGAATGAGCTCCAGTTACTCCTTGAAGGCAACCATCCGGATGAATTTGTATACAGGGAGGTAACTACGGTGGAGCTGAAGAATGGCAGGACCATGAAGTACTTATCAGAGTACTATGGTCCAGAGTTCTTCTTCGAAGGAGGAGCTGAAGAACTCTCTCAAGAGGAACAAATTGTTCTCCTTGAGGCCTATGTTCGTGAGTCGTACAGACTCATTATGGGGAAGTGAATCTCATGGATGGGATAACAACTCTGTGTCCAGTCCCCAAAACAGAGTTCCCATTCATACTCTGCCAAACAAATATTTGAGGTTCTTCCCAGGCCGGAGCGTACATGGGTCATCTTCTCTACTGATCAAGAAGGAAAAAGACCAACATTTTTGCCATCAATAAGTGGGAGTTTAAATAAGTTAGAGGTTTTGGCTGCATTGGTTCAGGGGGAGTTTGTTGGACCAAAAGAACCAATGAGCCAAGATCAGAAAATCTCTAAGTCCCACACGGTATCACAACAACTGCTGAAAGCCTCATCAGTAGTTTGACAGTGCTGAAGACTTCAACAGCTGAAGATCAAGTGCTGAAGACCTTAACAGCTGAAGAACCAAAGTGCTGAAGTACAACAGCTGAAGAACACAAGTGCTGAAGCTGAAAGACCAAAGTACTGAAGCACAACAGCTGAAGAGTTCACAAGTGCTGAAGATCAACAACTGATGTACAAAGTCTGAAGACAAAGACTGAAGACATCAGCTGATGATATCTACTGAAGTCATCAGCTGATGAAACGCCTGAAGGTCAAAGTCTGAAGACCAAGTACTGAAGCCTCAGTAGTTTGTCACAACTGCTGAAGAGTACTTCTTCAGTAGTTGTGATATCAGTAGTTTTATTTTTATGTTTCAGTAGTTTTGTAAAACGACTGAAGAGCTTGTTCTTCAGTCGTTGTAGTTTCAGTAGTTTTATATTTTGTACTTAACTGCTGATATGTTCTCAGTAGTTGTGAACATTTCAGTAGTTTGTTAAGATTTAGTTATTTCTGTATTGGATCTGCCAGTTGTCACTTTCCGTGATAACAGCAGTGACTGTTGCACTCTATATAAGGAGTGACAACCCATTGTAATCATTGAGCGATATGAGCAATTGAATGGAATGTTTGATTGATTTGATTAGAAATATTCTCCATCTATAAACATTCCTAGAAATCAGAAATTCATATTCTCTCCCTATAACCGTATGCTATCTTAACGCTTACATATATTGTTTGCTTGCTACAATTTGTCTATTCGTTTGTGTATTCCGCTGCTTTATATTCTGATAAACATCGAACTTGCGATCACTGATCCTGTCACTAGTAATCCACCTGAAAGATACGGATTTTTCATGGATGGATGCTCTGTGGTAGATTCAGATGAACCAACCACATACCATGATGCAGTGTCGAATTCGGATTGTGACAAATGGCTCGAGGCCATGAACGTTGAGATGCAATCCATGCATGACAATCAAGTATGGGACTTGGTTGTACCACCTCTTAACTCCGAAATAGTTGGAAGCAAGTGGGTTTTCAAGAAGAAAACCGATATGCATGGAAACTTGGATACTTATAAGGCTAGACTTGTAGCAAAGGGTTTCACTCAAACTCAAGGGGTTGATTATAATGAAACCTTCTCACCTGTTGCGATGCTAAAGTCTATAAGGATATTGTTTGCCATAACAGCTCATTATGATTATGAGATTTGGAAAATGGATGTCAAAACCGCTTTCCTGAATGGATATCTTGAGGAAGATGTCTATATGGTTCAGCCTGAAGGTTTTGTCGATCCAAAACATCCTAATAAAGTATGCAAGTTAAAGAAATCAATCTATGGATTGAAACAAGCATCGAGAAGTTGGAATCACCGTTTTGATAAAGAAATAATTAAATCCGGATTCATCAAGAACGCTAACGAAGCTTGTGTATATAAGAAAGCTAGTGGGAGCATCATCACTTTCCTGGTATTGTATGTTGATGACATACTACTATTTGGAAATGACATTCCAACCTTGGAAGGTGTAAAAACCTTGCTTGGAAGTTTTTTTTCCATCAAGGATCTTGGTGAGGCCGCCTATATTCTGGGAATAAAGATCTACAGGGATAGATCAAGGCGGTTGATTGGTTTAAATCAAAGTGCATACATTGATAAAATCTTAAAAAGGTTCAAGATGGAGAACTCTAAGAAGGTACGATACCTATTCAAAGAGGAACGATATTAAGTACGACTCAATGTCCTAGCTCAAAGGATGAGCAAGATAAAATCAAGGCAATCCCATACGCATCTGCTATTGGATCCATCATGTATGCAATGATATGCACTCGACCAGACGTGTCATGCGCCTTAAGCATGACAAGCCGATACCTGAAAAATCCTGGAAACAGTCATTGGATGGCTGTTAAGAACATACTTAAGTACCTAAGGAGGACAAAAGATATGTTCCTAATCTATGGATCTGGTGATGAGGAACTTGTTGTAAAAGGTTACATGGATGCCAGTTTCCAAACAGATCGTGATGATTCACGATCACAGTCGGGATATATTTTCATTCTGAATGGAGGAGCGGTCTCTTGGAAGAGCTCCAAACAGGATGTGGTGGCTCTATCAACTACAGAATCAGAATACGTCACCGCCTCATTGGCAGCTCAAGAAGCTGCATGGTTGAAGAAATTCATTGCCGATCTTGGGGGTTGTCCCTTCCATTCAGGACCCCCTAGAGATCTTTTGTGATAACGAGGGTGCGATTGCTCAAATCAAGGAACCTCGTGCTCATCAAAAGACTAGGCACATTGAGCGGAGATTCAACTACATACGAGATGAAGTTGAAAAGGGAAAGATATGTATTCGCAAAGTTCACACGGATCAGAACATTGCGCATCCTCTCACGAAGCTCCTTGAAAAGGCAAAGCATGAAGGTCATACTTGTGCCATGGGACTTCGATATTCTAGTGATTGGATTTGATCTGTAAATTTTGTATTTGGATATATGGAACTCTTTATTATTTGAATAAAATTATTTGGTAATAATGTTTCAATTATATTCCAATTTAGCATGTTTAATCCATGAGTAAATTGCTTACTCTAAATGTTCGTAGTTGTTCAGACTTGTGGGAACAAGTATGAGGGTAAGATTATTATGAACTTGGATTGGTTGATATTCATAAGGATGAATATAGAGCAATGGGTTGCTACCAAGGTTCATAGATATTTGTGGGATACAAATATTGGACTAACCCGCAACTCAAACTTTACTGCATGGAATCTTATTGATTGATCATAAGTAAATTTGAGTAAAGGTGAATATCATTTGGTATCCTCAGACTTGAGATACATATTGGGTTTTGATATTCACCAAGTGTCATACCTTGATCTGGTTATCCGCTGTTCTGAAATAATGGACGGTACATGAGACTATGTTCAGATGTGACACAAGGTGATTGTGAGAAACGTATGTAGTCAAGATGAGATTTGTTCCTCTTATTCGTTGAGAGTTAGATGTCTAAGGCCTGGATAAGTTAAATAAACAAGGAATGATCACTCTGTGTCCTTGGATTTGACATGACATCTGTAACAAAAGGATAGATGATTAATTCACCTAAATCATTTCAAGTAGGATACTTGAATGGGATGATGTTATTGAATGGCTATAAGTCATGCGTATTAAGGGTAGTAAACCGTTGTTAGGCGGTATTTACTACTTGCATCAATCTTCTATGAATCTTGTGCAAGTGGGAGATTGTTGGATTCTATATGCCCAAGACACATAGAACATTGATGCGGTTAGTATGTCATGATCCAAGTGGGGTTATACCCAATAACAAGCTTTGCAATCACCGACAATTATTCAACTGATGATATGATCATGTAATTAAATAATAACACCAAATTTAGAAAATGGGTTTTCTAAATAAGTTGCATGTGAGATGGGACAACTTATTAGGATACTTTGTTCAAGAATATTACTTAGTGTTATTTAAGTTAGTTAGATAAGATTAAGTAATTAAAACAGTGTATAAGGTATACAATTAAATGTTAATTGTACAAACTTACAAGGGACTAATCTATAACATTGCTTAGTTAAATTTTAAGGGGGAAACTTTGTCTAGAGGGGATTTTTGGCCGCCCCACCCTTTCCAATGGGAGGGTTTTTACCTTCTTGAAAACAAAAGAACTTGTGAGCTAGTCCAACACTCAACCACATCATCTAACACACACATGCAAAACAGATTTTCGAGCTCCTCTCTCTCCCAAAAGGGTTCTCGGTTTTTCAGCTGATTTGAGAGGATTTGGAGTCACTTTTGGTGATTATCTCCCTAACAAGAAGAGTGTTTGCACATCAGCTTTGGGTATACTAGCTTGAGGGGTCCTTCCTTGGAGCCTTGGCCGAATCTTTAGCATCTTATCACTCTTCCTTGGTCGACTTTTAGCTGGAGAAAGGTAGTTAATCACAGCTTTATGTAGCTGTTATTTTATGTACAATTACATATTGTTCATGGATTGCTTATTCACATATATGATCTTTTTGTTTTGGGTTTGTTTCTTTCATATATATATGTCACCATAAAACATGAAATTTCAGATTCATAATCATGTTTTAAAAATATATATATATATCCGCTGCATTTTCTGAAAGTTTAAGAGGTTAAAAATCGGTTTTATCTTTCAACAAACCTTACACGAATCACAAGTAAATCAAGAGCCAAGGCTCTAATACCACTTGTTAGGGACCGTGTACGGACGGAGTACTAACTGATTTACGTGTATACCAACTCAAATAGTGCGGAATCCTATTTGATTGGCGATCCACTAAGTGAGAACGCGTGTAAAATCAATCCAAGAATGTAACTAAACGTCAAGAACGATAGGAGGACGATTTACAGTGATCTATGAACTTGGAACAGGTGTTCTAGGGTCTCTGGACGGCTAGGGTGCGATTTAGTGCATAGGTATTCGAATTGTTTGTTTTTCACGAATTAAGTGGTATTTATAGGTTAGGGTTTGTCATTCGTGCGACTAAACCATTTGCATGGTTCAGTCGTGCGATTGAAGCATGTGGTTGATCCATCCGCACGACTGAGGCTTCAGTCGTGCGACTGAGTCAATCTCATGTCACAATCGTGCAACTGATCCAGTCTCCTAGTTCAGTCATGTGACTAGTTCATTAGCATGAAGTTGTTCATACGTATGGTCCATTAGCTTGGTCCATTCGCATGAGAACTTCACACGATTAAGTTTAAGCACGTTTCTCAATCATTATTGACTAAGAACTATGTAAACAACCATAAACCTTTATAGTTAGTTCAATAAGCATTAACACACACTAATCAATGAAGTATTAAACATTATAATTATAAATCACACATTGTATTTCATTCAACCCTTTCAGTTACATATATGTAAGGCATGAAGACATTTTACATTAAGCTCATAAACTAGGTACATATGTATCTACAAATAAGCTTTATCTAAGCTTCTTACATGTTTTCTTACACAAAAACATGAGTTTTGGACGAATCTTTGCCACTTCTAAAAACCTAAACCCTAGAATCTGGGTTTACATCAAAAGCATTGATTAAATGATGTTTCTTACCTGGATTCTTGGTGTTTTCTTGT
>CM046448.1:24157741-24395435 GCA_025506515.1 Flaveria trinervia
CAGTATGAACAAAAGCATTTGACCAGAATTGACTAAGGATTCAGGGTAGATGGTTGTTCAAGAGAAAGGCTGTACGATATGGGGAATCCCCATTAAGTCAATGGCATTATCATATTTGTTCCAGAAAGCCGATTTTGTAAGGTAAGCAACGCAGTTATGTCATGGTTTCAGACTCATGGTCGCCATGTTTGAGAGAGAAAAGTTTAGAAAATAACGGCTAATGAAACATTAGAGAAGAGGACAGGTATTTATAGGTTAGGGGTGAGAAAATGACTAAAGGGTTTGGTGTTAGTCATCAGTAGTTTTAAACCGACTGTTGACATGGTATTACCCTTTCAGACGTTGAAACAGCTGAAGTCATGGTTTTAGGTATCAGCAGTTAGAAAACTACTGAAGACCATGGTTTTGACTTCAGATGATGAAACAACTGAAGACTTGGTGTTTGTCATCAGTAGTTGTGAAACTACTAAAGACAGTGGTTTTGTCATCAGTTGTTGTAAACAGCTGAAGACTTGGTGTTAGTCATCAGTAGTTATAAAACTACTGAAGACATGGTTTTTCTTCAGTTGTTTAGAATGAAACAGCAGTTGTAGAAACAACTGAAGAGAAAGTTCTCTTTAGTAGTTTTCGTCAATTCACAGCCTTTCAGCTATTTCATAATGTCCTCAACACTTACTCATCAGACTTTGCATCTGCTTTTCAGGTGTTTCATAGGACGTCAGTACTTATCTGTTTGTACTGATTTCAGTAGTTGTAACTACATCAGTAGTTGTAACTACATGTAGTTTCGAACAGATAAAGTACTTCAGTACTTGTGAGGCATTTAGCCATCAGTAGTTTAAACTACTGAAGATGAAAGGACTCATCAGTACTTATATGTGACATGGTTACCAATGATCACTAGTAATTACTATTGAAATCATCAGTAGTTGTCACTTATTCTAGCTGCAGCATACCAAGTCTTAACACAAGGTTTTGGAAAGTAGAACTATCCAAGGCTTAGTAAAAATATCTGCAAGCTCATCAGCACTAGGCACAAACTTAGGATCAATCAGACTTTTTCAAAACAATCCTGAATAAAGTGATGTCTGATCTCTATATGTTTGGTCCTAGAGTGCTGGACTGGATTTTTGACAATACACAGAGCTGAAGCACTATCCATTAATAATGGAGTCTTAGTCTTTGTAATGCCATAATCCAGAAGTTGGTTCTGAAGCTAGAGTACCTGAGAAGTGCAACTTGCAGCAGCAATGTACTCGGCCTCAGCAGTTGATGTAGCAACAGATGTTTGTTTCTTACTCTGCCAAGAAATCAAACAGTTGCCTAGGAATTGACAACCACCAGAAGTTGACTTTCTAGTTAACTTGCACCCTGCATAGTCACTATCTGAAAAAGCAACTAATTTGCAAGAGTGTCCAGTGGAATACCATAACCCAAAGATTGTGTACCTTGCAAATATCTAAAGATTCTCTTGACTGCAATCAATGAGACTCTTTAGGAGCAGCCTGAAATCTAGCACAAACACATGTAGCAAACATAATATCTGGTCTAGAAGCTGTTAATACATCAAGGACCCAATCATACATCTGTAAAGTGTTTCATCAACAGCTTTACCTTTCTGATCTGCATCCAGTTGTGTGGTGTTGCACATGGGAGTAGAACAGGGCTTACAGTTTTGTAAATCAAACTTATTCAAAAGATCTTTTGTATATTTTGACTGATGAATGAAGGTTCCATAAGCCTTTTGTTTAATTTGCAAGCCTAGAAAGAACTGTAATTCTCCCATTGCACTCATTTCAAACTTCATTAATGTTATAAAATCATCACATAACTGGGGATCAGAGGATGCAAAAATGATATCATCAACATAAATCTGAATAAGTAGCTTATGCTGATCCACCTTCTTAATAAACAAAGTTTTATCAATGGAGCCTCTAGTGAAATTATTCTTAAGAAGAAAAGTGGAAAGTGTCTCATACCAGCTCTAGGAGCTTGTTTCAACCCATAAAGAGCCTTATCAAGTTTATACACCCATTCAGGATTTTTATTATCCTCAAAACCTGTGGTTGACACACATAAACTTCTTCCTTTATTTTACCATATAAAATGCACTTTTGACATCCATTTGAAAAACTTTAAGATTGTGGAATGCAACATAGGCTAAAAACAATCTGATTGCCTCTAGTCTGGCTACAGGGGCAAAGGTTTCATCATAGTCAATACCTTCTTCTTGTGAAAACCCCTGTACAACCAGTCTAGCCTTGTTCTTAACAATAAGCCCATTTTCATCAGTTTTATCCTAAACACCCATTTAGTGCCTATTGCACACTTACATGGGGGAAGAGGAACCAGTTCCCCACTTGCTGTTTCTTGAACTGAAGTATCTCAAGCTGCATGGCTTCAACCCATCCATTGTCTCTCAAAGCAACATGGTAGTTCTTTGGCTCTAGCTGACTGATGAAGAGAGCATAGAAGCAGAAGTTAGACAATTGACTTCTTGTTGAAACACCAGCATTGATATCACCAATAATCTGAGACATTGGGTGATTCTTCAGTTCTTGATAAACAATGAGATCTTTGCAA
Organism: Flaveria trinervia; assembly: GCA_025506515.1. NCBI lineage: Eukaryota > Viridiplantae > Streptophyta > Magnoliopsida > Asterales > Asteraceae > Flaveria > Flaveria trinervia. The sequence continues at coordinate 24,160,325 of CM046448.1, forward strand.
GTGTTTGTAGGACCTTCAGCAGCAGCAGATTTTGATGCAAACTCTTGAAACCAAGAATTAGATGGTAACTCAAAAGATGTAGAGGAATCAGAGATCTCATCAGCATTTGTTGTGGATGGAACTGCTGAAGCTACAGGAACATCAAATTTAGCAGACACAGGCAGTTGGTCACTAAACTTGAAGAGGTGAGTATTGATATTATCATCATCATCATCAATACCACCAGGTGGAAGACATGCTGCAGAAGATGATTTATCCACAGGATCTGCAACAGCTGGAGGTTGATAAGGAACATATTGCAGTATGTCCAAATCAAACAATTCCACAGGGTTTTGTGGAATCTTGTCCATAGGAGATTCATTAAACTTCACATGCAAAGTTTCTTCAACTATCTTTGTTCTGCAGTTGAAGACTCTGTATGCCTTGCAAGTAGATGAATAACCAATAAAATACCCTGCATCCACCTTAGGATCAAATTTATGGAGTTGATCCTTTGTGTTGAGAATTAAACAAGGACACCCAAATGCTTTGAAAAATGAAATTAGAGGAGCCAAGTGATGGAGAACTTCATATGGAGTCTTCATCAACCTCTGATTTACTAAGACTCTATTCTGCACATAGCAAGCTGTGTTAACAACTTCAGCCCAAAAGGTCAGTGGCAAACCAGAGTCAGCCAGCATGGACCTTGCAGCTTCAATTAGGGTCCTGTTCTTTCTCTCCACTACTCCATTTTGTTCTGGAGTCCTTGGTATGCTAAACTTCCTTTTGATTCCCTTTGAAAGATAGAAGTCATCAAGTGTATGGTTTCTGAATTCAGTTCCATTGTCACTCCTAATACACTTGACTGGAAGGGAATACTGCTTCTCAATATACAACACAAAGTGAATAATCTTCTGAGCAACCTCATCCTTTGAATGTAGAAACAAAGTCCATACAAATCTGGAGTAATCATCCACAATTACCAGACAGTATTTCTTCTTTGCCATGCTCATCACTCTCACAGGACCAAATAGATCCATATACAGTAATTGCAAGCAGGCAGTGGACTTAGGCTCTTCAATAGGAGGGAATGAGACTTTGTGTTGTTTTCCTTTTAAACAAGCAGTGCAGGTTTCATCACAGTGGAACTCCTTTATTGGTAAGCCTCTAACTAAACTATTGTGGATTAGCTGATTCATGTTTTTGAAATTACATGACCCAGCCTTCTGTGCCACAGTTTAGATTCTTGAGAATAGGCTTTGGAAAATAGGCAAGGATTGCCTCTGAGATCTATTTTCTTGGAAAGATCTAAGGCATACACTCTTCCTGTCCCGTTGGCTCTTAAGAGAGTGTGATCATCCAACACCTTATCAATCAAATGCAGAACTTTGGATGATAGAATCCTACAGTTCTGACTGGTGAAAAGAGCAACATGGCCTTTGTCACACATTTGACTGACACTCAAGAGATTATACTTGAGATTTTCCACATGATTAACATCATCAAACTTTATTTCTCCATTGGAGACAAAGCCATTTCCAATGATGTAACCCCTAGCATCATTGCCAAAAGAAACAAACCCCTTCTTTCCTTGAGAGTAGTCATGAAGAAGAGAGCTGTTCCCAGTCATGTGCATAGATCCTCCACTATCTACATACCAGATGCTACTTTGGCATGTTGAAGAACCCTGCAATAATAAACAATCAGTTAGTTTTGGAGACCCAAACATTTTTGGTTTTGGGCCTGGTCTCATCAACAGATGGTAAACTAACAGGTTTATTGGAAACAACAGCCTGAGAGGAAGAAGATGGTGAAGAAGAGGAATCCTTTGGCTTGGACCTCCTTTTTTGTGGTTTCAACATAGGAGCATCTAATTGGTTAACTCTTCCCAATAGATGTTGAACCATCATAACCAGTTGTGTCTGATTTTGTGATAAAGCTTTCAGCTCATCAGACACATTGCCAGTGGAGTTTGATAAGTTCCTATGTTGCACCTTCTTCTTCTGAGCAATCTCAGCTGTTACCTGTTTAACCCCTTCCTTTTTGGATTTCTTTGTGGACTTAAGGGTTACAGGATTTGATGTTGCTCATACAAATGTGGTCTCAAACTCAGTTTTCATTTTAACCATTTTCTCTTTAGTTTCCTCTTTATGTTTGAGTTTGGATCCTCTTTTGTACCAGCAATCATCTGTAAGATGATTGAACAAACCACATACTTCACATGGTTTCTTCTTCATCTTAGGTTGATCATCAACTAAAGAGGATGAAACAACTGAAGACTTGCTCTTCAGTGCTTTGGAAGCATTGTTTGATTTCTTGACTTCCTCTTTAGTAGTCTTCAAACTCTTTCTACTGACAGTTTTCTTCTTTTAAGTACTGGCAGTAGTTGGAGTTTGAACTTCAGGTGTTAAATCTTGCTCTCTAGTCCTTTCAGGACTTTTAGAATTAACTCCTGAGTTGATCAACTCATTGATCATGTGAGTGTCAGCAGTGGAACCATCAACATCAGCTGATAGGTTCTGAGAGGGCTTGGTGCTGACTTCTACTTCTGATAGTGCTGAATCAGAAAGTAGATCACATGATGAAATGGATTGGTTATTACTCTCACCATCAGATTCTACCTCTGCTCTGGGAGTAAAATCTGTAGGTGGAGCAGTGTGATTGTAACCAATGCCAAACTTCACATTGGAAGCAGATTGCTTACTAAGAAGCATTTCAAAACCTTTGCATGATTGTACCCATCGATCACACTCTACCTGGGTGACTGCAAGGGTTTCCTTGAGATCTTTATACTTCTCTAGAAGTATCTCTTCCCTAGCCTTATCATCAGTTATTTGGCATTTAAGTTTGTAAATCTCGTCATTCTTATCATTAAGCACAGTCTCAAATTCAGCTTTGCTTTTGGAAATTATTTGTTCTAGCTCAATGTTCTTGTTGATTAAAGCTACATTTGCTTCTCTAATAGATGCAAATGCTGCTATGCATGATTCAGAACATAGTTTGGCTTTTGCCTCAGAGGATACCTGTGATACCTTTGGTGTAGAGGCATTAGTGGATGAAGTATCAGCAGAATCCAAAGCCAAAAGAGCTAGATTTCCAAAGGGACTTTCACCACCATGTTGACCAGCACCTGAGAACAGTTGTTCATGACCAGACAAGTCATCTGGTAAACTGCTCCAGTCAACAACTCTTGGGGTGAAGAAGCTGTGTTGTTGAGGTTGAGTTTGTTGATGAGATTGGGAAGGTTGTGGTTCAGGCAATGCTTGTGGTTGTTGTGCAATTGGAGCTTGAACAGGATTTGGTTGAGGCATATAATAGCAGGGATAAGGATATGACATTTGACCCTGGGGAACAAAGTATGCAGGAGACCTAGGATGTGAATGATGACCAGAACCAGCAGGATGTTGCCCTCTGTTTTGTGGACTAGTACTAGGAAAAGTCACAAAGGGTGCAGAAAAGTTAGATCCAGTTGATCTACACTCTCTTGCAAAGTGTCCCAGCCTTTGGCATTTGTGACACCTCAACTTACTCTTGTCAAAACCAACTTTGGTTTTGCCAGAGAGTCCAGGAAATTTCCTGCCAGTTCTCTTATAGAACTTTTGAGATCTGATATTAATCAATGCCATTTGGCTCAGAATATCCATCTCTTCTAGATCATCATCAGCTATTCCTTTCAAATCATCCATGATGAAGCATAGATTGTCACTATTACTGCCAGAATGACTCTCAATACCAACAAATGCATGATCAGAACTATTTGAAGAGAAATCAATATGCTCATCATAATTGCTTTCAGATGCAGCATATTATGACTCATGATGAACCAAGGCAGTATTCCCTGGTACAAAGTCATCAGTGAGCTTTCCTGATGAGGATAGTTTCCTCTTCTGCTCTATCTCTCTTTCGAATGTAAGCAGTTTCCCATGAAGTTGGGTGAGAGATAGGCTATCCAGATTTGCACTGGAGCGTAGGACAATAGTGTATGTGTCCCATCTCTCAGGCAGTGATCTGAGGAACCTGTTATTCATCTGGCTATTGGTGTATTCCTGTTTCACCATTTTCAGCTCAGAGATCAAGCAGGAAAAACGCTCAAACTGTTGAGTCAGTGTCTCACCCTTTCTATGAGAGAATGTCTCATATTGTTGGGCAAGGATTTCTCTGTTGTTTGCTAAGACCTCATCTGTGCCACCGAATTGTTCCTTCAGGGCATTCCAGAGATCATGAGCAGTTTCATGATGCACAAGCCCTGAATAGATTTCATTAGGCAGTGCCATGGCCAGAATTCCATGGGCTTTAGCATCAATCTCAAACAGTTTCCGATCTTCATCAGAGTATTGTTCCTTCTTCTTCGGAACCATTTGATTGGTTTCCGGATTGTTCACCATAGGCTTATGTGGTCCATGTACCACAGATGTCCAACAACCTGAACTGTTAACAGACAGGTGATGAAGCATTCTTTGCTGCCATATGTTATACTCGTTCCTAACCAGCATCGGGGGCTTGGTTGAGGAACCGGTATTGTGAGGATCATTAGAAGGAGTAGTCATCTCAGATTCAATCAAATTCAATTAAGCTATAACAGATTTAGAACAAAACACAACAACCAATTGAACCAAGAGAGATCTCAAAATAAATGAACGAAAGCGTCAGAAATTCAATAATCTATAACCAGTTCTTGCAAAATGCTAATTCAATCAAACATAGATATCAATTAGCAGTTTCAATGATCAATTGTTAGATCGATCAATGATTAACCAGCTCTGATACCACTTGTTAGGATCAGTGATCTACGTTTGATTGATTAGAGAGTATAGCAACGGAATTCTAACAATGAATTAGCCAATTCACAAGAACGAAAAGATATTCAATGAAGAACAAAAACGGTTATAGATAGAGAGAATTCTGCAAATATTTTCATTCAATATTCACTTTCGTGGTAACGGAATGTCACACTTACAATTAGGTCGACACCTCTTATATAAGAGATGTGACGTCTGCTGATGTCATTTGATAGTGACATCTAACAGAATTATTCCAACTGAAACACAACTACTGAAGATGTCAAAACAGCTGACATCTTCTTACAAAAATACGAAGTGTTATCAGTTACTACAACTACTGAAAAACATAAAACTACTGACACTACAACGACTGAAGAACAAGCTCTTCAGTCGTTTTACAAAACTACTGAAAGTAAAAAACATAAAACTACTAATATCACAACTACTGAAGAAGTACTCTTCAGCTGTTGTGACAAACTACTGAAACTTCAGTACTTGGTCTTCAGACTTGAACTTCGGACGTTTCATCAGCTGATGACTTCAGTCTTTGTCTTCAGACTTTGTACACCAGTTGTTGATCTTCAGCACTTGTAGATTCTTCAGCTGTTGTACTTCAGTACTTTGGTCTTCAGCTTCAGCACTTGTGTTCTTCAGCTGTTCAGCTTCAGCACTTATGTTCTTCAGCTGTTCAGCTTCAGCACTTGTGTTCTTCAGCTGTTCAGCTTTAGCCCTTGTGTTCTTCAGCTGTTGAGCTTCAACACTTTAGTCTTTAGCTGTTGAAGTCTTCAGTACTTGTCGAACTGCTGATGAAGCCTTCAGCAGTTGTTGTGATATCATGTGGGACTTAGAGGTTTTCTGATCTTGGCTCATTGGTTCTTTTGGTCCAACAGTATTCATTTTGAGTCCAAATACAATTTAATTCAAGCTTTTAAACGCTTTTATAAAGACCACAACAGACTCAACGAAAACAAGAGAAAATCTCAGGATGATTGACCAGAAAACACAGAAAATTCAATCTCTATAACGTTTCTTGCAAAACACAAAAATGCTAATTCAATCAAACTTGGATCTTGAATAACAGTTGCAATGATCAATTATTAGATCGATCAATGAATAACCGGCTCTGATACCATTTGTCAGGATCAGTGATCACAAGTTTGATGTAATGGAGCGTAGCACAGCGGAATAAGAACAAGAATTAGACAAATTGTAGCAAGAATTTGATACTCGTATGCATTAAGAACAATACGGTTATAACGAGAGAATATATTTCTGTAACAAGGAATGTTTCAATAATATCGAATATTTCTGATCAAATCATTCATTTATTACAATAGGTTGACACTCCTTATATAGAGTGCTAACGCTGCTGTTATCACGGGAAAGTGACAACTGGCAGATCTATTACAAAAAAAAGAACAAGCTCTTCAGTCGTTTTACAAAACTACTGATAAATATAAAACTACTGATGAGCACAACAACTGAAGAAGTATTCTTCAGCTATTGTGTCAAACTACTGAAAAGATAAACCGTCACAACTACTGAAGAAGACCTCTTCAGCTGTTGTGACAACGTCTGATACTTTTGTCTTCAGCACTTGTCTTCAGACTTTGTCTTCAGCACTTGTCTTCAGACTTTGTCTTCAGCACTTGTGTCTTCAGACTTTGTCTTCAGCACTTGTGTCTTCAGATTTTGTCTTCAGCACTTGTGTCTTCCGACTTTGTCTTCAGCACTTGTCTTCAGACTTTGTCTTCAGCACTTGTGTCTTCAGACTTTGTCTTTAGCACTTGTGTCTTCAGACTTTGTCTTCAGCACTTGTGTCTTCAGACTTTGTCTTCAGCACTTGTGTCTTCAGACTTTGTCTTCAGCACTTGTGTCTTCAAACTTTGTCTTCAGCACTTGTGTCTTCAGACTTTGTCTTCAGCACTTGTCTTCAGCTGTTGTGGTCTTCAGTAGTTGTTGTGACGTCTGTGGGACTTAAAGGTTTTTCTGATCCGGCTCATTGGTTCTTTTGGTCCAACATAGGGGTGCTTCCAACTTTATCTGCCCTTCGTATCATTGTCCGTGCATCATACACATTGCAATTATGGAGATATTTTTATTATTACTATCTTTAATGTTGTAAGAATATCATATGACTGCATATTTTTTCTTGTAAGGTGTTCCACCATTAAGTCCTCCTGTTTGTACAACCTTTTGCACAAGCATGACCCTCCAAAACATTAGCAGGTTCATAGTTATGTTAGTCACACGCAATGTCACACCCCGGTATCAGGGCACCCCAGAAATGCGACCAATTGGTGCACATCATTGTTCATTTTTGTGTGTCTTGAAAGATGTTTACGCAGTGGAAAACTTTTCACAATTCATTTTATAACATACATAACTCTTACGATTATTAAAACAAACTTTCATATTCGTTTGGGATTAAATACCCATTATTTTACATAATATTATTTAAAGAAAAATTTCCCAAAATTTTTTGTCGACAACCAGATATACAAAACTCGCCACAAGGTTTATAATAAGCCAAGGAAACTTAGTCCTTGTTAGGACTGTGTACGTACGGAGTACTAACTGATAATGCGTGAGACCAGATCAAATAGTGTGGAATCCTATTTGATTGGCAATGTGAGAACACAGTTCAGTTCAATCTAAAGATTAAAGAAATGTTAAGAACGATTAGAACAGGATCAACTACGAACTATGAAGTTGAAACATGTTCTCTGGAGTCTCTAGATGGCTAGGGTACGAATATGAGTCGAAATTCTTGAAGTGTTTTGTTTTTCCACGAATTAGGTGGTATTTATAGGTTAGGGTTTGTCAATCGTATGACTGAACCATTAGTGCGACTAAATTATGCAATTTATCCATACGCACGGCTGAAGGTTCAGTAGTGCGGTTGAGCCAATCTTATGTCTCAATCGTGCGACTGATCCAGTCTCCTGGTTCAGTCGTGCGACTGGTCTAGTCTCTTGGTTCAGTCGTGCGACTGGTCCATTAGCATGAAGTATTCATGCGTATGGTCCATTAGCATGGTCCATTCGCATGAAGACTTCATATGATTAAGTTTGAACACGTTTTTCAATCATTATTGATTAAGAACTACGTACAATAACCTCAAACCTATATAGTTTGTTTTATATGCTTTATTACACAATAAACAATGAAACATTAAACATTATAAGCATCAATCACATATTGTATTTAATTCAACTCATTCATTACATATATATAAGACATGACAGACATTTTACATTAAGCTCCTAAACTAGGTATATATGTATCAATAGTCCTTCTAGCACTATTCTTGCTAATATGTTTATCACAAGGTTTTCATGCTTAGGATTCACAGTTAATCCAGCTCTAACACATGGCTAAACATATATAATCATGTTTACTTGAAATATATTTGAAAATTATACATCAGCCAAATACATTTAATTTGACACAAAAAAAATTTGGCATGAATGATGATAAACAATTAATCATAAATCAATAATAAACCACATATTATAGTCTATTTCAACTACAAGTCCCTTCATATATACTAGTATTGTTGCTCAGGCTATCTTACTACGGGACTCTTCGGATCTGCATTGAGTTTTAACCAGCCTTAGTATGGGATTTTCACCCATATCCATGATATAATTTGGTCAAACATACATATACTTTTTCTTTAAATGTTTTTAGCAGAATATATCCATGCATTAATATGGTAGTGTATAAATGTTACTTTCACAAATCAAACCGTTTGATTATTTTGAAAGTGTTAAAGTATTCACTAGGTAAGTGCGAACAGAGCCTTTAAACTTGATCCTTTAATTCAGCTAACTGCCCCAACCTTGAGGTATCTTATGATTAAGTTACAAGCTTGTAACACCTGAATAATTTTAGATCAGAACCTCTATACTTGTTTTCTAGAGCATCTACACTAGTTTCCTAACATCAGGCTCTTGTGAGGAGAGATTCTACACGTAATTTTTGTGTGTTTAAAGGTTAAAAAGGGTAGCAGGGAATTCTATTTTTTGTAAGTAGTGAAAACGATTGGAACGTTATGAAATGAAATGATTATGAAGACCTCTACTTATACATAGACATATCTTCCTTATTAAGTTTTATATAAGTTTTATCTAAATCTTACCTATTGAGTTGTATCCGAAACTTAGTTATTAAGTTTTATATTTTACCTAAAACTTAACTGTTAAGTTTTATCCAAAACTTGGTCATTAAATTTTATAAGGATATGGTATTTTAATAATCTCAACTTTAATTTATTAAACATAATTAATCCCAACTCATAAAAAGTTTATACATACTCCTAACTTTTAACTTTTTCTCCTCTGGCGATTTCTTACTATTGAGAGTTAACCCCGTTAGTTTTTTTATGAAATGGGATAAATTTTGAGTCATTTTTCAACTCTGTCACTGTCCAGCCTCATCATGCCCGTTTTGTGATGTCTAGCCTCAATATTCACCTAATATCTACCTCACACGAGTCAAGTGGTTCAGATTAGATGGTTGTTGACGGGTTTCAAAGTGCGAAAGTTTAAAATTAACGGACCTGATGGTTATTCTTAATGTTATGCTTAGTTTTTTGGTCATATAAGTAGTGTGTGTCACAAAAAACTAATAGTGTTAACTCTCGGTTAGTAAGGTATCGTCTTAGAAAATTAAACTCAAAGTTGGGAGTGTTTGTAAATAATTTATGAGTTACGATTAATTCCAGTCAATAAATGAAAGTTAGGATTATTAAAATTCAATAACCTAATTTTATATTTTATTCAAAACTTAGTTATTAAGTTTTATTTTGGTTTTATCTAAAACCTAGTCAATAACTTTTATATAAAACTTAGTCATTAAGTTTTATTTAAAACTCGGTAATGAAGCGGTATCTAAATAAATCAACTTAATTACGAACTCTTGTTAAAAACATAGTGATGCTTTATAAATGGTTTATTTTTTATTATTATGTTTATCAACGGTAAAATGAAATACTAGTGGTGATGCGTGCGAGTTGTAGCGGAATAAATTTAACCGCACTCAAACGAACTGATAGAGACTGATATATTTGTTCATGTGTACTAAAGTTATTTTTGAGAAAACTAAGCAATTATAGCCGTTTCATCAAAAGCTAAACCGTCATAATCAGATCATCACAATTAGAAAGGGTGTTTGTGATCGTCAATAGCTTCATTTATATTAATTTGTAATTTCTTATCATCAACCGCACGTTTATCGTGTAGAACATGAAAAACCACGTTGGAAAATTAATAATCGTCTGCATTTTAACCACGAACAAAAGTTAAATCACATCATATTATTAAATCATAAATTGTAATTTCTTTGAAAATTAAATAGAAAATTACAAATCTGTAAATGATCCCTTAACAATTCTCCTACCAAATGAAGAAATATTTCTTGATACCTTGAAAGATTTCAATCAGTAAGGACCCGTTCCCGGGACGTTTACAGTTGGATTCTCATCGCTCATAAAACATATATTTACATTTGTATTTCATAAAATCGCAGCGAAACACTAAAATAATCTTTTATTTTCATGTAAATGCTTTTGCAAGTCAATACAACATTCATTACAAAACAGTTTCTTCGCATTACAATGCAAAAACATTAATCAAAAGAATGCCATCCCAAAGAGCCGAGTAGCCGTCCGTGCCATCATCAGCAATCATTACCTGCCAACTGAAAACACATAAAAGTCAGTGTTGCTGAGTGAGCTCTAGTTTTATAATAAAACATACTTTACTTTCATGTGATCATACATCGTACGTACACATAGATAATATAATTATGATCTTCTATTACATTTGTTAACTTTCATTCATTCTATACGTTCGTTCTCCGAGTCTGTTGCGACAACAGGGTCGCTCACCATATTAGCAATCCCAACGATTGCACGGTATCCGAGTCTGTTGCAACCATAGGGTTGCTCACCTCATTGCCAATCTCAACGATAGCACGTTATCCGAGTCTCTTGCAACAACAGGGTTGCTCACCTCATGGCAACTTCACGATAGCACGCTATCCGAGTCTATTGCAACCATAGGGTTACTCACCTCATAGGCAATCTCAACGATTGCACGCTATCCGAGTCTGTTGCAACAATAGGGTTGCTCACCTCATATATGTGCTTGCAGGCCTTTCCTTCCTTCATTCATCATTCAATAATGCATGCATTCTTACTTCATGTTCCTCTTTCGTTACCTTTCACTTTACGTTACATAATACTTCATTCGTTTATTAACATGACACGTAAGGCCACAAGAAAGATAAACATACATCATAATAAGGAACATATCATACACAGTCATCCTCATCATACAGGGCAACATCATACATACATAACATGCATAAACATGCGACATCATCATCATCATGCCCAACATACTCTCTAAGGCCACAACAGTCATCTTACATGCTCCTACGGGAACCTTTACGTCAAAACTTATATTTGCACTTTCCCCCAGAAAGTCAGAAGTTAAACTGCACTTCTCCTTGGGTGCAACAGCCCTATTCGGGCGTATGGACACCCTTCAGTCGCATGGCCTCCATGCGATTGAACATCATACGAAGGAACCAATGCGGATGAACACTCATGCGAATGAACACCCAATCGTGCGAATAGACTAATGTGGATGGACCTCATGCAAATGGGACTAATGCGGATGAGCTCTTATGCGACTGGACCTTCAATCGCATGACCTCCATGCGACTGGCCCTTCAATCGTGCGAATGGACCTTCAATCGTGCTAATGGACCCCAATCGCACCCTATTCGGCCGTATGGCCTCCATTCGGTCTCTAGTCGGTCGCCTAGCCCTAGCTGATGCAGAATGTAGTTCCAGCCGAACGCAAACTGCCCTTTTTGACTTCCAAACTCATCTAAACCCATTCTAAGCCCAAATCGACCATCCTAAACCTTAAGGATGCATACCACAACACCATTCAAGCACACACAAGCCCGGAAACAAACTCCAAACGCATCACACGCAACACACCTAAATGGGTCAAACACACATACATACAAAAACGGGTTTTCTATGTTGTCCAGCCCCAAAATCGTTTGAAAACAAGTAAAAGTGGGGTCCTAGAACTCACACAAATGACACAGAGAAGTAGAGCTTTAATTTGACTTGCTACACGATGATTTTGCCCGCTTGAATCTACCTAAACCAACCTTTTCTCCATTTTTCTCTTCTTTCTCTCTTCCCCTCTTTGATGGCTGAAAATATGGGTGTGGGAGAGGGTAAGGGCTGCCCTCTCCCTTTATATACCCCCACTCGCCCGTCTTTCTTTCATTGGCGAGTTTGGTCCCTCGACTTAGGACTTTATTTCCTTTCTTCCTTCGTCAGCTTCAAAATAGATAAAACCGGGTGTTACAAGTCCACCCCCCCCCCTTAAATAGGTTTCGTCCCTGAAACCTGTTATTCCTTGAACAGACGTGGGCAATGATGCCTCATTTCTTCTTCAGTCTCCCATGTTGACTCGGATCCCTTCCTGTGCTTCCACTATACACGCACAAGAGAAACCACTTTATTTCTCAGCCTCTTCTCTTTTCGATCGATGATCGCCACTGGTTGCTCCACGTAATGAGCCATTCATCTACTTTGATATCTTCCCGTGGAATAATCATATCTTCATTTGCTAAGCATTTTCTCATATGAAATACATGAAATGTCGGGTGGATTCCACTTAGCTCATCCGGCAACTCCAATCTATAGGCCACCTCTCCTACTCGAGCAATGATTCAGAATGGGCCTATATACCTTGAGCTCAACTTGTCCCGCATTTTGAATCGGATAATACCCTTCCAAGGTGAGACCTTCAACATAACCCGGTCACCCACCTGGAACTCAATCGATCTGCGTCGTTTATCGGCATACGACTTCTATCTATCTTTGGATGCCTTCATGAAGGCTTTGATCTTCTCAAGCTTCTCAGTCGTAGTCTCGATTACCTCGACGCTCCCCAATTCCTTCTGACCAATATCACCCCAACAAACGGGTGTTCTGCATCTCTTACCATGTAGCATCTCATATGATGGCATACCAATGCTGGCATGATAGATGTTGTTGTATGAGAATTCGGCTAACGGCAGGTGGTCATCCCAACTTCCCCCAAAATCAATCACACATGCCCGAAGCATGTCTTCCAATGTCTTAATGGTCCTTTCTGACTGACCATCAGTTTGGGGATGATATGTCGTGCTAATATGTAACCTCGTCCCCATGGCATCATGGAATTTCTTCCAAATGTTAGATGTAAACCGGGTGTCACGATCAGATACAATAGACACCGGCACACATGACGAGTTACAATTTCCTTGATGAACAGCTCAGCGAACCTCTCAGATGAATATGTCTTGCGGATCAGTAGGAAGTGAGCACTCTTCGTCAGGCGGTCAACAATCACCCATATGGCATCGTACCCTTTCGGAGTACGCGGCAGCTTCGTAATGAAATCCATGGTATTGTGCTCCCACTTCCATTGCGGTATATCCAAAGGTTGGATTTTCCTATACGGCTTATGATGCTCGGCCTTCACCTGTAGACAAGTAAGGCATTTACTCACATGCTCCACTACGTCGCGCTTCATACCTGGCCACCAATAATCTTTCTTCATGTCTTAATACATTTTTGTGGCACCTGGATGAATGGAGTATCGAGCCTTGTGAGCTTCATCCATAATCTTCACCCGTAGATCCCCAAAACGAGGAATCCACACCCGTTCAAATCGGGTTTTAACACCAAGTGTGTTTTCACCCAGTTCCCCAACCAGACCTCTCATCGTCTTAGAGTTAAGATGATCTTTTTTCAAGGCCTCATCTTGAAACTCCTTGACTTGCTTCATCACATCAGAGGTCATGATCAGCTGATATGCTTTCACCCAAATCGGTTCGGGCCTCTCCTTTCGGCTAAGGGCATCAGCTACCACATTGGCTTTGCCCGGATGGTAATGGATCTCAAAATCATAATCCTTGATAAGTTCTAACCATCTCCTCTGCCTCATGTTCAGATTTTTTTGCTCGAAGAAGTATTTCAAGCTTTTGTCGTCGGTGAATATGGTGCACTTCGTCCCGTACAAATAGTGCCTCCAAATCTTTAGTGCAAAGACCACGGCTACGAGCTCCAAGTCATGAGTAGAATAATTGACCTCATGAACCTTCAACTGTAGGGATGCATAGGCTATAACTTTCCCTCTCTGTATTAACACACACCACAACCCTAAGTAGGAAGCATCAGAATAAACCACCAAATCTTCGCTTCCATCGGGTAATGACAGAGCAGGAGCATGAGTCAATCTCGCCTTTAATTCTTTGAAGGCCTTCTCTTGAGCTTGACCCCATACAAACTTCACATCCTTTCGGGTCAACTTGGTTAGTGGTGAAGCAATCTTAGAAAAGTTTTGGATAAACCTTCTTTAATAGCCCGCCAAACCCAAGAAGCTACGAATCTCGGATGGCGTCTTAGGAGACTTCCATGCATCACTACCTCCACCTTAGTCGGGTCCACCATAATCCCATCAGGGTTCACCACATGACCCAAGAACTGAACTTAGCACAACCAGCACGCGCACTTGGAGAATTTGCATACAACTTCTCCCTCCTTAACGTCTCCAGAACCTCCCGAATGTGACCGGCATGCTCAATCTCACTCTTTGAATAAATCAGGATATCATCAATAAACACAATCACTGATTTATCCAACATAGGCCAACACACACGGTTCATTAGATCCATGAAAGCAGCTGGCGCATTGGTCAAACCAAAAGACATGACGAGAAACTCGTAGTGACCGTAGCGCATGCGAAAAGCTATTTTAGGGATATCTTGCTCCATCACCTTCAACTGATGGTAACCAGATCGAAGATCTATCCTTGAAAACCAACTGGCACCTTGAAGCTGATCGAACAAATCATTTATTCTTGGTAAGGGGTATCGGTTCTTCACCGTCAACTTGTTCAGCTCTCGGTAGTCAATGCACATCCTCATGCTATCGTCTTTCTTCTTCACAAACAGGACTGGAGCACCCCAAGGAGAGATACTCGGTCTAATGAACACATTATCAAGCAGCTCTTGCAACTGCTCCATCAATTCTTTCATCTCTGTTGAAGCCAACCGATACGGTGCCTTGGCAACAGGTTGGGCACCCGGTATCAGATCAATCTGAAACTCGATCTCTCTGTCAGGTGGCACTCTTGATAAGTCTTCCGGGAACACGTCTGGGAAATCACACACAACCGGTACATCAGACAGTTGTGGTGCTAGCGTATCCACATCCTTTACGTAGGCCAAATAGGCACTACATCCACGCCTCATACACTTTCCCGCCACCGCCACCGCCATCGAAATCACTTTCGGAATTGTCGTGACCCGATCACCATAAACTGTCACTTAACTCCCGTCAGGCACTGATAGCTGAATCATCTTCTTGCGACACATAATGTTTGCCTTGAAGTCTGCTAACCAATCCATCCCAAGAACCAAATTGAAACCACCTAAGGTCATCACAAAGGGTCTAACAGGAAACTTATGACCTTCTAGCTCCACATCACAGTTCTCTATCATCTCAGAGATCCTGTTAGACTTACCTATGGCAGTTTCTACATCAAAGGGCACATCAACACGTCTACTACGAACAGACAGCTTGACACAGAAAGTAGTAGAAATAAAACTTTTACTAGCACCAGAATCAAATTACACAGAAGCTAAAGTTTGGTTCACCAGAAACGTACTGGACACGACATCAGGGTTCGTCCTAGCTTCCTCTTGTGTCATGGTGAATGCCCTGGCGCTTGCCCTCGGTCCTTCACCTCTCGTCTTCTTCGCCTCGGAACTCTCAGCCCTCGGCTTCCTACAATCCCTACTCAGGTGACCCTCTTCACCACTGTTATAGCACCGGGCCGTACGACAGTCTTTGGCTATATGCCTCGGCTTCCCACATTTGAAGCACACACTCAACCCCAGCCTACATTCCCCGCTATGTTCTCTCCCACACCTACCACACTTCTTTATACCAGCACCCGATGCGACCACACGACGGTCATCCACCCATGCCTTCTTCTCACCCATCGAGGCACTACCCCGACCAAACCTCTTCCATTCCAGTTTCTATCACCTCCACCCTTCCGACTACCTTCAGCTACCACCACCACAGTCCTCTCATCATACAGTCTCCCTGCTAAATCCACCACTGACTTAAACGTGCTCGGTCGGGCGGCGATCATGTGCCTGCGAATGTCCGCTGGCAAACCCTGGATGTACCTTTTTATCTTCCGTGATAGAGGCGTCACTTTATCCGGCACCAGACGTGCCATTTCATTGAAATTTGTGGTGTACTCTTGGTATGTCATCGTTCCCGCCTCAAATTGCAAAAACTCCCTCTCAACCTTGTCCATTTCCCGGTGAGAACAAAACTCCTCAATCACCAACTTTTTCAGTTCGGACCATCTAATTCTTCCAATGGCCCTGCTGCCCTCAGCTTGGACAATATTGTCCCACCAACATAGAGTTGAGTCCGCAAAAGAGTGGGTAGTGAACTTCACCTTCTGGTCCTCTCGGCACTCGCTGATATCAAGTACAGCCTCTATTTCCCTCACCCACTGGTGAGCAGCAGCAATAGTGTTGTTACCATCAAAAGTAGGGGGCTTGCATCTCATAAATGCCCCATAGTTACAGCCTCGTGCTGCCTCCGGCGCAGGCTCTTCTTCCTCCTCTTCTTCTTCGTCGTCAGACAAAACCATCTCAGCCTCGGGTTGTCTCCTTTCGCCCGTAGGTCTACTTCTTTCCTTCCTCTCTCCTTCCCATACCGCCTTGATAACTTTACTCACTATAGACGGTAAGATTGTTTGCATGACTTGATGAACTTCTTCACCAACAGCCTCCTTCACTTAGGCTCTTAGATTGGCTCTCTGGTCGCCACCCTCCGGTTGAGGGGTCTCTGGTTCTTCAGGAACCACCTTTTCAACCCTGGGTCTTCCCCTTTTGGGTCGTGGTTCAGTGTCGTGACCTCCACCCGATGAAGCTTTTGAGGATCTACCACCGGCCATCACACGCACACTGAAAGATTCAAAAACCAACACGGTCATTCAAGGGAATAGCTCAGTTTATGTCAAGTATAGTAAGTCCCTAATTACAGTGGCTAGTTGTGATTAGCCACTTACTTTACTCCTCACAACCCGAGCATTACCTATCCTGACTACATCAGTATTTAAATCCACAAACAACACATAACACATCACATGCGCACATAAAACCGGTTAACTTTACGCAAATACCTGATGGCACGCAACTACTCAGATTGGCATCCCATTCCCTTTCCGTCCCATTCTTAGTTTAAGTTAAGGTTTATTTTGAAAATTTACCCAATTCACTTAAACTTTGGCTCTCATACCAACTTGTAAGGCCCCGTTCCCGGGACGCTTACAATTGAATTCTCATCGCTCATAAAACATATATTTACATTCGTATTTCATAAAATCATAGTGCAACACTAAAATAAACTTTTATTACCATGTAAATGCTTTTGCAAGTTAATACAACATTCATTACAAAACAGCTTGTTCGCATTACAATGCAAAAACATTAATCAAAAGAATGTCATCCTAAAAGAGCTGAGTAGCCGCCCATGCCATCCTCAGCAATCATTACCTGCCAACTAGAAACACATAAAAGTCAGCGTTGCTGAGTGAGCTCTAGTTTTATAATAAAACATACTTTATTTTCATGCGATCATACATCGTATGTACACATAGATAATATAATTATTATCTTCTATTACATTCGTTAACTTTCGTTCATTCTATACGTTTGTTCTCCCGAGTCTGTTGCGACAACAGGGTCGCTCACCTCATTAGCAATTCCAACGATTGCACGCTATCTGAGTCTGTTGCAACTATAGGGTTGCTCACCTCATTGCCAATCTCAATGATAGCACGCTATCCGAGTCTCTTGCAACAACATGGTTGCTCACCTCATGGCAACTTCACGATAACACGCTATTCGAGTCTGTTGCAACCATAGGGTTGTCACCTCATAGGCAATCTCAACGATTGCACGCTATCTGAGTCTGTTGCAACCATAGGGTTGCTCACCTCATAGGCAATCTCAACGATTGCATGCTATCTGAGTCTGTTACAACAATAGTGTTGCTCACCTCATATATGTGCTTGCAAGCCTTTCCTTCATTCATTCATCATTCAATAATGCATGCATTCTTACTTCATGTTCCTCTTTCGTTATATTTCACTTTACGTTACATAATACTTCATTCGTTCATTAACATGACACGTAAGGCCACAAGAAAGATAACATACATCATAATAAGGAACATATCATACACAGTCATCATCATCATACAGGGCAACATCATACATACATAACAGGCATAAACATGCTCCTACGGGAACCTTTACGTCAAAACTTATATTTGCACTTTCCCCCAGAAAGTCAAAAGTTAAACTGCACTTCTCCTTGGGTGCAACAGCCATATTCGGGCGTATGGACACCCTTCAGTCGCATGGCCTCCATGCGACAGAACATCATATGAAGGAACCAATGCGGATGAACACTCATGCGAATTAACACCCAATCGTGCGAATGGACTAATGTGGATGGATCTCATGCAAATGGGACTAATGCGGATGAGCTCTTATGCGACTGGACCTTCAATCGCATGACCTCCATGCGACTGGCCCTTCAATCGTGTGAATGGACCTTCAATCGTGCTAATGGACCCCAATCGCACCCTATTCGGCCGTATGGCCTCCATTCGGTCTCCAGTCGGTCGCCTAGCCCTAGCTGATGCAGAATGTAGTTCCAGCCGAACGCAAACTGCCCTTTTCAACTTTCAAACTCATCTAAACCCATTCTAAGCCCAAATCGACCATCCTAAACGTTAAGGATGCATACCACAACACCATTCAAGCACACACAAGCCCGGAAACAAACTCCAAACGCATCACACGCAACACACCTAAATGGGTCAAACACACATACATACAAAAACGGGTTTTCTATGCTGTCCAGCCCCAAAATCATTTGAAAACAAGTAAAAGTGGGGTCCTAGAACTCACACAAATGACACAGAGAAGTAGAGCTTCAATTTGACTTGCTACATGATGATTTTGCCCGCTTGAATCTACCTGAACCAACCTTTTCTCCTTTTTTCTCTTCTTTCTCTCTTCCCCTCTTTGATGGCTGAAAATATGGGTGTGGGGAGAGGGTAAGGGCTGCCCTCTCCCTTTATATGCCCCCACTCGCCCGTCTTTCTTTCTTTGGCAAGTTTGGTCCCTCGACTTAGGACTTTATTTACTTTCTTCCTTCGTCGGCTTCAAAATAGATAAATAACCGGGTGTTACAATTCAAGAATAGTGTAGTATATAGACCTTTGATTTGCAGCTTGTTAATGTGCAAGTCGTTTTTTAACAAACCTAATTAGTAACGTAAATAATAACAAGCACATCTTAGTGTCGTAATTGTTGATTCAGCCCCAATCTACACACGAAACGCACACTCATGTATTGTATGTGGAAATAATATTCAGAATGAAAAACCACTTCTAATCCGTAAACAAAACAAGCTTTATATAGGCAACTACTTGCAAATTAACATGGACTTAATAAACTAACAAAGCAATCTTAGTCATCCTAATAAATCGGTTTACTCGACCCACTTCTATTTTACTTGACATATTTAAAACCCATAATATACGCATGTTTAATAAAACCAAACTACAACCCAGATGACCCATTCTCTACCAAATATGAAGCTCCAATATTATAACCCGTGACCCGTCAAGACTAACCCAACAATAATTTCATTTAACATTATCATATATCACAAACTGAATTTTTGCAGCATTATCACTTGCTGCAGTTAGCATACGGTCCATCCAAATCTTTGATATGTTCTCAAACAATCTTGCCACATCATTTGGGAGCACATAACCTTAGTACATACGCATGTGAAAAATGAACTAACAGATTATGTTCAAGTGGCCTACGTAAACAAAAAAATAGGATGAAATAAAGAAACTCATTCTTTTAGAAGTAGTGAGAAACTTCCCCATCCTAAACAACACTATATATCAGCATGCTCCATGCATAATATAATTTACATATATAAATCAACAACGCAGGATGAACAAACATATACACATAAGAAATAGAAAGAATGCATCTACCTTATATCTTCTCTTATATATTATGAGATCCTGAAAATGCAGATAAGCATTCTCCAACAAAAATATTTTGGGAACTAATGAACTCACCTTATAGAACTTATAATCTCAGCCCAAACATTTAGGGGCAGTAAGTTGTCATTTCTTTTCTAGATTGCATGAAACTTTTAAACCGCTCCTCATGGAGTAGATCCCGCATCCAACCAAATCTTTAAACATAATACATTTCCCTTTTCCAACGCTTATCAATTTTATATTTTCAGTTACAATATCTTTTAGCTTTCTGTGTGGTGAAATCTCTTGCCTTGGGACCTTTCTACCTGGTCGTGCTAGCGAGTATGACATTTGTTTGTATATGTCACAAGACTATTAAAACATTGTCTTTATCATTATGCAGAGTGCATAAATTAAAGACATGTTTGGATTTATGTTTCTAAACTATTGATATTCAGTTTGGCATTCTTCAATTATCAAGTCGTAATTCTCAACACTAACAACATATGCAATAAAGCTGATAATTTTCAGGTGTAAAGTAGCTTGATTGTCTATATGTCTAGGCCACTAAGCATCTTAATACATGTTGGTTTTGTTAAATCAAATACTTGAGCAGGCAGTGAGAGATATGGAACTCTTTGGCAGAAAACCTCTCCAATCAATTATCATTTATAGTTTCAACCTCAAGTGTTAATGACAGACAAGGAAAAATAAGGCAAGCAACAATACCCGCTTAAAGTTGAAAATTTCAACATCAACAACACCACATGTCTCCTCACTACCGAATCTATTATTTCATTTTCTTTTTGTTGTTTCTCCGTAGAGAGCAAAGGATATAGAGTTAACCTTTGTATAAAGCAGATTCTTGAGGAAAAATATTGAAACGAACCTGTTGTTTTCTGTAGCTGTCTTTTTTTCTTAGTAATGTTGTTGGTGTGCTTGGGGGGAAGAAGTGCAATTGATATGTCTTCATATTTGAACCTGAAAGATAAGTTTTGCTTTTTCATAAAATCTAAGTGCTGTCAAGAAACGATGAATAGCACATTTGATGTTTTTCTTTAAAACAAGAATATGAGGTGACATGGAAAAAGTTCCAATTTAGAACAATTTTATGATGGGAACCATAACTCACCAAATAAGGAGTGTATAACTGCTACGGAAAATTAAACTATAGAAAGTAGATTCTATTCTGTTGAATAATAGGGAGATTACAACCAAATATATAAGGATATAATTTACATCTAGCTACCCTGAATTATTAAGAATATTACTAAAGATAAACCAATATAGTCTAACATTCCCCCCAAGTTCAGGGCGATTAGCAATCTCCAACTTGGACCGAAGAGACTCAAACTTCTGAGAGGACAATGGCTTTGTAAAGATATCAGCTATCTGGTCTTCTGTGGAGATGAACTTAAAATTAAGGGTTCCTTGAGTGACTTGTTCATGAACAAAATGATAGTCAACTTCCACATGCTTGGTTCGAGCTCAAAAAACTAGATTAGCCGTGAGGTAGGTTGCTCCAAGATTGTCACACCAGAGTGTTGGTGGGTCACTTTCCAATCTAAGTTCTCGAAGTAAAGACTTTACCCAGATTAATTCCGCAACTGTGTCTGCGATGGCTTTGTATTCAGATTCAGTTGAAGATCGAGAAACAGTTCGTTGTTTGCGGGTAGCCCAAGAAATGAGATTGGTACCTAGACAGATGGCAAATCCCCTCGTGGATCGACGATCGATTGGAGAGTCTGAAAAGTGTAACACCCAGTTATTTATCTATTTTGAAGCCGACGAAAGAAGAAAGAAATAAAGTCCTAAGTCGAGGGACCAAACTCGCCAAAGAAAGAAAGACGGGCGAGTGGAGGAATATAAAGGGACAGGGCAGCCCTTACCCTCTCCCCACACCAATATTCAGCCAAAAGAAAGAGGAGAAGAGAGAAAGAAGAGAAAAAGGGAGAAAAAGTTGGTTCGGGTTGGTTCGAGTGAGCCGAAATCGTCGAGAAGCAAGTCAAATCGAAGCTCTACTTCTCGGTGTCGTTTGTGTGAGTTCTAGGTCCTCACTTTTACTTGTTTTCAAAATATTTTAGGGCTGGAAAGCATTGAAAACCCATTTTTGTATGTATGTGTGTTTGACCCATTTGGGTGTGTTGCTTGTGATACGTTTAGAAGTTGTTTCTGGGCTTGTGTGTGCTTGAATGATGTTGTGGTATGCATTCCTAAGGTCTAGGATGGTTGATTTAGACTTGGAATGAGTTTAGATGAGTTTGGAAGTCGAAAAGGGCAGTTTGCGTTCGGCTGGAACTGCATTCTACATCAGCTAGGGCTAGGCGACCGACTGGAGACCGAATGGAGGCCATACGGCCGAATAGGGTACGATTGGGGTCCATTTGCACAATTGAGGTCCATTCGTACGATTGAAGGGCCGGTCGCATGGAGATCATGCGATTGAAGATCCAGTCGCATAAGTGCTCATCCGCATAAGTCCCATTCGCATGAGGTCCATCCGCATTAGTCCATTCGTATGATTGGGTGTTCATTCGCATGAGTGTTCTTCCGCATTGGTTCATTCGCATGATGTTTAGTCGCATGGAGGCCATGCGACTGAAGGGTGTCCATACGCCCGAATAGGGCTGTTGCACTTGAAGGAAAGTGTAGTTTGACTTTTGACTTTCGGGGGAAAGTGTAGTTTGACTTCTGACTTTCGGAGGAAGGTGCAGACGTAAGTTTTGATGTAAAGGTTCCCGTAAGAGCATGTAAGATGACGATTGAGGCTTTAGAGGGCATGTTGGGCATGATGATGATGATGTTGCCCTGTATGATGATGATGATGGTGTATGATATGTTCCTTATTATGATGTATGTTTATCTTTCTTGTGGCTTTACGTGTCATGTTAATGAATGAATGAAGTATTATGTAGCGTAAAGTGAAAGATAATGAAAGAGGAACATGAAGTAAGAATGCATGCATTAATGAATGATGAATGTAATGAAAGGCTTGCAAGCACACATATGAGGTGAGCAACCCTGTTGTTGTAACAGACTTGGATAGTGTGCAATCGTTGAGATTGCCTATGAAGTGAGCAACCCTATGGTTGTAACAGACTTGGATATCGTGCTATCATGAAGTTGCCATGAGGTGAGCGACCCTGTTGTTGCAAGAGACTCGGATAGCGTGCTATCGTTGAGATTGGCAATGAGGTGAGCAACCCTATGGTTGCAACAGACTCGGATAGCGTGCAATCATTAGGATTGCTAATGAGGTGAGCGACCCTGTTGTCACAACAGGCTCGGGAGAATGAACATATAGAATGAACAAAAGTTAACGAATGTAATCGAAGATAATAATTATATTATCAATGTGTATGTATATTGCATGGTCACGAATGAATGTAAAGCAGCAGTATGATTTGAAGAAAATAAAGAATGGTTTGAATGAGAGCAAAGTATGTTTTATTATAAAACTAGAACTCACTCGGCAACACTGACTTTTTATATGTTTTCAGTTGGCGGGTATAGTTGCTGAGGATGGCACGAGGCGGCTACTCAGCTCTTTTGGGATGGCATCCATATTTATAATGCTTTTGTGATGTAATGCAACTTGGGTTTTGTAATCGAATTACGATGTATTATTTTGCAAAAGCTTTTATAATGAAATGAGATGTCTATTTTGTCATTTCCGCTGCGATGTTTTTTTGATGTTATATGTAATTATATATTTTATGTGCGATAAATGACCAATAGTAGGCGTCCCAGGAATGGAGCCTTACAAAAAGGCCTGAAGATTAGTCGACCAGTGAGAATCTATAAAGGCTTGAAGCTAATAACTTGTGCTGTGACGAATCCAAAGACCCATGTTTACTGAACCTTTCAAGTAATCTAGAATTCTTTTGACAACAGCCCAGTGATTTTCTGTAGGAGCATGCATGAATTGACAGACCTTGTTCACAGTGAAGGCAATATCAGGGCGTGAAAGAGTAGCATATTGAAGAGCTCCCACAATCTATTTGTACCAAGAGGGGTCATCAAGTGAGGGACTATCGTCCGGTAGCAAGACCGAGGAGGTGCTCATTGGGGTAGGAACAGGTTTGCAATCAGACTAGCTCAACGCATGATATCATGAATATATGTTTGTTGTGACAGTTGCAGGTCGTGTCCTTTTTGAATGACTTCAACACCAGAAAATGATGTAGTTGACCCATATCTTTAAGAGGAAACAATAAGTTTAGTTGTTCAATGATCTTTGCGACTGTGGTAGAGTTATTACCAGCGATGATAATATCATCGACATAAACAAGGAGATAAACGAGCGATCTAGCTGAGTGATGAATGAATAGTGACGGATCCATTTTGGAACCACCAAAACCAAGATGCTGAAGGGCTGTAGAAAGCTTGTTAAACCAAGCACGAGGTGCTTGTTTTAAACCATAGATTGACTTGTTTCGTAAGCACAGATGTTGTGGTCGTGTTGGGTCGACAAAGCCCGGAGGTTGGCGCATGTAAATAGTCTCCTCAAGATTACCATGTAGACAAGCTGTGTCAATATCAAGCTGATGAAAGGGCACTTGTTTGTTATAGCTAGAGATAACAAAGTGCATATGGTGGTAGGCTTGATAACCAGACTGAAGGTCTCATGATAATATATACCATGCTGCTGATGAAAACCCTTTGCAACAAACCGAGCTTTGTACCTAGTATTTTGACCTTGTCCATCTGATTTTAACCTATAAACCCATTTACAATCAACAATATTAGCATTAGGCACAGGTGGTACAAGAGTCCACGTGCCATTTCTATGAAGCGCATCCAACTCTTTTGACATAGCATGGCGCCATTCAACATACTTGTTAGCAATGGTAAAACTGGTTGGTTCAATGGGAGAAAGAGAGGAGGAAGTGGCGGTATAGGTGGCTGGACAGTATCGGTCAGTTTGTTTGGGGTTGGGACGAAGATTGGGTGGGCGGGTATGATGGGTTGGTGGGGATGGGTGATTGGTTAAGGGTTTGAACGGTGATGTTTGTTGCGGAGTGGGTTGAGTATGTGGTTGAGGTGGGGATGGTGGTAGTGTTGTTTGTGAAGTTGGAGATGAGGGTGGATGCGACGGTTCTGATACCAAATCAAACTATAGAACGTAGATTCTATTATGTTGAATAATAGGGAGATTACAACCAAATATATACGGATATAATTTACATCTAGCTACCCTGAATTATTAGGAATATTACTAAAGATAAACCAACATAGTCTAACACAAAAGAGTTGTACAAAATGTTGATAATAAGTATGGTGGCTGCCACATATTTATAAAGTGAAAAAATTGTAGAAGCATAAATCACTCACTAATAACATAGTCTTAAACTTCAAGATCAAATTCTAAAGCATTCACTACATGAGTCCCAATGCAAGATTTAGGATAATTTAAATTATATTCAGTAAGTATGCTACATGGATGGTTGATCAACATAACATGACAATAAGTAAAGCATTCAGTTCTATGAATATTAAAAAACATAAACAATGAAGAACACCCTGATTTTTCCTCTACTTCAGCGTGTACTACGTCACCATACTTGTAAAGAGTTGTTCAATAGATGATCTCGTTCCCAATAGAAACAGAATATATACAAGATGTACAGCAACAACCTTCCTATTCTATGTAAGGAAAACATTGACTAATATATCCCACTAAATCAATAATTGACACCTAAATTATAGCTAATAAAATAATACAATAAATGGTAAATAATACAAGTTAATACACCCCCTCAGCCGGTGCGGAAGGAGGCCGAATGCACAGACTGGAATGAAAACGATTAAATAGTTGTCGAGGGAGCCCTTTGGTGAAGATGTCTACGAATTGAAAATCTGTTGGAACATGTAGAACGCGTACATCCCTGATGCACACATTTTATCAAACAAAATGGATTTTAAGTTCCATATGTTTGGTTCGCTGGTGTTGCACTAGATTTTCAGGCAGATAAACCGCAGAAATATTGTCACAATAAACAATTGTGGCCTGTCGAGTTGGTACCATAAGCTCTAACAGCATATTAGGAAGCCATGTTGTTTTGGCAACAGCATTTGCAACTCCTCTATACTCGGCCTCAGTGCTGGATCGAGAGATAGTTGGTTGTCTCTTGGACAACCATGAGACCAAATTGTCACCTAGAAATATACAATAGCCGGATGTAGATCTTCTTGATTCGGGGTAGCCCCCCCCCCCCCTAATCAGCATCAGAGTATGCAACAAGGTTCCTTTTAGATACCTTAGGACTCGCTTCAAAAACTGGAAGTGTGAGTCACGTGGTGCATGCATGAATAGGAAAATTTGTTGCACTGCATAAGTTAAGTCTGGCCAAGTAATGATAGAATGTTCCATTAGGCAACAAATGACCATTTATGGCATTTAATTTTGAAGTTGTGTCACCGGGTGTGGTTGATGGTTTGCAATCAGACATGTTTGCTCTAGCAAGAATAGCTTCTGCATATTTGGTTTGGGACATAAAGAGGCCCTCTTTAGATTGAGCGACATTTATTCCAAGGAAATGGTGGAGATGGCCAGATCGATCATGTGGAATTCCTTTGAGAGAGATTGAATGATATGTTGAAGTAACTTAACTGAGAGGTTGTCAAAATAATATCGTCAACATATAGTAAAAGATAAGCTATATCATTACCTTGACGGTAGACAAAAAGAGATGTGTTTGTCAAAGCTGATTTGAAACCGCATTGTATCATATAAGCAAATAGGTCATACCATGTCTGGGGTGCTTGTTTCAGGCCATATAATGACTTAGTTAGCCTACACACATGGTGAGAAAACTGGTTACTTGTGAATCCTGGCGGATGAAACATGTATATTGTTTCGTTTAAATCTCCATGCAGAAAGGCATTTTTGACATCTAGTTAATGGATTTTCAATCCCCTTGAGACAGCAGGCTTAGATTGTATGAATAGTGGTTGGCTTAACGATGAGGCTAAAAGTCTCATCACAATCTATGCCAATTTGTTGACTTTTTCCATTGACCACTAACCGGGCTTTATACCGTTGAAGAGAGCCATTTGCATTAAATTTGTGACGAAAAAGTCACAAGCACCGGATAACATTAGCATCAGCAGGCTGTGGAACAAGTTCCCAGGTGTTATTATCCATCAACTCTTGATATTCTTTAGTCATGGTTGCATGCCAGTTTGGATCAGTGAGGGCTTTAAGGTGTGAGGTTGGAACGGGGGAGATAGAGGTACTAGTTTGGGTATGTAGGTTCACACAGGCACAGGTTTTAATAGTCTCATCTTTTTTGCGAGTTTTCATGGTATGATAGGGTAGAGGAGACGGTTGTTGGAGTGGACCAGTGGGCTTATGAGATGGGCCAGTATGATGAAAGGTAGGTTGTGATTGAGTTGGTGGAGGGGATTGTCTAGATCTGTGGTGGCAAGTGAACTGGATAGGTGGTAAGGGTGTTGAGGTAGGAATGGAAGGGGCTGGTGGAGTGGAGTTGGTGGGGGCAGGTTCTGTTGTTTTTAGGGCAGCTGTTGGGGAAGGTTGATAAATAAGAGGGGAAGGGTCTAGTAAGGAATAGTTGTGGGAGGAGGTTGAGGCTAGATTGGCATACGGAAATTTTAACTCGTCAAATGTGACATGACGACTTAGGATGAGTTTCCCGGATGAGATTCGAGACATCGGTAGCCCCGAAAATCAGCAGGATAACCAAGGAATACGCAGCGGGTTCAACGAGGTGAAAGTTTAGTGGATCGGGTAGAAGATGTGTTTGGGTAACACAAACAGCCAAACACCCGTAGGTGATCATAAGTGGGTTGTTTAAGATTTAAAATAGTGGTGGGGTTTGAAAGTTTAGCACGGATGTAGGTAATATATTATGGCGGTAGCAAGTTGTGTGGAGAGCTTCCACCCAAAAGGTCGGTGGTAGAGATGCATACGTGAGAAGTGTGAACATGATTTCATTCAACCTACGAATCATACGTTCGAACTACCCATTTTGTTGAGAAGTTTGATGACATGAGAAAAGGAATTGAAGACCATTTGAATGTGCGAAAGTTTTAAATGAGAGGTTATCAAATTCACCCCCTAAGTCACATTGAAAAGAACGTATGATAGTGTTGAATTAGGTTTTAATGTAGTTATGAAAATTAGAGAACTTAGTGAATGTTTCAGATTTAAATTTGAGGGGGAAGTGTTAGGATCGTGTACTGGACGAATACTAACAGATTTACGAGTATACCAAATCAAATAGTGCGGAATCCTATTTGATTGGCGATCCAATCAGTGAGAACGCACGTAGAATCAATTAAAGATGAATCTAAACGTCAAGAATGATTAGCAATCGATCTACTGCGATCTTTGAAGTTGGAACAGGTTATGAGAGGTCTCTGGACGGCTAGGGTACTTCTGGGTATCAAAATATTCAAAGTGTCGCGTTTTCCATGATTTTAAATGGTATTTATAGGTTAGGGTTTCTCAATCATGTGACTGGACCATTTGTATGGTTCAGTCGTGCGATTGAGTCATGCAGTTGATCCATTCGCACGACTGAGTATTCAGTCGTGCGACTGAGTCAATCTCATGTTACAATCATGCGACTGATCCAGTCTCGTGGTTCATTCTTACGACTGGTTCATTAGCATGAAGATGTTCATGCGTATGGTCCATTAGCATGGGCCAATCGCATGAGAAATTCACATGATTAAGTTTGAATATGTTTCATAATCACTAATTGATTTAGATCTTATTCAAACAACCACAACCTATATAGTTATTTCAATAAGCGTTATTACATATCAACCAATGAAATATTCAACATTATAAGCACAACCACATATTGTATTTCATTAGGTACCCATACAATTACATATGTATAAGACAATAAAACATATTACATTAAGTTCAGAAACTATGGACACATGTATCTACAAATTGTGTGCTGGACGAATACTACCAGATTTACGAGTATACCGAATCAAATAGTGTGGAATCCTATTTGATTGGCGATCCAATCAGTGAGAACGCACGTAGAATCAATTAAAGATGAATCTAAATGTCAAGAATGATTAGCAATCAATCTACTATGATCTTTGAAGTTGGAACAGGTTATGAGAGGCCTCTGGACGGCTAGGGTATGTCTGGGTATCAAAATATTTAAAGTGTCGTCTTTTTCCACGATTTAAGTAGTATTTATAGGTTAGGGTTTCTCTGTCGTGCGACTGGACCATTTGCATGGTTCAGTTGTGCGATTGAGTCATCCCGTTGATCCATTCGCACGACTGAGTATTCAGTCGTGCGACTGAGTCAATCTCATGTTACAATCATGCGACTGATCTAGTCTCGTGGTTCATTCGTACGACTGGTTCATTAGCATGAAGATGTTCATGTGTATGGTCCATTAGCATGGGCTAATCACATGAGAACTTCACATGATTAAGTTTGAATATGTTTCATAATCACTAATTGATTTAGATCTTATTCAAACAACCACAACCTATATAGTTAGTTCAATAAGCATTATTACATACCAACCAATGTAATATTCAACATTATAAGCATTATTACATGGACTGTTGGAGCATCTTTCACGATCTCATCTGGATTGAGTCGGAATATTTCAACAAGTTGCTCGTCTGTGAGATCATGAATTATCTCTTCTTCTTCAGGAGTGTAATTCACTGATCTCCTGACTATTCCCTGCAAATCAAGAATCATCGTGAGCTGAGTCTTGATCTGTTGGAGGGGAGCAACATCATATTCATCTCTTTGATAGTCTGGATCTACTTGATTTAAAACATGTAACGCATCAACCATTAGTTAACAATCAAAGCAGTAAACATCAACAATAAATATAACATTAATTATATTAATTTGATACAAGATTTAAATACACATGATTTAAATAACATAAACAACTAAGCATTACTCTTTTCTTGTATCATGTGCTCCTCTGCTAACGGGGCTGATGTGGAGGCACCTTGTTCTTGAGCTCTCTTGGTCCTCCTTTCACTTGCAGATGTGGCACCCGCAACAGAAGTATCATCATCTCCATCATCATCATCATCAACATAATCACCAGCATCAGTATCCTCCCCTTGATCATCACCATCATCATCATCATTACTGTCATCATCATCACCATCATCTCCATCTCCTTCTCTAATCTTTAAGGGCTCATCCTTTGATCCTTTGAGCCTCAGCATAATGGTCTTGTTGGTCGCCTCCAACTCCTCTATCCGTTTTGCTGATTGGACATGTTGCTCCTGGAGTTGGGACATCTCTGAGATCTGAGCAACCATCTACTGTGCTTGCTGCTCTATCAGTTGTGCCTGCTAAGATATCTGCAGAGATTGTGCAGCAGTAAGTTCTACTAGCTGACGAATCTAGGCAGTCTTCTCGTCATTGGCGGCCAACAGCTTTAGCACCATACGATTAAGTGCCGAGAGCTGTTCCTCTACCCCACTAGGAGGTAAAGAGGATCCAGATGGGAAGGAGGGAAAAGATAACGGTCCTTCATGGTGGCTAGTGGTGGTGGTGGTGGCAGTGGTGAAGATTGGGGGTGGTATAGATGAAGGTGGTGGTGGAGTGGGGAAGATTGGGGGTGGTATAGATGAAGGTGGTGGTGGAGTGGTTGTGGTAGTGGTGTGTGAGGTGGTAGATAAGGTGGTGGATGGAATGGTGGTAGTGGTGGTAGGTGGTGGAGTAGTGGAAGTGGTGGTAGGTGGAGTGGTGGTAGTAGTGGTGGTGGTGATGAATGTCATCCTACTCCTCTTCATCTTCAAACCGTGGGGCTGAGCCATCCTTTACTTCCTCAAGCCCCTCGAGGTGGATGTTCCCCCTGGAACGCTACTGGGCTTATCGGGAGCATAAGTAGGATCATTGTCAGCCTCCCCAGACTTGCCAGGGCGTCCACCAGCCTCCTGAATACCTCGGTCGATGGCGACCACCCTGCTCCCCACAGTCCGAGTCAAGGGCTCCTCATCTGTCTCCTCCTCATCAAGACGAAAGTCCTGATGGAACCCTACAGCCTCTATCCACCTTGGGTGGATGCTGGAGATGCTATATCAATAGTGGGGGCCCTCAGTTGAGTGGGACCTACATCTCCATCATCACCGCTATCATCATCATCGGAGTCATCTTTAGGGAGCTCCAGCTGCTCGACATCCGAATCATTGTCTACGTGGCGCCATTTATGCCTCTCTGGCGCCACGTAGTCCACCTTGGCCAGATGGCCGATGAGTCTCTTCACTGGGGGTTTGACCTGCTTTCCCCGGTAAACCTTCATACGACCCAGTGTCATATCATCCATGATCCCCAACGACACAGCGTCGTGGCTCTCCTTGGGCAGTGTGGGCAGCTTCTCATCAAAGATCATCTGTAAAAACCTAGGGTACATGCAGAAACCCTGTTTGCCCTTCGCCTCCAGATTCTCTATCAAGTAAGAGAATATCATGCTAGAAATACTGAAAGGGTGGTTCAGTACAAGTGCCACATAGGCATTTTTAATCTGGTCTGAAAGATCATCAAACCCATCCCTTCGCGAAGCCAAACATTTGAGGATGAAATGTGCCAAGTACTTGTACTGGGGACATAGGTTGCTCTTGTTAAGCACCCCTACATTAATATCCCCAGCATACTTTGTCCTCAAGAAGCACCCTCTCACCGTCAGTGGGTGAAGTCTGGTGGGGTGGTCTGCATCATCACCCAACCCAAGTACACACTGAATGTCCTCAGCAGTGATCTCAATATCCATCCCAAAGATAGAACTCCTGATGTTGTACGGCTCATGAGAGCGGTCAACCGATGCCCCCTCCCAGAAGGCCTGTTGAATAGACCTGTAGGGAGTGCATGGTGTAGATATCTCCTTGTAGATCCTGGATCGCTTGAGGAAAGCGATGATCCCCGCAAACTCGGCACCATTCCGAGTCGTAGAATCTAAATGAGCACATATGTTGTGCTTGGGGTTGATGGACATCTATCCGCCATCAATCTGTAACACAAGACACGTAGACATTAGCTAACCACACGACATAAATTAGTTCTAATTAACTTGGTTGAATTCATTTTGTTCATTCATCCGATTGAACCATGCGACTATGTTCATCGGTTGACTTGGAATGCGACTGGATTCAGTCAGGTGACTGAGCAGGCGACTGAGTTCAATCGGTTGACTAAGCCAGCGATTGGTTCAGTCGGCCGACTAAGCTCATCCGTATGATCCATTCGGCCGATTGAGCCATTCGACCAGCTCAATCGTGCAATTGGAGTTCATCCTGGTGTCTAGTCACATGACCCACTGTTCGGTCGACTGAGATTCAAAAATGAACCAATTCTTGAAATTAGACGTCGAGCAATGGTTCTTTAGACTCGCATTCCTTATACTAATAACCTAATAATCTTTATTTCAACATTTTACTTGGTTTAGTTAGGTTATTAGACCATTTAAGGTGTCGGGTCTTATTAGAGCCATTTTCTTGATTTTTAAGTCTAATCGAAGGAGTTTTTGGCATGTTCACACTGCATATTACCTGTATAAACAATAATGAAGGTCAGAATATGAGAACAAGCAAGCAATTTGGGTCAGAGGGAATTTTGGCAGAGTAACGGTAGGCTGTGCGATTTTAGGGCGATTGGGGGTGATGAGTTGAATACGATCGACTGTGGCCCTATATATACTGAATCTGATTTCAATCGGTCGACTGGACCCATTCGCTCGGTTCATTCTGGTGAATGGACCTCAGTCGTGCGATTAGCTCAGTCGATCACATTTAGTCGGCCGACTGGATTTCAGTCGAGCGACTGACTTATTCGCACAGTTCCATTCGGTCAACTAGCTCATTCTGATAAGCCATTCAGGTGAATGGTTCATACTCATGTGTCATTCAGCTGTTTAGTGCATGAGTATGGTCCATTCGTATAGTTGATCCATACTCATGGTCCAGTCGTGCGATTGGATCATACTCATGATTTTGACTTTATGACCATTTCTCACTTAAACCCTTTTTAACTTTTGATTAAACTTTATGAGCATTTAATCATCTCAGACATGATCATTTTAACTTGAAAAAACTTTTGACCACCTCAGACGTGATCCTTTTAAACAGTTTGTCACCTCAGACATGACTGATTTTACCTTTGAGAATATGTGTGGTCACCTCGGATGTGACCTTTTAGATGATTAAATCCCTATTGAATTCCATGGCGTAGTCCGATATCAAACAAATGAATTTGACTAAATTTAAAAAAAAAGACTTAAACTGAAATACAAAACTAAAACTTGTTTTTGACGTTTTGTGTGAGGTGTAAATACTAAGATAGAGATCTAATGGATTCGGTTCCTGAATAGGCAGCTTCAATTTATTTTGACCATAAATGGACGAGTTCAATTTGGAATCATACAGGCAACTCAAATTATTTGGGACATGTTATCAACACCTTTTGATGCTTAATTCTTGTTTTTCATCTAGAGTCGTTAGCAAGTTTAGGAAATCTTACTAGTACTATTAGATCCCCACATTGATTTGGACTTTCAAGAATTGTAGCCACGATGATTGTCAGTATACTGGTCCTCTTAAATCCATACACAGGCTTTTGACACATATTGGTGATAGTTTAAGGTTTGATTATTTTAACAAGCATTTGTGGATCCCACACTTATATGGTAATCAACATTCCTTAGGAGATTTTTGAGCGGTCTCAGGGTAGTTTTCAAGAAGAAATTATTCTTAGAACTTTCAGAGAGAAGCCCAGCCTCAGGTCAATGCCACCGCACAGCAGAGAGGCAGCAAACAACAATGAATTCTAGAATATATAGGTTATGCTTATCCTCATGTCAGTGCCACCGCACAGTAGAGGGGCACATAACCTATCTTCTTGTTTGAGCAATTTTAATCTTTTTACACAGTTCTCACCAACAACATAGGTTATTAGTTTGATTGCTTTTGCTCATATTTTGGTCTTACGCTCATATTTGTGGGTTTTATTCTGCTCGTCACCCCTTATTGGAATTTTGTTGATTGTGTTAACCAGGGATAAGATGTTAACCCACAGCTTGTTGAACAACTTAGTTTGTTCTTGAGATCACCAACAAGGTCTAATCATCTATTGTGTTGAATCTACCGACATATCATCTGTGGTCTAACAACCTCTAGGTCCACTTTCTTTAAGTTACCTTAGTAGTAGCTAGTTTTACTATCATTCTCCTTTTATATTGCTCTGACTACACAGACTTATACGTTGAACTTCACATCTTATTTTATTTAAACTTTTAAAGTCCCAAGTGGTTTGTACCTATGTACTATCATTTTCCAAAGTCATTGAATTAGTATCACAAATACGATCTAGTTTCTATCAGCTAGCCTCTCCTCCTCCCTCGTTTTTTTTCTTTTTTTGTTAATGTTACTAACTGACCTATTCTCCCCCTAAAATTCTAAAACCATAACCGATTTACGCTTTTTAGGATTTTAATAGGCGAAAAAATAATATCAATTTAGTTTGACTACTTAAAATAAAATAGATAAATAAATAAAAAACCGAAAAAAGAATATTTGACTATACTCATTGGACTACACATGGTCATCATCAGGAATTACATCACTTTTCTTTTTAGCGTCGTTGACCTCTAACAAATATAGAAAATGGGTTTATCAAAAGCCTTTGTATAGAGGTCAGCGCATTGAAAATCAGTATTATTTTAATCACATCGATTAGGTTCTTTTCAAAGCAATCACGTATAAGTGATATTTTATGCCAATGTGTTTGGTCTTAGGATGTTGGACCGGATTTTTAGTTACTGCAATTGCAGCAGAGTTATCAACAAAATAGGAGTAGAAGAAAAATTCAAACCGTAGTCCCGCATTTGCTGTTGAATCCATATGATTTATGAACAGCAACTTGCAGCAGCAAGGTATTTGACTTCACATGTTGACAAAGCAACCGAGGTCTGCTTCTTACACTACCAGGTCACTAATCTCCTCCCAAAGAATTGACATCCGTTGATGTAGACTTGTAGTTCATTTTGCAGCCACCGTAATCCGAGTCACTATACGCAGTTAGCTCGAATTCATCGTCATGAGGATACCACAACCCAAGTGTTGGAGTACCCTTCAGATAACGAAATCTCATTTTGACCCCTATAAAATGGTTAACTTTGGGCTTTGCTTGATATCTTGAACATAAACATGTCGCGTACATGATATCAGGTCTTGAGGCAGTGAGGTACATGAGAGATCCAATCATTCCTTGGTATATGGTTTCATCGACCAGATCACCATTCTCGTCAGGTGCTACTGTGACATCCGGTAATTTTCGTTACCAAACTCCGTTAGTTCCGTTAAGTCTTGTATACACGTGTTGTGAGCACACACTAGTTGTCGTTTAACATTGGTGACTTAATAATAATTAATAATGTTAAACAAATTTTAATTAAATTGATTATGTGATTGTTGTGTTAAAATTATGTGTTTACGCGATTTAATTGCTGATTGTAGAAATTAATCGCGTAATGCGGAAACGTGCCTATTTGTTCGTATGTCTTGTGTTTTTGAAAAGATAAATTATGTAATGAAAATTATTAGTTCATATCTTTATATTTTTAAGTTAAAGGAATTTTAAAAGAGTTTAAAGTCTAGTTTTTATAAAATACCAAAACACAAGGGTTTAAAGGGTAATATGTAAATTAAATTAAGTAAAACATAAACCCTAGCCCCCACCTCCCCATGTGCGACCGTAACCTCCCTCATCCCCTCTCAAACCTGCGATTTTGATCAAGATTAAGCAAGAACACATTGGATTTGATCGATCTCAAGGCATACAACGCATTACAAGTCTCAATTTTGTTACATTACACGTTTAAAGGTTAGATTTTTCATGTTTTTGTGATGTTCTTCATTATGGCCGAACCTTAAATCACAAAATTGGTGTTCTTGGTGTTGAGTTTTGATCAATTGATGATGTTTATATGTTAGTTAGGTTGAATACATGTTAGTTAACGTCGATCATGGATGAATTACATGTTTTTAGTGGTTTAATCATGGGTTTTGATTCTAGTCAAACCCTAATTCGATTTTGGGCATGATTATGGATGAATGATGATTGTTTGATGAATGTGTGGTGATTAATAAGTTGTATGAATGTTAGGAATCATGAATCTTGCAAGAAATTGATGATTTAGGGTTGATGTTCATAGGTTACTAATAATAGTAACTTATTTGCATGAAATGTTGAATTATTGATGAATTGATGTTATGGATGTGTTCATGGTGATGATTAGATGTTAGATTGATGTTGTGATCATTGGGAATTCAAGAACACATGTTATAGTTCATACATTACTAAGATAGTAACTTTTGGATATGAATTGATGAGTTATGATGTTTGGATGTGGTGATCATGCTTAGGTGTTAGTATGAGCTTGAATTGGTATATTATTGATGAATTCATGTATGCTTTGGATGTTTGATAGATTTTGGGATGTTCTTTCCCAAAAGGGAAACTTTATTCGTGTAAACGTTGAAGTATGATGTTATGATCATGTTTGGGATGATATGAGCCTGCTAGTATGTTCAAGGATAAATTCTAGTGTGATAGAACGTGTTAAATTAGTTGTATGGCATGCTTGGATAATCATGGGTGATATTTGGACTTTGGTGATCATGTATGATGTTGGTGTTGATTAGTTTCTAGGATATTATGTTGGGTTTGGTGAGTAATGATTATGGTGTATGTTGTATGCCATGGGCATGGCTATGATTTAAGTGTTATGTATGGATAATGTAGCATGTGTATGATATTATTTGAATGTTAATCATGTATGTTGTATGTGATCATTGGCTTTATTTGAATTATAACTCATAATGTTACCAACGGGTCAAACGGGTCAACTAGGTCAAGCTTGTCTTTTTTTTTTCTGGAAGCTTGAGTCTTTGGTTTTGGTATGATTAGGGTTCCACATGTCTTTCATTTACACATACTTATGTACTCACATGATCTAGGTAACCTTTGAAGGTTGACTATCCTCTCGTTTCTCAAATAAACCCTGAGTACTCTTTGCATACATCAGGTGAGTTCATGCCCCACTCTTTATTTAATCTCTTTTGGGGGAGATAGCATACTGGTATTTATACGAACGCTTTTAAATATTTAAGTTGTGTATAATATTACTATAGTGCTGTTTACCATGGGAAAAGTCCTCACACTTTTGAATTGTTAATATCTGATAGCGGGGAAACTTGGGTAGTACTACTGGGTCTGACGAGCCCCACCTGTGTGACTCGAGGTCAACCGGGTGCAATTTGTCCTATTGAACATTGTCACGACATGGTAAGTCATGACAGGAGGCAACAACTATCACAGTTAGCTTCAATTTCAAAATCACTATGTATTAATATTTACTGATAATAGACTAGCTATCTATTACCATACACTGCTTATATATATCACAACTGTTTACATGTTTATTGAACACAAACTCTTGAACTCACCAACCTATGTGTTGACATTTTAGTATGCTTTTCTTAGGTCCTTAGCTTGCTTGCCATAGGAGCACTGCATGGTTCACTGCATTTTAAGACACGATTCTTCAAGACAATTTAACATTTTAACAATTACGGTTTACTCTTTGGGTTGGCACTTGTTTTGCCATAGTTATACTTTATTGACTTGGGTTGTTTTCAAAACGCTTCCGCATTGTTTAAAGTTTGTATTTTGGTTGATTTTGTTTAAATTATGGCATTTAGAGTCATTCTGAGTAACTATTGACTGTGATCCTGGTTTGTTCACACGCCTCGCGGTAAAACTCCGCAAGTGGATTTTGAGGGTGTGACAGCTACATCATGGTTTGTAGCAAGTGGAGTCCCAGCTGCGAAATCATTCTTCATGTCAAGCCGACTGAGAATATCTCCTACATGAGAGATCCAATCATTCCTCGGTACATGGTGGCATCGACCAGATCACCATTCTCGTCGGGTGCTACATCATGGTTTGTAGCAAGTGGAGTCCCAGCTACGGAAGCATTCTCCATGTGA
The DNA here is from genome assembly GCA_025506515.1 of Flaveria trinervia. NCBI lineage: Eukaryota > Viridiplantae > Streptophyta > Magnoliopsida > Asterales > Asteraceae > Flaveria > Flaveria trinervia. The sequence goes on from CM046448.1 coordinate 24,198,296, forward strand.
AACCGACTGAGAATATCTCCTACATACTTGGTTTGATGTAAGAAAATCCCTTTTGGTGTCTGATCCTATAAACCGAGAAAGAATTTCATTTCTCCCATGGCACTCATTTCAAACTCAGCCTTCATTACTACTTCAAACTCTTTACATAGATCTTCATTCTTTGAACCGAAGATTATGTCATCGACATAGATTTGGACAAGTAGTAAATCTCCATCCTTTTCTTTTATGAACAGTGTACAATCAATGACACCTCTGTGAAAACCGTGTTTCACAAGGTGAGTCGAGAGTTTCTCATACAAGGCTCTAGGAGCTTGATGAAGCCCATATAGAGCCTCGTCAAGTTTGTAAACTCTTTCCCGATGATATGGATCCTCAAATCCCTCGGGTTGACTGACGTACACTGTCTCTCAGAATTCACCATGAAGGAATGCACTTTTCACATCAAGTTGATAAACTTTAATCTTCATGTATGATGCATAGGCAAGGAAGATACGAATTACTTCCATTCTTGCCACGGGAGCAAACACTTCATTGTAGTCTATGCCCTCGACTTGTCGAAATCCTTAAACAACAAGTCGAGCCTTGTTTCTCATGATCACGCCTTGATCATCTTTCTTGTATTTCAAGACCCATTTTGTGCCAATGACCTTAGAACCTTTAGGTCTATCCACCAGAGTCCATACACCTAATTTCTTAAACTAAAGAAGTTCTTCTTGCATGGCACTCACCCATGCCTCATCATTTAGGGCTTCACTAACATACTTTGGCTCGAACTGAGACACAAAGCAACGATATGCACCGTCATGAAGATAACCTTTTTCCATCACCAAGGCATAATCAGCTAAATAGAACTGATTTCTGGTCTGAACTCCTGATCTCACATCTCCAATAACATTATCCAAAGGATGATAGTCATTTAGGCGTGATCCAGGAGTGGTTGGAACAACTAACTCAGAATCAAGATTATGAACATTTGGTTCAGTATCTGAGCCAGTAGGAGTGTGAGGTTCCGAAGGCGCAGAGGCATCAATGTCAGATGCTTGTGGACTATTGGTAGGGGGAACCTGTTGCTCCTGGTTGTTCTGATCAATATCTATAGCTTCTTCATCAGAGGAAGAGTCACTATCTTCAAGTGCTCCCCCTGAGTTGTTAGATGAATCGCCTTGTAGTCCAGATGATGTAGATTCCTGAGCTGGTGTGTTTAGAACATCATACATCATCTTTGTTGCTAACTCATCATCAAAAGTGGAGAATGGTATGTTGAAGAACTTGAAGAATCCATCATAGTCGAAAAAGAAGGCGGGTCCTTTTCTAGTAGGTGGTGTGGTGTATCTCTGAACATCAACATTACACCACACTTCTACCTATCCCATTGAGTTGTTGTAGACCCTCTTGTTTGGTATTTTGTATCCTAAAAAGATACGCTGAATTTTCCCTCTTGAGTCTTCTTCACTAGGGTGCACGGAGCGCCAAACGGCACGAGATACTCTAGATTAGGTTTACGTCGTTGTAGTAACTCGTAGCATGTCTTTCCATGGCATTTAACTACCAGAACTCGATTTAGCATATAACACGCATTTGCAACTGCTTCATTCTAGAATTGGATAGGCAGTTTTGAGTCTGCTAGCATCGTCCGTGCTGTCTCTATCAAGCTGTGATTCTTCTTTTCAGTAACGCCGTTCATCTTAGGAGTGTAGGTAGAAGTGAACTGATGTACAATTCCTTTTTCCTTGCAGTGAGCCTCCATCCAATGATTCTTGAACTCGGTTCCGTTATCTGAATGCACTTGACGTACCTTCAACTTATATAGAGACTCCAGAGTAGTTACTAATTCCTTGAATGACTCAAATGTTTCTGATTTGGATTTCAGAAACATCACCCAAGTGAATCTTGAGTACTCATTAGTAACTACATAGCAGTACAAGTCGCCTATGATGCTTCTGGTACTGACTAGACCAAACAGATCCATGTGAAGAAGTTCAAGAGGAAGTTTGATAGAATGAACTTCTTTTCCTTATGAGACTTCTTCGTCTGTTTTCCCTTCTTGCACACAACACAGAAATCCGGAGGTTGGAAGGTTTTGACGTTAACTCCTCTCACTGGATCATTCTGGATCAAGTGATTCATCTTTCGTGGATTAATGTGTCCCATTCTCATATGCCAGGAGATGGATTCCTTCTCAGTAGATTTTAACAAGAAGTACTGAACTTCATGATCCGGTTTGGAGGCCTTTGATAGATCCAAGACATAAAGGTCCTTATATCTTGAGGCAGACATTAATACTTGATCCTCCGGGATGACATAGTCGTTTTTCAGGAGATAGCACTTCTTGTTGTCAAATACTACCTTAAGTCTTTATCACAAATTGAGAAACAGAAAGCAAGTTATTTTGAAGTTGTTGAACGTAGTTTACCTTGTCAAACTTCACTTTCTGATTACCTACTTTCCCTTGAGCTGTGATGTACCCACCTTTGTTTCTTGCAAACGAAACGTGACCTCCTTTTATCTGTTTGACATTTGATAATAGATCCTTGTTCCCTGTCATGTGCCTAGATGCTCCGCTGTCTATAATCCACGTGTTGGTTTCAGCACTATAGCGAACACCCTGCACATTCAATTTGAAAACATTAGTTCAGGTTAGGGACCTAAGTCTTCACTGGCCTAGGTTTCCCAAAGGCATCACGCATCATAAATGTAACCCATTGATCGTTCGATGGTGAGGGAAGCTCAGATGTCTTCTTGTTCTCTTTATCAGACAATGAGGTTGATTTCTGCTTCCATAAGCCAACTTTGTGTAAGGCATGTTTGTGATAAACAGACGACTGGCTAATGTGTTGAACTTTAGGTTCACTATCTCTTTTAGGTGGCATCACTGAGTTCCTCTTAAAAGAGCTAGGTTTTTGTTCAGGAAGTTCAACTTTCCTCCTCGGCATCTGATAGTAAGGACAATTAGACGCAATGTGTCCATACTCTCCACAGCTGTAGCATGATCTGCTTTCGACTTTATGATTTAACTGTTTTTGTGGAGATGTATGTGACACTCGGGTGACCTTACTCTGTTTGGGTTTTGACTCTGTTTGTTTAGATTCTTTGTCTTGTTTAACAAAGTTAATTGCTTTAACATTTTTAACATCTTTTTCCTTTTTATTTTTTGGGCTTTGACATGATACACGTGATTGGTTACATTACTGGTCCTTTTAGGTTCAGATTTGGCAGTTGTTGAACCAGACTTTATATTAACTTTTTCAAACTCTTTGTCCAGATTAATGCAAGGCATTTTACCTTTTGCCTTTGAAGTGGCCTCCTTTTGTTTAGTGCCAGATTCATTTGATGAACATGTGGAATCAGGGTTACTTACAAGAGGAGTGGACACCACATGATCCTTGATTGGATTGTTATTAATTTGTTTACTTTTAGTGTTCATCAAGGTCTCATGTGGTGGTGGAACCACTTTATAACCCAAACCCTCCCCATTATTACGTTCTCTTACTAAGTGTTGGACTATGTGTGAAGAACTAGTCCAACTATGCAGTTTTTGTTATAGTGAATTAACTTCTACTTCTAAAACTGCCTTTTGTTTCTTAGTGTCCTTTAAGGAGTTTAGATAATACCTAATGTCATTAGCTTGGTTAAAGGCTTCAACTTCTGTTTCCCTAAGCTGTTTGTTCAAAAGTTCTATCTTTTCTTTGTAACTATGCTCATTTTGTTTTAACAATCTGTTAGCTTCAGTGCACAGTTCCAAGTCCTTTACTAAGTTATCATTATGAACTAACAACCTAGAATATTTTAGATCAATGCTTTCCTAAATTTATTACAATCAGAACAAGCATGATTATTAAAAAGTTGGTCACTAGTACTTACCTGAGTGGGTTCTGATGAATCAGCCATCAATGCAGAATCTGGTGTTTCTGGAGCTGGTGATTCTGACATTGTCACAGTATTCCCTTCTTCGTGCTTTTAGTTGACCATTGGTGTAGTTTATTCTAAGTTTGACATCACGAGTTCGACTGCAATATCTCCTTCACTAGCAGAGTCATCATCTATATCCTCCACACTAGCGATATTAGATTCTCCCGGTGAGACAAACCGAAAGCTCCAGTCCTGTTCTTCATCATCATGAGCAGTCAAGGCTTTGGGATCCTTTCTTGGTGAAGTAGGACTGCTAGTGGGTTTATCCTGACGATTGAAGGAGGAGAAAGGATTCCCATTGCCAGTCTTCTTTGGCTTCACACACTCCCTTTTGAAGTGCCCTTTCTCACCGCTGTTGAAGCAAGTTACCTTGGTTTTATTAAAGCTGAAGGTAGTGTCCATAGTTGCAATCAAATGTTGTCCAGTCTTTTTGACAAACTTCTTAGCTCTCCGGACAGCACTTGCTAAGGCCCATATTATGTCCATCCGCTCCAGCTCTGTCTCATCCATCTGCTCACAATCCTCATCTGCCAGATGGTAGTTCCCAATTTTACCAGCAATTAGTCCATCATAGGAGTGGACTGCCACAGCTAAGAAATCCATGTGCTCTTTAGCTACCTTAACTGTCACATTGCCGAAGTTCTCGGTCTTCAGCTTTGCTGCATTTGCTTCAGGTGCAATGTATTGGGTACCAAACGACCCTGACGTTTCTGACCCTGAAGTAGAGGCTTGAGAAGGACCAGATGAGCTTGATACAAAAGCTGTCTGAAGAGGTGCTCCAGATGTTTTGGCTTGAGGAGTCGTATTGTACAGTGCAGGATTCTGATCATAAGAAGCCTTTTGAGCTCTGTACTTCATTCTTAGTTCTTCCTCTCTCAGCTTCAGAATGAAGTCATTTATATCTAACTTCGTTAGCATACCATTCTATTTAAGATTGGAGACAAATGAGACCCATTTCTCTCGCAGCCCGTCTGCAAAGTTGGACACTTTGTCCTCCATTAACGTTGATACTCCATGAGTGTGCATCTCACTCATCAAGTGGTAGAACCTATAGATAACATCATCTAGGCTTTCTTTTCCCATCGAGGAGAAGTTGTCAAACTCCTTCTTTAAAGCCATAGCCTTTATGGCCTTCAATGATGCGTTTCCATCATACCTTTTCTCCAATGCATCCTATAGTTTCTTTGCTTATGTATATTCCGAGAATTGATGGAAAATATCCTTTGGAATTGACTGTGTAAGCAAAGCATAAACTTTCTTTTCGGCATTGTATTGACCTTTTTTCCATCAGTCATGCCACCAAGTGTAAGTTTGACACCATCAGCTCCTACAGGCATGCTGTACCCCGTCTCTATAGACTCCCACAGATTGGGATCTACTCCATTTAAGTAGATCTCGAAACGTTGCTTCCATTGTGGGTATTTGTCTAAAGTAATTAGCTTTAGGGGCTTGTTTTGATTCCCCACTTCATTCTCCAGTAGCAGTAATTTTTGTATAGGTGAGTCTCTCCCTGCTGTGAATGTTGAGTATCGGTCTTCCATTGTTAATAACTTTAACTTTAAGCCAAATTGTTGTATTAGTGCGAATGAAGGTGTGCGATTGGGCTATTCGGGCGATTGACCTATGCGGATGGTTCAATCGTGCGACTGAAACAATGCGGATGACTCAGTCGGACAAATGAACTAACGTGGTTGAACAATGTGAATAGTCTTCTCAGTCGGATGAATGGAAGTGCGACTGAGTCCAATCGTGCGTATGGGGGATGCGTATGAACTCAGTCATGCGATTGAGTCAATCATGCGACTGGGCCTGCTGGATTTCAAAAATTCGTAGGTTTAAGGTGTTTGAACGCAAAAACACGAATTTCTTGCTAACCCTAATTGCCGTATGCCGGAAAAAACTTAACTTTACGATCAGGAGACGTCTAAAACCCGATTTGACACAAAAGATTGTGTTTTTTAGTGTAAAAACACAATTTTTATATCAAAACGATTGAATCACACGTAAATCTAGAGCCAAAGCTCTGATAGCACTTATTAGGATCGTGTACTGGACGAATACTAACAGATTTACAAGTATACCGAATCAAATAGTGCGGAATCCTATTTGATTGGCGATCCAATCAATGAAAACACACGTAGAATCAATTAAAGATGAATCTAAACGTCAAGAACGATTAGCAATCGATCTACTGCAATCTTTGAAGTTGGAACAGGTTATGAGAGGTCTCTGGACGGCTAGGGTACGTTTGGGTTTCAAAATATCCAAAGTGTCGCATTTTTCCACAATTTAAGTGGTATTTATAGGTTAGGGTTTCTCAATCGTCCGACTGGACCATTTGCATGGTTCAGTCGTGCGATTGATTCGTGCGGTTGATCCATTTGCACGACTGAGTATTTAGTCGTGCGACTGAGTCAATCTCATGTTACAATTATGCGACTGATCCAGTCTCCTGGTTCATTCATACGACTAGTTCATTAGTATGAAGATGTTCATGCGTATGGTCCATTAGCATGGGCCAATCGCATGAGAACTTCACATGATTAAGTTTGAATATGTTTCATAATCACTAATTGATTTAGATCTTATTCAAACAACCATAGCCTATATAGTTAGTTCAATAAGCATTATTACATACCAACCAATGTAATATTCAACATTATAAGCATAACCACATATTGTATTTCATTAGGTACCCGTACAATTACATATGTGTAAGACAATAAAACATATTACATTAAGTTCAGAAACTAGGGACACATGTATCTACAGAAAGACCAATGTGTATTGTGTGAAATCATCAACGAGCACCATATAATATTTATAACATGTTTTGGTCGTGATTGGTGATGTTCATAAGTCACAATGCACAATATCAAAAGGCAATATAGTATTAGACTAAGAAATGAAAAATGGTAAATGTTTGTGCTTAGAAAGTTGACAAGAGTTGCAAACTAAGGTCATAGCATGCTTACTACAGGAAATAAATTTATTTGAAACAAGATGATCAAAAAATGGAAAACCCCAAATGGCCCAAATAATCATGCCAATGATCTTGAAAGGTTGATGCAAGAGTAGTAGACACAACAGGTGTTGTGATAGGGTACGTGACAGGATAAAGGTGACTTGAACTATTATGGCGTGTTAGGATCTTGCCATCTGGAGTTCTTTCACAGAAAAACTGTTAGGGTCAAATTGAACAGAAACATTGTTATCAATTGTAAATTTGCGTACGAAAATAAGACTTTTGATGACATTGGGTGTGTAAATTATGGTTTTGAGGTGTAGGTCTCGGGTAGTTGTTGGGAAGGATGAGTGTCTAGATCTAAGAACCGGCATGCGAGCACCATTACCTACAAAAATCGAACCAATAGGACTGGATAACAATGGGTTTGTAATTTTACCTTGGTCACCGGTTAGATGGTCTGAAGCACTCGAGTCCATATAACACTGATTGTCTTTGGTGTCTGAAATCATGGCTCATAGGGCCTCACCAAGTTGGGTTGGTTCCAGTGGGTCAAGAGTAGCTAAAAGGACCTGATTAGGTGATGAAGAACCTGTTGAATATTGGGCTATCTACTTTAGGCATGTTTTGGCAGCTGAAGATGTACTCCAAGGCTGGGCCCAACCTACCTGGGTCGGAAATGGGTAGGGTGGGGGTGTTCAATAGGCCCAATAAGGGGGCGGCTCAGCTTGCCTATAAAATCAGGGCAGTGCGGTGGTGGATTTGTGTGCCCCTGACCGCGGGTATTATTTGGTGTTGGGGTTCGTCGGCTACTGTTGGCAGGCCTGTTGTTCCCACGTTGACGGATTGTCGGAGGTGGATCAGAAGGCTAGTGTTGGGACATGGCTGCCATGGCTGTGCAGGGTGAGAGATTGTCATGAGTGGCTTATCGCTAACTCTCGAGTTGAAGCATGTTACAAGCCGATTCCCAGTAGGGAAAATTTTGGTTAATGAGCGCACCAATAGTGTCAAACTCGGCCGGTAAGCCACGGACAAGTTGTAACACAAATCCCTTCTCATTGACAGGACAATCAATGTCATCAACTGATTTCTGAGATCCCGAAGTTTGTGACAATAGGACTCGAGGGAGGGCATGGACTTGAGAGTGAGCTTGTTAAACTCATGCTCAAGGGCAGCCGCTTGTGAGCCCTTGTTGTTAAGAAAGATGGTTTTGAGTCTGTTCCAAGCCGCGTGAGCAATGGAATCAGACTGAAGCACCCGAACAAGATATTCATCAAACAATTTTCTATAGATCCATTGTAAGACAACTGCATCATGTTCAGACCATGACTCGTAAGCCGGATCTGTTTTGGTAGGTGGAGGGGTTCCATCAATATGAGCCATGACTTTGTATTCGTGTGCGTGCAACTAGAACAGTTTTACCCAGGCTGAATACGTGATCTTTGTACCATCGAGGACCCGCACTTTGTGCTGAATGTCAGTGACAGTATACGCGGGATGAAGGGATTTAGCTGGTGTGGGTGCGGCTGGTTGGTCTGTGGGTGGAGGGGTGTTGGATTCAGCCATCGGTGGTGGTTGCGGTTGCAAAAAGGGATAGAAGAAGATGGCTGCAAACTTGAATGGAGGGGGAGCTAGTTTGGTTCCTGGTTTCTTTATACCATGTAAAGAGTTGTTCAATCGATGATCTCATTCCCAATAGAAACAGAATATATACAAGATGTACAACAACAACCTTCCTATTCTATTAAGGAAAACATTGACTAATATATCCCACTAAATCAGTAATTGACACCTAAATTACAGCTAATAAAATAATACAATAAATGATAAATAATACAAGTTAATAACAATATCTATTAATCAACAAAGTAATAAGGGAAAATATTTCCAAACTATTCAAGTCACCTACAATGTTTCTTTTCGCTTCCGGGTATGAATTCTGCAAGTTGACTATAAAATTGCTTTAATACGTCAATATGAACCCTAATAACCTTGCTAAGTAACATTAATCATACAACAAAGCCATCAATCAGACATTAATAATAACAATAAAACAATAATATTATGAGACATTCCATAAAACTGTTGTAGTTTTTGTAATACAGGGGACCTTGCAATCAATCAGTGCATTCACTTAAAAATATAGAAGGTATCAAAATAAAGTACAACAAGTCCAAAAGCATAATAATCAGTGTGTTAAAATTGATTTTGTAAAGTTTTTGAAAAACTAGTAGCAGGTTGCAGGCAAGGCATCAACGTACATATGCATAATGAATTAGATAAATGTTTGATAATTAACTAAAAGGTGATCCGAGACTCTAATAGCATTGTAATTTTATTGTGTGACTTGTCTCAACCTTAGCCAAAAAATTTAGAAATTCATGTTAACAAACATATTTAACCACCACTTGCACCCTAACCAAAACTTTTAAAAATCATGTTAGCATACACTCTACCCAACTGTGACATAAATCTTCATTTGGCAAGTAATTCTTAAACATCCATATAAGAAGGGCAAATGAAAATCAATTGTGACATAAGAAAGCACAAAATAAATCCATAGACTCTAAAAGTCATTGCAACCTACGGTAGTAATATCCATAACTGCATAACTGTTCACTTAGTAATTAGAATGTCTAGTTCATTTTGTTGTGCATATATGAAGCTTAAATTATACCTTATAATAACTAATAACATATTAAAAATGGAAAGACTTACCTTTTGATAGCAAGTTACACCATTTATTTTTTAATATTAGCATATTCAACAAAAGGTTTGATTCATTAAGATTTTAGCAGAAGTTGATGCATATCAGTTATAAACAGTACCATCAACCTGTTACTAAGTCAATGCTTGCTTTCTCCAATTCAATGATGAGCACAACTCTAGTAACCATAAACACTAATAGCAGGAACTATACATTAACAAACCACCTAAAAAGAAAGGAAGTGAATGTGTTCTTAAAAAGGGTAGAACTTAAACACTTTTGTTTTTGTATGCAGGTTATTGCAAGCTTTCCTTCTTTTCCAAAACTTTAAGGGTTCATTAGAACACCACGCTCCATTCCATGGATATGTAAAACAAGCCATTGGCAAAGCAAAATTACAATGATTTGATATTTTATAAACAACAATTTTTATTGTCTGAACAGAAAAATAGACATCATTTACTTTGTTACCCGTGAATCAATTCCCATATGAATCTCTTCCACCCTCTAGGGAGAAGGAGAATAGGGCAGCTACAATTGACATATTTGAAGCCGAGTAAAAGAAATAGAATATTCTTCCAAGCTATTTGAAATCAAGTATTCAATATGATAGTTCAGCAACACTTGAATGCTTTTTTTTTTTGCTGCCTTCCTTCAATCGACCATTCTTGTGGTTTGACAGGGTAACAAAGGGTGATTGGGGTTCTCCCATTCGATGCATGTTTGGCTGAGCTTTTGAAAAGCTTCTTTTGACTTTTTGGAGAGGTAAAAGGACAAAAATGTCCCTCCAGAAGTTACAAATTGTAACTTCTAGTGACTTCTTGAGAGGTATTTTTGTCTTTTTACCCCTCCAAAAAGTCATAAGGAGCTTTTCAAAAGCTAATCCAAACATGCACCCGTTGAAACCAGTGTTGATTGCAAGGCGGTTCATGGCAAGGTAACAGTGCACTGGAGGATCGGAAAGGGGATGGAAGAAGCCAATAGGCGCGTCTTAGGAAAACATGGAAATTACAATACTATCCATTCTATATGTATTATACAATAGTTAAGATAAGAATTTCACGGGTGTTACACACAACTTGTATTTTCCAACCTCCACCTTGTATGTGATTTTTTGCTATAAGTTGAAATGGCATATTGTCTTCTTTGTACATGAATGTGTAGTTGAATCAAATGTTTATTTGTATACACCACCATGATCACATATAAGGAATGCCTTGTTGAGGAAGTTGTATATACTCTTCTTTGTTCTTTTTGTGGCAATAATGTATCCATGAGGTGCGTGCAATGTTTTGCACCCAATCCATCAACGCCTCCCTTGTCTTGTACACCCAATCATGATATAATTTTGAAATTGTAGAGTTGCATATTCAATTATGAATTACGAATGGAATTTTTATTTACAAATAGAGTTGAATATTAGAATGTGAGTTATGAATTTTAAATTATGAATGAACTATGAATTCTAAATTTGTAGGCATCTGGGTACAATCTTTATATCAAATCAATAATTGACATAATCTTTATATCAAATCCAATTCATTATGTGTGGTTTACAAAACTATATATATTATAGAATTTATATATTTTATTATATTGTGAACTTTTATGTAGTTTAATTATATTTTATATATTAAATTAGTTTTTGTTATCTTATAAAATATATATAATTTATATATCTAGTTTATAAAAATAAGGGTCATTGGATTTTAATAATTTTAACTTTTATCTATTGGCCGATATTTTTCCCAACTAAAAAATTGTTTACAAACACTTCTACTAGTCTACTTACGCACTTGCAAAACTACCAGCGAAACCACTAGCGAAACTATAGTTTTGTTGTAAAAAGATTGTCTTAGTTTCGCAATTAGAACTCACAGTTTCGCAGGAAGGACTAGCAGTTTCGTTGGATGTATAAAAATGATGAACCATCTCGTTTTTAACCCAAAATCTCAACTTTTTATGTTCAAACCCTTAGTTTTTCATCCATGAAACTACATCTAAGCTTTTACATGATTTCATACATAAAAATATGATCTTTATGTGATTTTTTGCAACTTTTCAAAACCCAAAATCCTAGAATCGAGGTTTGTTCTAAAGAGGTGTTTGGATGGTGTTTTTACCTAGATTTCTTACTTTTTCCTTGATGTTTGATGTATCAATACTTAGATTTTCTATCCTTGCATCAATGAAACTTCAAATCTTTGATTTTTCTTCACTTTCTCTCTCTAGTATGTTGGTAGCTTGGGTTACAAGTATGGAAGAATGTGACTGATTATGGGTGTTTAATGGGTGGTTATAGCCCCTTAAACCCATCAAACCCTTACCCCATAAGGTAATTTGTCCTATAATTTTTTTCTATTTTTATTTTATATATATATATATATATATATATATATATATATATATAATATATATATATATTATATATATATATATATATAACCCCCAACTTAACCCATTATTACTAAGTTGCTCACTTCGACAATTTGAGGCATTACATGATATTCTCCGGGGATTGCCTAACCAAGTTGTATAAGTTGCACAAGTAATCTCTTTCTCTTCCAAATGGACTGAAGACTATGAGGCTCTATCAGAAGTTGAAGTCAAATTGAATAAGCTTCTAGATATGTATGGCTATGATAACTCAGAAGAAAAAGAGATGGAGGCTAGGAGGGTGATAAGGAGGATGAACCAAAAGGTTCAACTTAGGAAGTGGAGAATGGTAATGATAAAAAGATCCAGCACTTCTTTCTTGCACTCTCCTAAAAGAAAAAGATATGAAGAAGAACTATCAAAGAGTGATATTGTGCTTTGACTTGAAGCCTCTCCTAAGATATCATGTTAAGAAGAAGCACCACTAGTAAAAGAGCTTTTAGAAGCTGCAAAAGAGCTGAACAAATCATCTGCTAATGCAACTACTGAAAGTACCATCCAAGAGGCTTCTTTGGTAGATGAATCCTCACACAAAATGGTGGTTTACACAAGAGGCACCCAGACCATAAAAGATGACATGGAAACACATGGGGTGACTCTTGAAGTGGAACCAGCTCAACTTCATAAACAAAAAAAAGAAACACATGAGTTTAAACTTGGAAAATCAGTTGAGGTGTTATTTAGTCAAATTGAACCTGAAACCTTAGTTAACTCTGAGTTGAATGTGGAAACAAATGGCCTAGAAGTCACTAAGGATGCTAAGAGAGTTTAGACCACTACTGATGATCCCAAGTCAGCCAGTGAGGCATAAGGTGTAAATACTAAACCTTCAGCAGTCATACTTACTCCAATCTCTACCTTTAACAAAGGTAAGAGACCTATGATTGCTAAATCAGAAGTTGAGATTGAGTCTAGTTTTCTGATCACTAAGAAGGTGGAGGTGTTCCCACGCAAGGTTGAAGAAGAAATTATGGAACTGAAGGCAGGTAGAGGAAAAGAATCTTCCATTAAGAAGAACATTATTGCCTTGATCAAAAGTGCAAAGGAATCAAGAGCTACAAGAACTACAATGAAATAATTTAACCTTAGTGGTGAATCCAGTAGAACAAAATCAAAAGCTCCACCTAAACAAAGGCCAAAGTTGTCAAAAGGGTGCCATCTAAGTTATCTAGACCATCTACCAAAACACCCAAAGGACAACCACTCAACAAGCTCTAATAACCATAACTACCAAATCAAAACTCATGACCACCACTCAGAAGAAAGAAAAGAAAGATTAAGAAAAATGTCTCCTAACAACTTAACTTGAGTTGAAAGGATTCAACTTTGATGAGGTCATGGATTGGAGCATTGCTGAGATTAAATCCTAATTGGTAGCTAAAACTCATGCTAAGATTAAGAGATTAGCTAAGTTAGCTAGAAGAAAAAGAACTGAGTCAGAGAGAAAACAAAGAAGTAAAGGTTCAACAAGAGTTTAGGGATAAGCAACATATAAAGATATTTTTAAGTACTATGGTTTCTCTAGTAGACAAGTAGGACCAATGATTATGTCATCTCTTGGTCTAAACATCAAAGGAATCAGATAAAAAGTTGCATCTGGAAAGCTCCCAAAGTTTGAAAAAGCCATGAAGCAATGGGAAAGACAACATGCCAAACATAGAAAATCATTCGAAAGTCTTCCTATCTGCCAACTCAGCCTCCAGCATCCCCTAACTCTAGATTAACAACTTGTGACGATAGTTAGCCCATCCCCTCAATCCTTGTAAAGAAGAAGATATCGCCTAAAATAATTATAAAGGCAAGGACTGTTAACCTAGAAGTAGAGGAGAAGATATTTAAACGAACCAAGGTCTTTGCTGCTGGGTACATCTTTGAGATAAAGAAATTTGCTGTCAAGAGGGCTAATGGAGAGACCATGTACTATGATCATGAAAATGTAGTACTTGATTTTCCCCTTGACATTCTAGAGAAAATTTCTGAGTACGTTAGTTGATATACCTTCAATCATACATATTCTACATAAATATACCTTCAATTTTGATTAGTTTTGTGGATAGTTTTTGTTGAATATTAAGCTTAAATGATTCATATTTGAGTTTTGAGAGTTCTAAGAAATTACTAGAAATATGATAAATTTTATTAAACATGAAACTAGTGATTAGTATAATTTAACTAAACTATCTATAAGTATAAATACAAAACATAAAACAAAAGATAAACTTAGTTAAGTACTAATATGATGTAAAAGTAAATCAACAATTTTAATCAAGTGGATTTTAGTTCAAGTTATATTTAAAAGTTTTATTATATGAATGGTAGTCATTAATGAAACTCATGTGAATTCAAATGTGTTGCAGGCCCATTATTCATGTTATTTAATTACTTGTTAAAGTTTATTTGACAAGTCCATGATAAGATTCCAACAAGAAGGCCATATAAAGAATAAATTAAATTAAATTCCCAATATGAAGTGGAGGAAGTGGAATTATGCAAGGCTCGTATATACATGAAATACAAGAAACGGCGGCGGCATATATTGGAAGGCATGCACCGACGGAAAAAAAAGAGGAGGAAACAAGAAGAAACCATTTTAGTTTCATTCAACTTGGAGCTTTGGAGTACGATTAGAAAGCAAAATTAAAGTGGAGATCAAGATCGAGGAGCAAGGATTGAAGCATACAAACACTAGAGATTATTCGGTTTCGTTTCGTGATCGATTACTTTTCTTTCTTTCATTGATTATCTTATTCATGTTTATAAAGTTTGCAACTTTATTATTGTTATTAATGTTATTGAACATTATGAGTAGCTAAATTTTTAGTACTACCTAGGTTGGGTTGAAAACTAATATGTTTTGATTAAATATTTGGTTTCAATTTCGTAAGTTTGTTTATAAATCTTAGAACTTGATTATTCTCTCAATTAAATATGGATATGCATATTGTTTTATGCTTGAAAATTGTTGCCATACTCATGTATGTTTTATCTAGATTGAATGCGTGAAATATAGATTAGGTTTGCACGTTAAAATTATTAGCATCTTTGGATGTAAGAGTAAGAATCTAAAGTACTGCTTGAAAAAGTATTTACCTTACTCAAAGCTGATGCGGGTGAAGAAATCCTAAAACTTCACTATCTGGTTATGATCCAATAGTAGAGTGTCAATATGATTAGAAGAAGAATACCTACTTCATAACCATATCAGTGGCTGGAATAGTAGCTTACTCAAGAAACCAACTGATATGATTTAACCGGTTTGAGATAGTTGACTTAACCAGACTAAGACTAAGGAATCCAAGCAATGATTCTAAGGCAAGGGTCTTAGACAAGGTACTAATAAGGATTTACAAAATCTTATCTAAAGAAGATACAAGAGTCTGAAACTACACTATCTACCAAACATGCCCCTAGCAATCAACCACAATCAACTCCTACTACTTCTCAACTTGTTCAAATGGCTGAGCATGGTTCTCCATCAGTCCAAGAAGCCCCTAAAATAGCTGAATTCTCTTCCCAAAGCGAATCTGATGATTTAGTAGATAAAGTGATCATCATCGCCATTCAAAAAAAAGTGATCATCACTAGCGTTGCTGAAAGAATCAGATATGGCTTAGATCATCCAGAGCAAGAAAATGAACCCCCAAAAACTAAATAAAATGAACACTTAGAGGATGATAATACAACAATCATCAAATGGGATTATGACTTGAAAGCAAAAAAATTTCTTCATAGAAAGAAAGAACAAGTCAAGATTCTTCTTTCTATTTGAGTTGAAAGTTCTGAGTCTTAGCCTTGAAGACTTAAGAGCATGTACACCTTAATCTTTAAATTTTTTGGCATGTCAGACAAGTACAAATCCATGGCTACCATTTTGAGAATAAAATTTGAAATCAAGGCAGAACAATGGGAAGACAAAAAAGAAGAGGTTTTGCATGTGACTCCCCTAAGCATTCATGACCCAAATATACATTGGAATTATAATTCCTCAACCAATACTTTATGCCTAACATATGTTGGTGGTGGAAAGTTTAAGTCAAAGAATATGATCTCTTCAGACTATCTCGCTACTACATGAAAGACTTGGTAAATCTACCTCTTGAAAACCTCTTAAGAGATAGAAGAGGATACATGTATGAACTGCTACTAATCGAGATGCTAGAAGGGTGAAGATAGAGTTTTGGTAGCATCATCTTAAGAGAAATTTGTTAATCAATAAAAATGACGAAGCTACTGAAAAATTCAACAATTCATCACTCCGAATTCTACCAAGTGTTAAATCAACTACCGAATCGCATATGATTAATTTCTGTTGAATGGCATTCAATAATGAGTTGTTGATCGACTGCTACTAATCAGCACTAAACTCCATGAGCTTCTGATCAATTGTGACACAAGACAAGACTCTATGTACCAATGGCTTTTGTGTTCTGCCTTTTGGAGACATCATAGTACGAAAATTGCCTAACTCTGATGTGGTGATTATCTATCTTGTTGCGTATTCTAAACATTAATTAGTTATACTTATTGTTTAGATTTCATAGTATAACATCCTCAAACTTGTATAGTAGAGGAAAACTTTGTTAAGCCACTTGGTTCATTTGCCGATTGTATCATTTGTACTCAAAAGATTAATCAAGTGAATACTTGAAAGAACAACTTGTGTATTTTATCTTTACTCAAAGTATTTGTGTTTGTTAGTAAGTTGTTAACCTAGATTTTTCATTTGTTAACTTCTGATAAACGAAGAAGTCATGTTAATTTGTAACCTCTAATCCAACAATATATATTATCTCATTTCCCTTCACTTCCCTAGCTTTAACTAAAGTGATAGATTTTGAAATAGTAGATTATGGTTTGTCACCTTCATTTGCAAAACCTAAACAATTTTTTTCACTCAATGGCTTGTAATATCTTATTATGTCATCTAGCATTTCACTATTGTGTTAAATACTTGTTTATGATGTTAAAATCTTTCACTATTTTTTCGAGAATACGTAAGGCCCCGTTCCCGGGACGCTTATAGCCGGTTAATCATTACACATAAAACATATTATTTTCATTAACTTAAATAAAACATTGTAGCGGAAACATTAAAATAACCATTCCATTGCATTACAAAAGCTTTTGCAGACTAATACATTGTTATCAAATTACAGAATACATGTTGCATTTTCACACAAAAGCATTATAAACATAGATGTCATCCAAAAAAGTTGAGTAGCCGCCCCGTGCCATCCTCAGCAACATTACCTGCCAACTAAAAACACATAAAAGTCAGCGTTGCTAAGTGAGTTCTAGTTTTAATAAAACATACTTTATCTTTCGCTCCAAACCGTTCTTTACTTTGCATGTGATCACACATCATACATACACATAGATAATATCATTATTATCTTCATCATTTGTTCGTTAGCTTTTATTTATACGTTCATTATTACATCTCCCATTCCATCAAAACCATGAACTTTACCCTACCGTCATGCATAAAGTTGGTACTGGGCCGAAGTCTATCATAGACCTTCTGTCATGGCGCACAGCAACCTGGCCACAGTACCGAGGGTAAGTTTAGGTGTACCATTGTCATGTGTACTACACAGAAGCCCAATGTCTACACCAAGCTATACAAAGTAAAGAAACACTTAAAGGTGTCAGGCAAGATCATTTCTTGGGCTTATTTTGAGGATCTGAATGTGTATGCAATGAAAAGAGAAAAGGGCATAGAGTGCTTTAGATTCTCACATGATCTAAAGACTCTCCCTAGTTTTGAGCTCAACCAACTAGCACGTCTAAAATTGTTGTATGCTAACCCGAGAAAAATGTGAGGCTGGTTTAAGGCTGCTTTAAGGAAAGAGTACCACACCAGGTGGGTTAACTTCAGACCTCAACAACCTACGAAGTACATCAGAAGGTCTGAAGTTGATTCCATTACTGGAAAGCCTAAGGTAGTGCTGAAGTGGAGTCCTCCACGTAAAATGTCCAAAATCCCTCTAAGGGACATGCCACGGGACTTCACTCCATACTTCAGGTGGTGGTACTATGATTGGAGAACAGGTGAAGCGGTCATAGTCTTACAAAAGGAGAGCCAAATGGATACTATCTGGGTATTTGACCCTATGTGGTTGACTAACTTGTCTGCTGATGATGTATATACCTTATATAAGTGGCCACTATTCTATGACTCGCAAGATATTGTACAAGCCCTCCAGTTTCAGAACGTGATAAGACTTTGTTTTGCATTTTGAGATACATGCTGGAGCTACAAGAGAGGAAAAGTACAAGAAATTCGAAGAGCTAATGAAGAATGTTAGACAATGATGTAAACTAGGTCCTAGGAGGAGTTTGTTGATGCATATGTACCTAGTTTAGGAACTTAATATAAAATGTCTATCATGTCTTACGTATATTTAATTGAATGGGTATGAATGAAATGCAATGTGTGGTTGATGCATATAATGTTTAATATTTCATTGTTTATTGTGTAATAATGTATATTGACCAACTATATAGATTCGAGGTTATTGTACATAGTTCTTAGTCAATAATGATTGAGAAACATGTTCAAACTTAATCATGTGAAGTTCTCATGTGAATGGACCATGCTAATGGACCATACGCATGAACACATCATGCTAATGGACCAGTCGCACGACTGAACCAGAAGACTGGATCAGTCGCACGATTGAGACATACGATTGACTCAGTCGCATGACTGGATCTTCAGTTGTGTGGATGGATCAATTGCATGCTTCAGTCGCACGACTGAACCATGCTAATGGTTCAGTCGTACGAATGGAAAACCCTAACCTATAAATACCACCTAATTCGTGAAAAAACATAACAATTCGAATACCCACGCACATAATCGTACCCTAGCCATCCAGAGACTCAAGAAAACCTGTTCCAAGTTCATAGATCATAGTTGATCATGTTCTAATCATTCGTAATGTTTCATTAATTGTTAGATTGATCTTAACTATGTTATCCCTTATTGGATCGCCAATCAAATAGGATTTTGCACTATTTGCGTTGGTATACGCGCAAAATCAGTTAGTACTCCGTACGTAAACGGTCCTAACAAGTGGTATCAGAGTTTTGGGTCTTGATTTTGTGTGTGATTCAATCGTTTTCGGTGTAAATCTCACGTTTTTCATTCAAAAACACCACCTTTTTAGTAAAACAGTGTTTTTCAGTGTCTGTAGATCTAAAAGCTCACGTTTTTTGGCTTACGGCAGATTAGGGTTTATGAAATCGTATTTTTGTGTCACAGTATCAAAAATCTTCGAATCTTTAAATCTAGCAGCCTCAGTCGCACGATTGGCTCAATCGCACGATTGGCTCAATCGCACGATTGGCTCAATCGCACGATTGGCTCAATCGCACGATTGGCTCAATCACACGACTGAACTCAATCGCACCTCCCATATGCACGATTGAACTCAGTCGCCCATCCATTCATATGACTGAACACCCCATTCGCATTGTCCATCTGCACTTGCTCAATCACACGATTGACTCATCCGCATTGTTCCAATCGCATGATTAATTCATCGGCCTTAGGCCATCTGCACGATTGACCCAATCGTATCTCTCTATTCGCACCAGTGAAATAGTTTTTGTTCTAACTCTCAAAGTATAAATAAATAGAATATTAGTACTCGGTGTTTACTGTAGGTGGGGACTCGCGTATCCAGAACCGTTACTTCTGAAAAATGAGATTCGGAATCACAATAAGTCGCCTAAGCCTTATCACGTTAGACGATTACCCACAATGGAAGCAAAGGTTCAAATTTATCTGAATGGTGTTTTGATCAATCTGTGGAAATCAATTGAGACTGGTTATAGTATGTCGGTTGGTGCTGATGGCGTCAAACTTACTCTAGGCGGCAGAACGATAGCCAGAAGGTAAGTACAATGCTGAGAAAAATGTGTATGCTCTGTTGACTCATCAATACCTTACCTATATTATCCACTAATTTTTCTGAGAATAAACAGCAAGAAATTATGGGAGGCCTGGAAAACGATACGACGGAATGCATCGTAAAGCTCTAAAGGCAAAGGCTTTGGAAGAAGGATTCCTTCAAATACTTCTCATCGATATGTAAGGAGACTTGGAATGATGTCATAGATCGATTCTAACCTTTAATGAGTGAGATGCACACTCATGGGGTCACAAGGTCATGGAAGATAAGGTATCAGCTTTGCCCATGGTCACCAGATAGTGGGACTCGTTTTGTGTCTAATTTGATACAGAACAATTTACTGGAAAAACTAGACATAACGAATTCATCTGGAACAAAGGGAGGGGAAACAAGGATGAATACAGGTATCAGAAAGGATCTTATGATCAGAACCATCTCTGTATATTCACGTGCCACATCAAAAGGCTCAGGAGCACCCTCAAACTGCCTTTGTGGCAGTTCACAGCACCTCCTCGCCCACGCCTCTATTTCAGTATATGAAACATCAAGGTCATCTAGCCCCAATAATTGTTACCTGAATCAACCTATGAGTTAAAGACCAAGAATCATCGGGAATATCACTATGTAGGTTGTGTCAGGACCTGGTATTTGACCGAAATACCTAGAGATTAACGTGTAAACCAGATCAAATAGTGCGGAATCCTATTTGATTGGCGATCCAATCAGTGAGAACACACGAAGAATCAATCAAGAATTGAAACTAACGTTAGAAATCGATTGGGAATCGATCTAATGTGTTCTATGAACTTGGAGAACGAATTGGAAGGTTTCTGGACGGCTAGGGTACGTCTGGAATCGTAATTGATCGAGAGCTCTATTTTTCACGAATTGAGTTGTATTTATAGGTTGGTATTATTCAATCGTGCGACTGAACCATTAGTCTGGTTCAGTCGTGCGATTGAACCATGCGGTTGATTCATTCGTACGACTGAGTGTTCAGTCGTGCGACTGAGCCAATCTTATGTTACAATCGTACGACTGATCCAGTCTCCTGGTTCAGTCGTGCGACTGAGTCAATCGTGTGAAGTTATCCATGCGTATGGTTCATTCGCATGAGCCATTCGCATGAGAACTTCATTAAGTTAAGTTTGAATGTTTTAATTAATATAACATGATGTGCAACCATTCAAGCAATCATAAACCCAATCAATTCAATCACGACTCATTAATGAAATATTAAACATCACAAGTAACAAACAATTATGTCATTTCATTAATCAATACAGATTACATCATACTCAGACAGACAAGATTCATTACATTTCAAATCATGATCTAGGGACATACATGCATCAACAAACTCCCCCTTGGACCTAGATCTATCTAGTCTCTTGTCTTCTGCATAACCTCCTTATACTTCTTGTACTTCTCCTCCTTAGTGACTCCTGCGTGAATCTCAAACGCAAAACAAAGTCGTATAACGTTTTGGAACTGGAGGGCTTGTACAATGTCTTGTGTGTCATAGAACAGTGGCCACTTGTATAATGTATAGACATCATTAGCAGACAAGTTGGTTAGCCACATCGGGTCGAATACCCTGATAGTATCCATTTGGCCCTCTTTATTCAGAACTATGACAGCTTCAGCAGTTCTCCAATCATAGTACCACCATTTGAAGTGTGGAGTGAAGTCCTGTGGCATTTCCCTGAGAGGGATTCTCGACATAGTGCGCGGAGGACTCCACTTCAACACAATCTTGGGCTTGCCAGTACTGGCATCAACCTCAGACCTTCTTAGATACCTCGTAGGCTGTTGTGGTCTGAAGTTAACCCATCTGGTGTGGTACTCCTTCTTCAGGGCAGCCTCGAACCAGCCTGACATTTTTCGTGGGTCAGCATACAGCAGCTTTAGCTTAGCCAGCTGGTTGAGCTCAAAACCAGGTAGAGTCTTCAGATCATGTGGAAATCTGAAGTACTCTATGCCCTGTTCCCTCTTAACTGCATACGCGTTAAGGTCATCAAAATAAGCCCATGCAATAATCCTGCCTGACACCTTATGGTGTTTCTTGACTCTGTAGAGCTTGGTGTAGGCATCTTTCTTTGGTGCAGCACGCTGGGCTCTAACTTCTTCAAAACAGGTAGCCCACTCAGCCTTTCGAGTGTCTACGTCATTATTTGAGGCTTGGGCTGTTCCTTTGGTCTTTCCTGTTTCCTGCTCCATCTTGTCTAGTACCTCAAACATATCACTGACTAGGGACTCACCCAGATTGGGGACCACATTACCCTCGTTGTCAGCGTACTGAGGGTACTCTTCTGCAGTAATATCTTCAACCTCAACTTCATCAACGTCATTTAGTTCTTCATCACTGGTTGAATCAACTGTTGGAGCATCCTTGACAATTTCATCAGGATTGAGTCTGAACATCTCTGCCAGTTGCTCGTTAGATAGGTCATGAATTATTTCCCCTTCTTCAGGGGTATAACTCACAGACCTTCTTATAATCCCTTGCAGATCAAGAGTCATGGTTAGTTGAGTCTTGACCTGTTGAAGGGGAGCAATGTCAAACTCATCCCTTTGAAAGTTTGGATCTGTTTGATTTAAACATTCAACACATAAACCATTAGTAAGTGATCAAACAGAATTATATCAACTTAATATATAAACATTCAACACACAAACCATTAGTAAGTAATCAACCAGAATTATATCAACGTAATATATAAACATTCAACACACTTGTTTTTTTTTCATTCCATGATTCAATCACAAAATAAATAAATACATAAGACATCTAATCTGTACTTTTGTCTTGAATCCTGAGCTCGTCGCTCGGAGGAGCAGAAGAGGTAGATGGCTGATCCTGTCGATTCTTCGATCTTCGCTCTTGACCAGAAGCAGAGGCCGATGCAGCCGCATCCCCTCCTTCTGCTTCGTCATCATCATCTCTACCTTCTGTCCTTTCTTCCTCTGTCTCTTCTTCATCCTCAGCATCTTCCTCATCGTCATCATCATTTTCATCATGACCATCTCCATCATCCCCATCACCCTCCTTTATCTTCAAAGGCTCATCCTTTGACCCCTTTAACCTCAGCATAATCGTCTTGTTGGTCGTCTCCAAATCCTCTATACGTTTGGCTGATTGGGCCTGCTGCTCCTGGAGTTGGGACATCTCGACTCTCCTAGCATCGATTAGCTGGGTCTGCTGATCTATCATCCGAGCCTCTCTGCCAACTGCTGAGACTGGGCAGCAGTCAGATCGGTCAACTGGCGAATCTGCGCCGCTTTCTCTTCATCTGCAGCTAGCAGGCGCATCACCATACGGTTAAGCGCCGACAGCTGCTCCTCTACCCCGATGTGAGGTAGAGTAGATCCATATACATGTGATGGCTGGTTGAAGGTCCGGCATGATGTGAGGTGGTGGTGGTAGTAGCAGTGGTGAATATGGGTCGGTAAGCAGGTGCTGGTGATGTAGGTGTGAATGGTATGGTGGTGGATGGGAAGGATACAGTGGTGGTAGGTAAGGTGGTGGTTGTGGTAGCAGTAGTGGATGTGGTGGCTGTGGTGATGGTGGTATGTCAGTGGAGGTGGTAGTGGTGGCTGTGGTGGTGGAAGTAGTGGCAGCAGTGGTAACGAAGGTCAGGCGACGCTTCTTCTTCTTCAGTCCGTGGGTTGAGCCATCCTCTTCCTCCTAGTCCCGGTGGAAGTGGATGCTCCCCCTGCAGCTCTGCCCACTGAACCCGGAGCATAGCTTGGGTCAGTCTCTCTCTCAGTGGAGTCCCGAGGGTGTTCACCAACCACCCTAAGCCCGTGTTCTGTGGGAACAACTTTGCTTCCCACAGTCCTAGTGAGGGGCTCCTCATCCGACTCCTCCTCTTCCTGATCACCAACAATGAACCCCTGATGGAAACCGGCCGTCTCAGCAACCTCTCCGGCAGTGTCAGACCCCGGGGGAATAACATCTGACTCAGTGCCTCTTTGAGTAGCAGGCATATCATCCCCGGCGTTGCCGCTGTCATCATCATCAGAATCCATATCTGGTAGGAGCAACCTCTCATCATCGGAGTCGCTGTCATCGTTACGCCATTTGCGTCTGCCAGGCGCCACATACCTCTCGTTGGCCAGGTGGCCAATCAGTCTCTTCACTTGGGGCTTTACCTGCTTTCCCCTGTAAACTCTCATCCTGCCCAGAGTAGTATCATCCATAATCTCTAAGGCCACTGCGTCATGACTCTCTTTGGGCAACTGTGGCAGCTTCTCGTTGAAGACGAGCTGTAAGAATCTGGGGTACATACAAAACCCTCTTTACCCTTGACCTCCAAGTTCTCCACTAAGTAGGAGAATATCATGCTGGAAAAACTGAAGGGGTGGTTCAGAACCAGTGCCACGTAGGCATTTTGAATCTGGTCTGAGAGGTCGTCAAACCCACCCCTCCTCGATGCAACACACTTGAGGATCACGTGTGCTAAGTACTTGTACTGGGGGCTCAGGTTGCTCTTGTTGAGCACACCTGAGTTGATATCCCCAGCGTACTTTATCCTCAGAAAGCATCCTCTCACTGTCAACGGATGTAGTTTAGTAGGATGATCAGTGTCATCCCCAAACTCTAGGACCCTCTGAATGTCGGCAGCAGAGATCTCAATATCATGGCCCAATATAGAGCTCCTAATACAGTACGGCTCACGAGAGCGGTCCACCGAGGCATTCTCCCAGAATGCCTGATGGAGTGATCTATATGGCGTGCAAGGCGTGGATAGCCTTATGAATCCGGGACCGTCTCAGAAAGGCTATAATGTCAGTAAACTCAGCCCCGTTCCTGGTGGTGTGATCCAAATGGGCACAGATGTTGTGCTTTGGATTTATGGACCACCTTTCTGCCATTTACCTGAAACACACAAGACATAGAACCATTAGTACATAAGACATGAAAACTTCTGTTCTAAGTGTAAAGTTGAAAGTCATTTTGATTCATTCGTGCGAATGAATCATGCGACTGAAGTCAGTCGTCTGTTCTTTCATGCGACTGGACCCATTCTGGTCAATGTGACATGCGATTGGGTTCAGTCTGCTGACTGAGTCTGCGAATGGTTCAGTCGGCCGACTGAGATCAATCGTATGGTTCATTCGGCCGAATACCCAATCGCCAGATTCAATCGTGCGATTGAAGTTCATCCGGACGACCAGTCGCCTGTCTCAGTTGTTCAGTCGCCTGTGGTTTGCGTCTTGATCAATACAAGTGATTTAACATGGATTACCGTTCAATATACTCGCATTCTTGTTACTAATAACCTATCAACCTTAATTTTAACATTTTGCATAGTTGAAGTAGGTTATTAGGTCGCGTTCTGTCTGTTTCTTGTTTTCGTTCGCATTTCACCACATTATGGTTCAATCCTCTGATTTCAATGAAACAAGACTTCAATCTACCTGTATAATGAATGGCGAACGTTAGTGAATCAAAAACAATGATAAACCAGTGCTAGTAAAATTTGGCAGAGTAACGGTAGGGAGTGCGATTTAAGGGCGATTTGGGAGTGATGAGTGAGATGCGATCGACAGAGCCCTTTAAATACTGAAGCTGGGCTCAGTCGGCCGACTGGCCTCAGTCTCCAGTTCATTCGGGCGACTCAGGCTCAATCGTACGATTAGCCCAACCAGTCGCATGCACTTGACCGACTGAGATTCAGTCGGTCGACTGGCTCAGTCGTGCCTTTCATTCGCATGTTCAGTTGACCGAATGAGTTTCAATCGGTCGACTGACTCATTCACCCTCTTCCAATCGGTCGAATGGGCTATTCTGATGAGCCATTCGTGTTAGTGGAAGCCATTCGCATGGTTGGTCCATTCTCATGGTCCAATCGTGCGAATGGGTCACACTTAGTTAATTTTCTGCCATTTATACCAATTTACATTTAAGCCCTTTTAAATTAATTGAAATTAACGTTATGAGCCTTTGATCATTCAGACATGATCATTTTATTTTGAAAGCATTTTGATCACCTCAGACGTGATCCTTTTAGACACTTTAGTCACCTCAGACGTGACCCTTTTAAAAGCACTTTGTCACCTCAAACGTGACTATTTTAAACTTTCGAAGCACATATGGTCATCTCAGACATGACCCTTTTAGTGATTTGATTCCTTCTGATTTTCCTGATGTAGCCCACACACGCCTACAATTAAAATTAAAAACAACTAACTAATTAAAACCTTGAACTAATTTCATAAACAAACTTATTTTTGGCTTTTTGTGAGAGATAAATCCAGAGATTGATATCTACGAGATTTGGTTTGGAGTAGACAGCTTTCAACTTAGATTGATCATATCTGGACCAATTCAATTTTGGAATCATACAGGTAGTCAAATCATTTGGGACTTGTTATTAAAACTTTTTGATGCTTAAATTCTCGGTGTTCATCCAGAGTCGTTAGCAACTTAAGGAAATCATACTGGAACTCTTAGATTTTCACATTGATTTGAACTCTTGAGAATGTAGCCACTAAGATTGTCAGTATGTTTGTCCACTTAAATCCATACACAGACTTTTGACGCAGACTGGTGACTGATTTAGGTTTAATTTTTCAACTAACATTTGTGGATCCCACACTTATATGGTAATCAACATTCCTCAGAAGCTTTTGAGCGGTCTACGGTATTATTACAAGAAGAGACTATTCTTAGAGCTTTCAAAGAGAAGCCTGTCCTCAGGTCAGTGCCATCGCACAGCAGAGAGGCGGCAAACAACAATGAATTCTAGAATATCTAGGTTATGCTTATCCTCAGGTCAGTGCCATCGCACAGCAGAGAGGCACACAACCTATCTCCTTGTTAGAGCAGCTTATTTTATTTTACACAATATGCACCAACAACATAAGTCATTAGCTTTATTGCATTTGTCTTTCATTTTTTCTTGCTTTGCTCTAATTATGGTCATCCGCACACATTTGTGGCATTTAAATGCTCATTACCCCTTATTGGAATATATTTGATTGTGTTAACCAGTGATAAGATGGAAGCCCACAGTCAGTTGAACAACTTAGTTTGATCTTGAGATCACCAATCAGGTCTAATTGTCTATTGTGTTGAATCTACCAACATATCATTTGTGGTCTAGCAGCCTCTAAGTCTACTTTCTTTGTGTCACCTTAGGAGTTGCCAGTTTTCTATCATCTTCCCTTTTTATATGCTTAGACTACACAGACTTATACTTTGAACTTTTGCATCTTTTCAAAACTTAAATTTTAAAGTCCCTCTTGATTTGTTCCTGTGTACTATCATTTTCCAAAGGTATTGAATCGGTATCACAGACACAATCTACCTTATTTCAGCTAGTTACCCCTTCTCCCTCATTTTATTTATTTTTTTAATGTTAACTTGCTGACATATTCTCCCCCTAAAATTCTAAAATCATTTCTGGTTTAATTATTTTTGGATTTTATAAACACACAAAATAACATGAGTTTAAATATAACAGACGAAAATAAAACAGATAACATAAAATAAAATAAACT
Source organism: Flaveria trinervia (assembly GCA_025506515.1). NCBI lineage: Eukaryota > Viridiplantae > Streptophyta > Magnoliopsida > Asterales > Asteraceae > Flaveria > Flaveria trinervia. The sequence continues at coordinate 24,225,741 of CM046448.1, forward strand.
TTAACTAAACTACCTCGGACTACACATTATTATCATCAGGAATTACCTCACTTTTCTTTTTAACGCCGTTGACCTCTAGCAAATATTGAAAACGTGGTTTATCAAAGGCTTTAGTATAGAGGTCAGCGCGTTGAAAATCAGTATTAATTTTAACCACATCAATTAAGTTCTTTTCAAAACAGTCTCTTATGAAGTGGTATTTAATACCGATGTGTTTGGTCTTAGGATGTTGAACTGGATTTTTAGTTACTGCAATTGCAGCAGAGTTATCAACAAAATAGGAGTAGATGAGAATTTTAAACCGTAATCCCGCATTTGCTGTTGAATCCAAATGATTTGTGAACAGCAACTTGCAGCAGCAACATATTCGGCTTCACAGGTTGACAATGCAACCGATGTCTGCTTCTTACACTGCCAGGTAACTAATCTTCTCCCAAAGAATTGACACCCCGCTGATGTAGACTTGTAGTTCATCTTGCATCCCCCGTAATCCGAGTCACTATACGCGGTAAGCTCAAAGTCATCATCATGAGGATACCACAATCCAAGTGTGGGTGTACCCTTCAGATAACGAAAAATCCTCTTGACCCCGATCAGATGGTTGACCTTTGGTTTAGCCTGATATCTAGAACATAGACATGTAGCATACATAATATCAGGTCTTGAGGCAGTGAGATACATGAGGGATCCAATCATTCCTCGGTACATAGTGGCATCTACAAGATCTCCATTCTCATCAGGTGCTATATCATGATTCGTAGCAAGTGGAGTCCCAGCAGCAGAAGCATTCTCCATGTCAAAGCGACTGAGAATGTCTCCTACATACTTGGTCTGATGTAGAAAGATCCCATTAGGTGTTTGATCCACCTGTAACCCGAGAAAGAACTTCATCTCCCCCATAGCACTCATCTCAAACTCTTTCTTCATCACTGCTTCAAACTCTTTGCATAACTCTTCGTTCTTTGACCCGAAGATTATGTCATCAACATATATCTGTACAAGCAGTAGGTCGCCATCCTTTTCTTTAATAAACAGTGTACAGTCAATGACTCCCCTGCGAAAGCCGTGTTTCACAAGATGAGTCGAGAGTTTCTCATACCAAGCTCGAGGAGCTTGATGAAGCCCATATAAAGCTTTGTCGAGCTTGTAAACTCTATCCCGATGATAAGGGTCTTCAAATCCCTCGGGTTGACTTACATAGACTGTTTCCCTGATTTCCCCATGAAGGAATGCACTCTTCACATCTAATTGGTAGACTTTAATCTTCATGTACGATGCATAGGCAAGGAAGATACGAATAGCTTCCATCCTTGCCACGGGTGCAAACACCTCATTATAGTCAATCCCCTCGACTTGGCGAAAACCTTGAACCACCAGTCGAGCTTTGTTCCTGATAATGACTCCTTGGTCATCCTTCTTGCATTTTAGTACCCATTTGGTGCCAATGACTTTAGCACCTTGAGGTCTATCAACCAGAGTCCATACACCTAACTTCTTAAACTGCAGAAGTTCTTCTTGCATGGCACTCACCCACGCCTCATCATTTAGTGCTTCACTGATATATTTTGGCTCAACCTGCGAAACAAAACATCGATAAGCACCATCATGAATGTAACCTTTCTCCATAACTGAGGCGTAATCAGCTGAGTATAGCTGATTTCGGGTTTGTACTCCTGATCTGACATCCCCAATAACATTGTCAAGGGGATGATAGACGTTTAGTCGTGATCCTGGAGTAGTAGGCACAGCCACCTCAGAACCGAGATTGTGAACATTTTGTTCTGCATCTGAGGAGGATGGAGTTTGAGGTTCCGAAGTCGAAGGTGCATCACTCATGGATGCTTGTGGACTTTCAGGAACTGGAACCTGTTCCTCCTGACTGTTCTGGTCATCTGCTTCAGTTTCATCTTCAGAGGAGGAGTCACTGTCATCGACTACCCCCCCTGACTGAGTAGATGATTCTCCCTGTGTGCTAGATGGTGTATTTAGAATATCATACATCATCCTAGTAGCTAACTCATCCTCCGAGGGAGAGAGAGGGATGTTGAAGGACTTGAAGAATCCATCATAATCGAAGAAGTATGCAGGTCCTTTGCCTGTAGGTGGTGTGGTATATCTCTGAACGTCGACATTACACCACACTTCTACAAGACCCGTTGAGTTATTGTAAACTCGCTTGTTCGGTATGTTGTATCCTAGAAAAATTCCTTCATCTGCCTTCTCGCTGAATTTGCCTTCTTGTGTCTTCTTCAGAAGTGTACACGGCGCGCCAAAAGGTTCAAGATACTCCAAATTCGGTTTGCGTCTTTGTAGTAGCTCATAACATGTCTTTCCGTGGCGCTTGACTATTAGGACTCGATTCAGTGTATAACACGCATTTGCCACCGCCTCATTCCAGAATTGGATAGGCAGTTTCGAGTCTGCCAGCATAGTCCGTGCTGTCTCTATCAAACTCCTGTTCTTTCTCTCAGCAACGCCATTCATCTGAGGTGTGTAAGCAGAAGTGAATTGATGCACAATTCCCTTTCTCCTTGCAGTATGCCTCCATCCCTTGATTCTTGAATTCTGTCCCGTTGTCTGAGCGTACTTGTCTAACTTTTAGCTTGTAGAGAGATTCCAGTGTGGTTACTAATTCCTTGAATGTCTCCAATGTTTCTGATTTGGATTTCAGAAACATTACCCAAGTGAACCTTGAGTAGTCATCAGTGACCACAAAACAGTACACGTCGCCTGCAATGCTCCTTGTACTAACTGGACCAAACAGATCCATGTGAAGAAGCTCAAGAGGAAGTTCTATTGAATGAACTTTCTTTTCCTTATGAGACTTCTTTGTCTGTTTGCCTTTCTTGCAAGCTACACAAAAGTCAGGAAGTTGGAAGTTCTTGACATTTACTCCTCTCACTAAATCCTTCTGAATCAAATGATTCATCTTCCTTTGACTAATGTGTCCCATTCTCCTATGCCAGGAGATTGAATCTTCTCAGTAGCTTTAGATAGAAAGCACTGAACCTCATGATCCGTTGTAGCAGCTGTTGACAGATCCAAGACATAAAGGTCTTTATCTTGAAGCAGTCATCAGAACTTGGTCCTCTGGGATCATATATTCTTTCTTCAGCACGTAACACTTCTTGTTGTCGAAGATGACTTTAAATCCTTTATCACAGATTTGGGAAACAGAAAGTAAGTTGTTCTGAAGTTGTTGAACGTAGTTCACCTTATCAAACTTAACTTTCTGATTTCCCACTTCTCCCTGAGCTGTGATATAGCCTCCTTTGTTTCCTGCAAAGGAAACATGCCCTCCTTTTATTTGTTTGACGTTTGATAAAAGGGCTCTATTTCCTGTCATGTGCCTGGATGCTCCGCTGTCTATAATCCACGTGTTAGTCTCAGCACTGTATCGAACACCCTGCACATACAAAGTAAATGAATTAGTTTAGGTTAGGAACCCAAGCTTTTACTGTCTTGGGTTTCCCAGAGGCATCACACATCATAAACTCCACCCATTGACCCTTAGAGGGTGAGGGTAGCTCAGGTTCCTTCTTGTCATCAGTATCAGACACGTAGGTGGACTTTTCTTTCCATAAGCCAGATTTGTGCAATGCCTGTTTATGATAAACAGTCGTCTGGCTTACAGGTTGGACTTTAGGTTCACTAGCTCTTCTAGGTGGAGTTAGAGAACTCCTCTTAGAAGACCTAGGTCTAGAGTCCTGAAGATCAATCTTCTTCCTAGGTGTCTGATAGAAATGACAATAGGAAGCAATGTGTCCACATTCTCCACAGTTGTAGCATGACCTGCTATCAACTTTATGAGTAGACTTTCTTTGTGGAGAAGTGCGTGACACTCTAGTAACATCAATCACTTTAGTTTTTGACTCTTGTATGTTTGATGTTTTCTCTGATTTAACAAAATTTACTGTTTTAACCTGTTTCACTTTTTGGTTAACTGGTTTTTGACTTGAAGCATGTGAGAAAGTAACATTTGAAGTCCTTTTAGGTTCTGATTTGACTCTGTTTGACCCTGACTTTAAGTTAACTTTTTCAAATTCATTTTCTAGATTAACACAAGGCAATTTACCCTTTGCCTTTGATGTGGCCTCCTTTTGTTTCTGTCCAGATTCAGTAGATGAACATGAGGTGTCTGGATCAGTAACAAGAGGAGAAGTCACCACATGATCCTTGATGGGGTTATTATTTACTGGTCTAGACTTAGTGTTCATCAAGGTCTCAGGTGGTGGTGGAACCACTTTGTAGCCTAATCCCTCCCCGTTATTCCTTCTTTCACTAAGTGTTGAACTATGTGTGAAGAACTAGTCCAACTATGCAGTTTCTGTTTTAATGAATTAACTTCTACTTCTAGAACTGCCTTTTGCTTCTTAGTTTCTTCTAGGGAGTTTAGATAGTACCTAATGTCATTTGCTTGGTTAAAGGCCACTACTTCGGTTTCCCTAAGTGTTTAGTCAATAGGTCTATCTTTTCTTTATAACTGTGCTCATTTTGTTTTAGTACTCTATTAGCTTCAGTGCACAGTCGTAAATCTTTTACTAAGTTATCATTATGATCTAATAACCTAGCAAATTTTCCATCTATGCTATTCCTAAAAGTATCACAATCAGAACAAGCATGATTATTAAACATTTGGTCAGTAGTACTTACCTGAGTTGGTTCAGAAGAGTTAGCCATCAGTGCAGCATCAGATGTCTCTGGTTCTGGTGATTCTGACTTTTCTGTCTCTGACGTGGAAATCTCCTCATTTGGCTTGTAACTGACCTCGGCTGCAGTTGTTTCTTCACTATGTGACATTGCTATCTCAACTGCTAGATCCCCTTCACTCGCAGAATCATCATCAATATTCTCAACACTGGCAATGTTAGATTCTCCTGGTGAGACAAACCTAAAACTCCAATCCTGTCCTTCATCATCATGAGCAGTCAAGGCTTTTGGATCCTTGTTTGATGAAGTAGAACTGGAGGCTTGCTTGTCTTGGCGAGTAAAGGATGAGAACGGGTTCCCATTACCCGTTTTCTTTGGCTTGACACATTCTCTTTTGAAGTGCCCCTTCTCTCCACAGTTGAAGCAGGTCACTTTGCTCTTGTCAAAGCCAAATGTGGTATCCTTAGTAGCTATCAAATTTTGTCCAGTCTTCTTAACAAACTTCTTCGCCCTTCGGACAGCGCTAGCTAAGGCCCACATTATATCCATCCTCTCAAGCTCCATTTCATCCACCTGCTCGTAGTCCTCATCTGCCAGATGGCAGTTTCCAATCTTCCCGGCAACAAGTCCATCATATGAATGACCACTGCTGCTAAAGATCCATATGCTCTCGAGCTACTTCTACGGTCACATTACCGAGGTTCTCGATCTTCAGTTTGGTAGCACTTGCTTCTGATCCAATATATGGGTACAGGACGACCCAGACGTGTCTGATCCAGAAGGAGAAGCATGTGAAGGACCTGACGAGCTAGACACAAAAGCAGTTTGGAGTGGTGCTCCAGATGTCTTAGCTTGAGGCGTGGCGTTGTATAAAGCTGGATTTTGTGTGTACGAAGACTTCTGAGCTCTATACTTCATCCTTAGTGCTTCTTCTCGCAACTTAAGAATGAAGTCATTATATCCAGCTTTACAAGCATTCCATTCTGTCTCAGGTTAGACACGAATGTAGCCCACTTATCAGGCAATCCGTCTGCGAAGTTGCTTACTTTCTCTTCCATAGTCGTTTCCACTCCATGTGTATGCAATTCGCTCATCAAGTGGTAGAATCTGTCTATGACTTCGTCTAAACTTTCATTACCAATCGATGAGAAGTTATCGAATTCCTTCTTTAACTCCTTTGCCTTGATTGCCTTCAATGACGCATTCCCATCATATCTCTTCTCTAGCTCATCCCACAGTTTCTTGGACTGCTTGTTCTCTGAATACTGGTGGAATATGTCTTTGGGGATAGACTGAGTGATCAATGCATAAACTCTTTTCTCTGCATTGTACTTTATTTTCTGTGCGTCTGTCATCCCGCTTAATGTTAGCTTAACTCCATCAGCTCCCACCGGTGTACTATAACCGATCTCAATGGCTTCCCACAGATTAGGATCTACTCCATTAAGGTAGATCTCAAAACGTTGTTTCCAGTGGGGAAACTCATCTAAAGTCAAAAGCTTTGGTGGTTTATTGTGATTACCCACCTCACTCTCAAGCAACAGCAGGTTCTGTATCCTTGAGTCCTTCCCAGCAGTAAAGGCTGACATCTGATCTTCCATGACTAATAAACTTAGAATCTAATCAAACAAACTTTCACTGATGCGACTGAAGGATGCGAATGATCTAATCGTGCGTATGAACTCTGCGACTGGTTCAATCGTGCGGCTGAACTGGGCGATTGGTTCAGTCGGGCGAATGAATCTGGTGCGTATGAGCTATGCGAACGAACGGTTCAGTCGGCCGAATGAGGGTGCGACTATGTCCAATCGTGCGTATGAGCAATGCGAATGGAGTCCAGTCGTGCGAATGAGTCACTCGTGCGACTGAAGCTGCTGTTTTGCGAAAATTTCTAGGTTTGACGGGTTTCAGCCGTAAAGATTCGAAATTTCACAAGTTCTAATCGCCTAAGTCCGTAGAAACCAAACTTCGATGAGCAGGGAACTTCCAAGATCACTTTTGATGCCAAAGATTGCGTTTTTAGTGCAAAAACACAAACTTTTATGCAATCTTGATTGAATCAACACGTAATCAAGAGTCAAAGCTCTGATACCACTTGTCAGGACCTGGTATTTGACCGAAATACCTAGAGATTAACGTGTAAACCAGATCAAATAGTGCGGAATCCTATTTGATTGGCGATCCAATCAGTGAGAACACACGAAGAATCAATCAAGAATTGAAACTAACGTTAGAAATCGATTGGGAATCGATCTAATGTGTTCTATGAACTTGGAGAACGAATTGGAAGGTTTCTGGACGGCTAGGGTACGTCTGGAATCGTAATTGATCGAGAGAGTTTTCTTTTTCACGAATTGAGTTGTATTTATAGGTTGGTATTATTCAATCGTGCGACTGAACCATTAGTCTGGTTCAGTCGTGCGATTGAACCATGCAGTTGATTCATTCGTACGACTGAGTGTTCAGTCGTGCGACTGAGCCAATCTTATGTTACAATCGTACGACTGATCCAGTCTCCTGGTTCAGTCGTGCGACTGAGTCAATCGTGTGAAGTTATTCATGCGTATGGTTCATTCGCATGAGCCATTCGCATGAGAACTTCATTAAGTTAAGTTTGAATGTTTTAATTAATATAACATAATGTGCAACCATTCAAGCAATCATAAACCCAATCAATTCAATCACGACTCATTAATGAAATATTAAACATCACAAGTAACAAACAATTTATGTCATTTCATTAATCAATACAGATTACATCATACTCAGACAGACAAGATTCATTACATTTCAAATCATGATCTAGGGACATACATGCATCAACAGGTTGCAAAGGAGCAATGGCCTCTTAGATGTGTTTTGTTCATTCTTAGGATGGTCTAGTGCAGGAAAGATCGGAAATTGCCATACTGGGCTTATTAGGATTACGAGCAGGTGGATGAGAATGATTTGGAAAGAATGGACTTATGTGGGTGTTGTCAAGTGTTGTTTCGAAGACCAAGAAGTTTGTGAAGAAGACCTGGACAAAACTTGATAGCTACAAAGGATCCACTTTGGTTTTAAACAAACAAAGAACCTGAATTCACTTATGGAGAAAATGTGGCCACTTCAACCTGAATGTGCGAATCACAAGAATACAGTAATGGTAACCTCTCATCATTCAACCTAAAGACAACCACAAGTTAGTTGCATCATCAAGCAAAGATCCTAAGGCTTTGACTGCACAAGATGACAAGGTCAAGATTGGACCTTCGTTTGTATCACCAGATTATCAAACATTGCAAATGTTGAAGTTTTTGTATGACACTACAAGTGAAGTGATATAGCAGTTTAACTAATAATGTCAGATCATGAAGATACTAATAATTGTCACTCAATGAATGAAGAGGATCTCAAACTACAGGTTCAAAATCTCCAGCATCTGAGAAGTCAAACTTTGCACTGATGGCTAATTCAACCGAGTCTTCACACGTAGTACCATGACAACTCTTTGAAAAGCATGCTTGTAATGAATGTAATAAATTTAGAGACAGCATAGATTCAAAATTTGCTAGGTTATTAGATCACAATGATAGCTTAGTAAATGACTTACAACTGTGCACAGAGGCTAACCGGATTTTAAAACAAAATGAGCATAGTTGTAAAGAGAAATAGAACTATTAAATAAACAACTAAGGGAAACCGAAGTTGTTGCTTTTACCAAGAAAATGACATAAAGTTCTATTTAAACTCCCTAGAAGAAACTAAGAAAGAAAAAGTAGTTTTGGAAGTCTAAGTAAATTCATTAAGACAAAAACTGCACAGTTGGACCAGTTCTTCACACATAGTCCAGCACTTAGTGAAAGAACGCAACAACGAGGATGGTTTGGGTTACAAAGTGGTTCCACCATCACATGAGACCTTGTTGAATTCTAAATGTAGATCTATAGATAACAATCCAATCAAGGATCATATGGTGTCCACTCCTTTAGTTAGTGATCCAGACTCCACTAGTAAATCGGTGGAATCTTCCACTAAACAGAAAGAGGCCACTTTAAAATCTAAAGATAAGATGCCTATTGTTAATTTGGACGAGCAATTGAAAAGGTTAAGGTGAATTCACGTTCTAACATGTCTAATTCTAAACCCAAAAAGACCAAACAAGTTAACCAACCTCGTGCACCATGTCGTAGTCCAAATAAACAAAGGGTACGGATGTTAAAATGATCAAACTATGAATTTTGTTCAAGAAGCTAAAACATCTAAACAAGAAGTGTCAAAACCCAAACAAACTAAAGTTACACATGTGTCATACACTTCCCAACAGAAACCATTCCACCAACATGTTGAAAGTAGATCATGCTATAATTGTGGAAAGTATGGACACATTGCCTCTAACTGTTCTTATTATCAGACACCAAGAAAGAAAATTGAACTTCATGATCCTAAACCAAGGTCTTCAAAAAGGAGTTCTATCACTCCACCAAAAAGGATTAGTGAACATAAAGTTCAAACTGTAAGTTAGTCATCTATTTTTCACAAACAGGCCTTACATAAAACTGGCCTATGGAAAAAAAACAAGTACATGTGTGATAATGAGAACAAGAAGAAAACAGATATGCCCTCGCCCTTAATGGACAGTGAGTAGAATTTATGATGTGTGATGCCTCTGGGTCATCCAAGCCAGTTAAGGCTTGGGTCCCTAACCTAAACTAATCATTTCCTTTAAATGTGCAGGGTGTCCGCTATAGTGCTTCTACAAGTACCTGGATTGTTGATAGTGGAGCATCAAGGCACATGACTGGGAACTTGTCTCTCTTTTCAAACATCAAAAAAATTAAAGGAGGACACGTTTCGTTTGCTGGAAATAAAGGAGGTTATATCACTGCACAAGGGGAAGTGGGAAACTAGAAAGTGAAGTTTGATAAGGTAAACTATGTTCAACAACTTCAAAATAACTTACTTTATGTATCCCAAATATGTGACAAAGGCTTTAAGGTAGACTTTGACAACAAGAAATGCTATGTGTTCAAGAAGGATTATGTAATCCCGGAGGATCAAGTCTTAATGTCAGCTTCAGATATAAGGATCTGTATGTCTTGGATCTATCAAAGGCCTCCATTATTGATCATCAAGTACAATGCTTCTTGTTAAAGGCAATAGAGAAAGACTCCATCACCTGGCATAGGAGAATGGGACACATAAATCCCGGAAGATGAATCACTTGATCCAGAATGATCTAATGCGTGGAGTAAACATTAAGAACTTCCAATTACCGGATTTTTGTGTCGCTTGTAAGAAAGGAAAACAGACCAAGAAGGCTCATAAGGCTAAAAAAGTTAATTCCATTGAGTTGCCTCTTGAGCTTCTTCATATGGATCTGTTTGGTCCAATTAGTACGAGGAGCATTGCTGGCGACTTGTATTGCTATGTAGTTACGGATGATTACTCAAGATTCTCTTGGGTGATGTTTCTGAAATCCAAATCAGAGACATTTAAATCATTCAAAAAGCTGGTAACTACATTGGAGTCACTCTACAAGCTGAAGGTACGACAGGTTTGCTCAAACAACGATACCGAGTTCAAGAACCAATGGATGGAGGCATTCTGCAAAGAAAAAGGAATTGTGCACTAGTTCACATCTGCCCACATTCCTCAAATGAACGGAGTTGCTGAGAGAAAGAATTGCAGCTTGATAGAGACAGCCTGGACGATGCTAGCAGACTTGAAACTACCCATTCAATTCTGGAATGAGGCAGTTGCCAATGCATGTTACACCCTAAATCGAGTCCTGGTGGTCAAGCGGCATGGCAAAACGTGTTACGAGTTAGTGCAACGACGGAAACCTAATCTAGAGTACCTCGAACCATTTCGAGCACCATGTTCTCTTATGAAGGAAACTCAGTTAGGGAAGTTCAGCGAGAAGGCTGAAGAAGGAATTTTTCTAGGATACAACATACCGAATAAGAGAGTTTACAACAACTCAACGGGTCAAGTAGAAGTGTGGTGCAATGTCGACGTTCAGAGATACACCACCCCCCTTGCTGGCAAAGGACCCGCATTCTTCTTCGATTATGATGGATTCCTTATGTCCTTCAACATCCTTCTATCCCTTCCTGAAGATGAGTTAGCAACAAAAATGATGTATGATGTCTTAAACACACCGTCACAAGACTCTACAACATTAGGTTCATAAGGTGAGTTTTCCAGTCACTCAAGGGGAGCACTTGAGGTAAGTGACTCCTCCTCTGATGATGAAGACATGGAGAACGATCATGTGGATCAGGAGGAACAAGTTCCTACTACTGCAAGTACACAAGCATCTGATGTTGATTCATCTGGAACTTTAGAACCTCACACTCCCACTACCTCAGATACTAAACCGGGGGTTCACAACCTGGATAATGAGGTAGTTGTTCCCACCACTCCTGGATCATGCTTAAATGTTTATCATCCTCTAGACAATGTCATTGGGGATGTAAGATCAGGACTGCAGACAAGAAATCAGCTATACTCAGCTGATTGTGCCTCGATAATGGAAAAGGGGTATCTTCACGATGGTGCATATCGATGTTTTGTGTCTCAATTTAAGCCAAAATATGTTAGTGAAGCCCTAAACGACAAGGCATGGGTGAGTGCCATGCAAGAAGAACTTCTTCAGTTCAAGAAGTTAGGAGTATGGACACTGGTGGATAGACCTAAAGGTGCTAAGGTCATTGGCACCAAATGGATCTTGAAGTGCAAGAAAGATGACCAAGGGATCATAATTAGAAACAAGGCTCGACTTGTAGTTCAAGGATTTCAACCAGTCGAGGGTATTGATTACAATGAAGTCTTTGCACCTGTGGTGAGAATGGAAGCAATTCGTATCTGCCTAGCCTATGCCTCATACATGAAGATTAAAGTTTATAACTGGATGTAAAGAGTGCATTCCTTCATGGTGAAATCTGGGAGACAGTGTATGTCAATCAACCTGAAGGATTTGAGGATCCATATCATCGGGACAGAGTTTACAAACTAGACAAGGCTCTCTACGGGCTCCACCAAGCCCCAAGAGCATGGTATGAAAAACTCTCAACTCATCTTGTGAAACACGGCTTTCGCAGAGGAGTAATTGATTGTACATTGTTCATCAAAGAAAAGGATGGTGACTTACTGCTTGTTCAAATTTATGTTGATGACATAATCTTCGGTTCCAAGAACGAAGAACTATGTAAAGAATTTGAAGCAGTAATGAAAACTGAATTTGAGATGAGTGCCATGGGAGAGATGAAGTTCTTTCTCGGGTTACGGTGGATAAGACACCAAAGGGCATATTTCTATATCAGACCAAGTATGTAGGTAATATCCTAAGTCGGGTCGATATGGAGAATGCTTCGGCAGCTGGGACTCCACTTGCTACAAACCACGACGTAGCACTCGACGAAAATGGTGATCTGGTGGATGCCACCATGTACCGAGGAATGATCGGATCCCTCATGTAGCTCACTGCCTCAAGACCTGATATCATGTACGCGACGTGTCTCTGCTCCAGATATCAGGCAAAACCGAAAGTCAACCATCTCATAGGAGTCAAAAGGATATTTCGTTATCTAAAGGGTACGCCAACACTTGGGTTGTGGTATCCTCATGACGATGACTTTGAGCTTACAGCGTACAGTGACTCGTGTTGGGTTCAACAATTGAATAAACTGAAGCTTACCAAATCATAATTACATCCAACTGAAGATCTCATTGTACAAGTTCAGAGACCAAGTTGATTACAACAAAACAAGACAATTCAACATGACAAAGTCAACATCAAGACAATTAGAAAGTCAAAATTAGGTCATGTTGTAATATTAGTATAAATAGACCCACTAGTGCATTTATGCAGGTGTGGCTTTTGTATGTGTGTTTCTCATGGTGTAAATCACCATCAAAGGAGAAATTCTCTCCTTTGGGTGGGTTTGATTTCACCAGCCATCAATGATTCTCATTGTAACTTGTTTATCAACATCAATGAAATCATAACATTATTATTATCCATCTCTTTGTTCTATGATTCACACACGTCCACCCATCTTAATTTTGATTTCTAGATCTGAACATGATGAATCCTAAGATCCAAGCTCAATGAATCTGAAATATTGATTTAGCAAAATGGTATCAGAGTTGTTGGTTGCTGGATTTATCTTGTTTTCAGATCTGATTTCATCTTTAATGATGTCAAGAACAATGAAGAAAAGAAGAAAAATGAAATACAAAGTCTCCGTTCATCAAAAACCCACCTGTTCATACCCAAAATCAAAAGAAAAACAAACAAATATGTTCAACTATGGTACGATTTGAAGAATCTTGAACATGCTCATGATTATTCCTTCAAAATTCGATGCAATTGAACAAGATAAACATCAAAAAAGAAGAAAACACATTTGTTCATCTCAAAAATCAAGAAGAAAAATCACAGATCTGTTCTAATATGGTACGATTTGAAGAAATATAATCATTCACTGGATTATTCCTTCAAAATTCGACGCAATTGAACACGATCATCATTAAAAACAAAGAAAAGATGAAGAAATGGAAGCTACTGCTGATTTCCCGACCTTCACTGCAGTGTGAAATCGTTTTTGTTCAAGTCTGAAAACAAATGCGGATGAACAAAAACAAATGCGGATGAAGCTTCATCAAACGCGGATGTGTTATACACAAATGCGGATGTGTTATACACAAATGCGGATGAGTTGTCACCAAATGCGGATGACTTGGCAACAAATGCGGATGACTTGTCACAAATGCGGATGACTTGTCACAAATGCGGATGACTTGTCACAAATGCGGATGACTTGTCACAAATGCGGATGACTTGTCACAAATGCGGATGACTTGTCACAAATGCAGATGACTTGTCACAAATGCGATGACTTGTCACAAATGCGGATGACTTGTCACAAATGCGGATGACTTGTCACAAATGCAGATGACTTGTCACAAATGCAGATGACTTGTCACAAATGCAGGTGACTTGTCACAAATGCGGATGACTTGTCACCAAATGCGGATGACTTGTTACCAAATGCGGATGCCTTGACACCAAATGCGGATGACTTATAAAACAAATGCGGGTACTCTAAGCACAAATGCGGATGCTTTGAAGTTAAATGCGGATGCATTGAAATCAAATGCGGATGCGTTGCAACAAATGCGGATGCTTTGCAAACAAATGCGGATTGGCAAAGAAATGCGGATGTGTTGCAAGAAATGCTTATGAACAGTTGATGAACAGGACTTCAAAAAGAATAGAAAAACATGAACATGGATGATTGCAACCAACAGGCACGTCCATTGTGATCATGAAAGCAAAAAAAAAGTATAGAAATCAACTTTGGTCACTTTTTCACAAATTCATCCAGGGACTTGAACAACTATCAGATGCCCTTTTTGAAGTACTTGGGCTCACATTTTTTCTGATGATGTTTTGCACCCGTGTCTGACTACTGAGCGGAGTGTTAGCCGGACTTTAATCAAGGGAGTACTCATTATCAGAAGAATGTCCTTTATCAGTTATTTCAAAGAGTGGAAGTGTTTTCAACATTAATTCATGTTCCTGATGCAGATAATTGAAGTTCAAAGCCTCACCATATGCCTAATACATACTAATCATTGAGTTGTGATATGAACTGTAATCCAAGAGTGATACAACCCATATCCAATACCAAGAGGTATACTTAAGAGATTCTAACCTCTGTCAGAAATATATTAGGAGGAGCTTAATCTAAGGGGGAGAACATCAATGAATTGTGCCAGAACATCAATTGATCAAGAAGACATGTGATAGAGAAGATCTTCAAATTCAAGGTTTGGCAAGCATCAGTTTAGGGGGAGTATTGTTGGGTTCAACAATTGAATAAACTGAAGCTTACCGAATCATAATTACATCCAACTGAAGATCTCATTGTACAAGTTCAGAGACCAAGTTGATTACAACAAAACAAGACAATTCAACATGACAAAGTCAACATCAAGACAATTAGAAAGTCAAAATTAGGTCATGTTGTAATATTAGTATAAATAGACCCACTAGTGCATTTATGCAGGTCTGGCTTTTGTATGTGTGTTTCTCATGGTGTAAATCACCATCAAAGGAGAAATCCTCTCCTTTGGGTGGGTTTGATTTCACCAGCCATCATGATTCTCATTGTAACTTGTTTATCAACATCAATGAAATCATAACATTATTATTATCCATCTCTTTGTTCTATGATTCACACACGTCTACCCATCTTAATTTTGATTTCTAGATCTGAACATGATGAATCCTAAGATCCAAGCTCAATGAATCTGAAATATTGATTTAGCAACTCGGATTATGGCGGTTGCAAAATGAACTACAAGTCAACATCAGCAGATGTCAATTCTTTGGGAGAAGATTAGTCACGTGGTAGTGAAAGAAGCAGACATCAGTTGCTTTGTCAACCTATGAAGCTAAATACGTTGCTGCTGCAAGCTGTTGTTCTCAAATCATCTGGATTCAATAGCAAATGCGGAACTATGGTTTGAAATTCTTTAGCATTCCTATATTTGTTTAAAATTCTGCTGCTATAGCCGTAACTAAAAATCCGGTCCAACATCACAAGACCAAACACATCGGAATTAAATATCACTTTATCCATGATTGTTTTGAAAATAATTTAATCGATGTTATTAAAATTAATACGGACTTTCAACGCGCTGACCTCTACACAAAAGCTTTTGATAAACCAAGATTTTTATATTTGTTAGAGGTCAATAGCGTTAAAAAGAAATGTGAAGTGATTCTAGAAGATGACAGTACCTCGTCCGACGCGTAGAGTCCATTTTAATTTTAATTTTTCCTTTTATTGCTTTTATTTTATTTTACTGTTCTAAATTCTTCGTCTATTAAAATCCAAAAACGCGAAAATATTTTCGGTTTTAGAATTTTAGGGGGAGAATAGATTAAATTAGTATTAAATTAGTTGTTTTAATTTTAGTACTTAAAAAAACGAGGGAGGAGGACAATCTAGCTAATAGAAATGAGATCGTATCTGTGATACTGATTTAGTGTTTATGGAAAATGATAGTACACAGGAACAAAGAGTTTGGGACTTTAAAAGAATGTATTGATTAAGATGCAAAATCCAAAGTATAAATCTGAGAAGTCTAAGCAACATAAAAGAAAAAATGATAGTAAAACTAGTTGCTACTAGGTAACACGGAGAAAGTAGACCTAGAGGTTTCTAGACCATTAGATGATGTGTCGGTAGATTCAACACAATAGATAAGTAGACCTTATTGGTGATTTCAAGCATAAACTAAGTTGTTCAACAAGTTGTGAGTTCGCATCTTATCCCTGGTTAACACAATCAACAAAGTTCCAATAAGGGGTGACGAGCAAAATAAACACCACAAATGTGTGCGGATGACCATAAAAATGAGCAAAGCACATGAAAAATGCAAAAAGCAATCAATCTAGTAACCTATGTTGTTGGTGCAATCTGTGCAAAAAGAATATAATTTCTCAAACAAGAAGATAGGTTGTGTGCCTCTCTGCTGTGCGATGGCACTGACCTGAGCCTACATATTCTAGAAGTCATTGTTGTTTGCACCTCTTTGTTGTGCGGTGGCACTGACTTGACGCTTAGCATCTCTTTGAAAGCTCTAGAATAGTTTCTTCTTGTATAATACCCGTAGACCGCTCAAAAATCTCCTGAGGAACGTTGATTACCATATAAGCATGGGATCCACAAATGCTTGTTGAAATAATTAAACCTTAAATCATCACTAATGTGTGTCAAAAATCTGTGTATGGATTTAAGAAGACAAGTATACTAACAACCATCGTGAGCTGCAACTCTTGAAAGTCAAAATCACTGTGTGCATCTTGTAGCTCTAGTATGATTTCCTAAACTTGCAAATGACTCTCGATGAAAACAAGAATCTAGCATCAAAAGGCTTTGGTAAAATGTCCCAAATGATTTGATAAACCTGTATGATTCCAAAATGAATCGTTCCAATTATGATCAAAGTAACTTGACGCTATACTCTCTAGGAAGAAAAATCTGGTAGATACTTATCTTAGGATTTCAACCTCACACAAAATACAAAAATATGTTTTTAGCTTTGTTTTATGTCTAGTTGTTTAATTTAGTTAATTTCATTTAATTTAATAGTTAAAAGTCGGACTACGCATCGGAAGTCAACCTGGAACTCACTCACTGAAAAGGTCACGTCTGATGTGACCAATAGGGTTTTCAAATGTAAAAGGATCACGTCTAAGGTGATCAACAGTTCTCTAAATTAAAATGGTTAGGTCTGAGATGATCAATAGTCAAAATGTCTTATCAATAAGTAAAAGGGCTAAGTGTATGAATGGTCATAAGGTCAAACTCAAAAGTATGAGCCATTCGCATGACTGGACCATGAGTATGGACCAGTTGTACGATTGGACCATACGTATGAGCCCAATCGCACGACTAACCCACACGTATGGACCAGACGTGCGATTGGACCATAAGCATGGGTCAATCCATACGATTGGATCATCAAAATGAACCAATCGCACGAATGGAGGTGACCGACTGAAACAGTCGCACGACTGAGCCCCGGTCGCACGAGTGAAGTGTGCAAATGGGTCTAGTTGTATAACTGAAATTTGAAAGAGTATAAATAAGGGTGTCACGGTCATAACCCTTACCACTCTTCAAGTTCCCTGAAATTGCCCATACTCACAGAATCTCTGCTCAAACTTCATTTGCTTGTGATCTCTGGCTGATAAGTGTCTCTAACAGTTACTTTACTAATCTACAGGTACACTGCTACTGAACTTGGTCAAATTGAATGTGTTAAGTGCATCTTTAATGGATGAAGACGCTAAAATCAAGACTATTCTTAAGAAAAGACTACTTAAGTGGTCACACATGTTGGCTTAAATGAATCTAAGTGCTAATTTGAGTCTCAGTTGTCCAAAAGTATCTAAACATGAAGTGTAATGTCCTGGTTTTGATAAAGATTCAAATCTTTGGTGTTCAACAGTGAGATATACAAATGGACACGCTGATGAACTTCAGTTGCACGATTGAGCCAGGCAAATGACCCAATCGCTCGTATGAATCATGCTTATGAGTTCAGTCGCACGACTGACCTAAACGCACAGTGTAGCATACGTCTAAGCTCAGTCGCAGGCTTAATCGCACGACTGAACTCAGCTGCAGGCACAATCGTACGACTGAACTCAGTCGCATTGTTCATTCGCGCGATTGATTTAGCAGAACAATATCATTCAAAATTCACGTGTTAAGTCTAGCAACAAATCTAACGGATATACTTCTTGTGTTGCAGCTACATGGCTAATCTATGGATAATTAACACCAAGCACAACATATGTGCATATTTAGATGTTTTTCTGAGGATCAAGTATGCCGGAGACATCAATGTCGGCTTACTGAACAACAGCAACATGTGCCCCCAGTTCAAGTACTTGGCTCATGTTATCCTAAAATACATAGCCTCCAAGTGTGGAGGATTGGATAAGATGTCCGACCAAATCCAGAATGCATACGTAGCACTCATGATAAACCACATGTTCCAGTGCTCTCACATGAGCTTCTCCTACTTGATGGAGAGGAAGAAGATGATGTTTTGGACAGAGATGGGAATAATGCTATGCAAATGGGTGGTGGTATGGATGATGAAGATTCTCAAGAAGCTAACGAGGTTATGTCACTTAATGTACAAGACGTTGATGCTCAGTGGATCTAGTGGAAGATCTCTCAGACTTATCAATAGCAACTTGATCCACAACAGAGCCAAAAGCTTACTAAATAAGTACTAAAGATCCTAGAAGAAGGTGATCACCGTGAAGTTAAAACTAAGCTCCTAGTGCATCTGCAGTGTGATAATTTCAGCTCGATCAAGTATCCTTTAAGGAACAGATTGAAGATTATGTGATGTATACATTTGGCTGAAGCTGAAAAGACTACAAATCAAGACAAAAGGAATACTTAGATGTTTATGTATTTGAAAAGCTTTGTACTTGAATCTTGTATTAATATTATGTAATTAATGTTTATATATCTTTATCAAATGTTTGAATGTCTTGATTAATTAGTAACAATTGATGTGTTACATGTTTAAATCAAGCAGATCAAACATCTCAGCAAGACGAATATGATGTTGCTCCCCTTCAACAAATAAAGTCTCAACTCACGATGATTCTTGATTTGCAAGGGATAGTCAGAAGTTCTGTAAGCTATACTCCTGAAGAAGGAGAAATCATTCATGACCTTACTAATGAGCAGCTTGCTGAGATGTTCAGGCTCAACCCTGATGAGATTGTCAAGGATGCTCCTACTTTTGAAGTGACAAGTGATGATGAACTCAACGATGTCGACGAAATAGAGATTGAAGATGTCACTGCTAATCATTATCCAGAGTACGCTAACCGAGAGGGAAACGTAGTCCCCAACTTGGGTGATACTCTCATCAGTGATACATTTGACAAGCGGGATCAGATGAAGAAAGAGTGTCAAGCCCAAGCCTCAGACGCCGATGTTGACATCAAAAAGGCTGAATGGGCGGCCTGCTTTGCTGAGATCCGAGCCATGCGTACTACACAGAAGCCCAATGTCTACACCAAGCTATACAAAGTAAAGAAACACTTAAAGGTGTCAGGCAAGATCATTGCATGGGCTTATTTTGAGGATCTGAATGTGTATGCAGTGAAAAGAGAAAAGGGCATGGAGTACTTTAGATTCCCACACGATCTAAAGACTCTCTCTAGTGTTGAGCTCAACCAACTGGCACGTCTAAAGTTGTTGTATGCTGACTCGAGAAAAATGCCAGGCTGGTTTGAGGCTGCTTTAAGGAAAGAGTACCACACTAGGTGGGTTAACTTCAGATCTCAACAACCTACAAGGTACATCAGAAGGTCTAAAGTTGATTCCATTACTGGAAAAGCCTAAGGTAGTGCTGAAGTGGAGTCCTCCGAGTACGATGTCCAAAATCCCTTTAGGGGAAATGCCACAGGACTTCACTTCGCACTTCAAGTGGTGGTACTACGATTGGAGAACAGGTGAAGCGGTCATAGTCTTACAGAAGGAGAGCCAAATGGATACTATTCGGGTATTTGACCCTATGTGGTTGACTAACTTGTCTACTGACGATGTATATACCTTATACAAGTGGCCACTATTCTATGACTCGCAAGATATTGTACAAGCCCTCCGGTTTCAGAATGTGATAAGACTCTGTTTTGCATTTGAGATACATGCCGAAGCTACAAGAGAGGAAAAGTACAAGAAATTCGAAGAGCTAATGAAGAATGTTAGACAATGATGTAAACTAGGTCCAAGGGGGAGTTTGTTGATACATATGTACCTAGTTTAGGAACTTAATTTAAACTAGGTCCAATGATGTAAACTAGGTCCAAGGCGATTGGACCCTATGCGAATGGACCAAATGCGGATGGGCACTAATGCGGATGGGTACTATGGGTGAATGAACTCAATGTGGATGAGTATCTAGGCGTATGGACCCTTAGTCGCATGATTCACATGCGAATGAACCTCAATTGCACGACTTACATGCGTATGGACCTCAGTCATACAACTCTCATGCGAATGGACCTCAGTCACACTCCTTTCGGCCGTATGGCCTCCTGTCGCATGCCATTCGGGCGCCTAGCCCTAGCTTATGCAGAATGCAGTTCATCCCAAACCCAATATGCACTTTTTGGTCTCCAAACCCTCTCAAACCTGTTCTAAGCCCAAATCAACCATCCTAAACTTTAGAAATACATACCACAACACCATTCAAGCACACACAAGCCCGAAAACAAACCCCACTCGCATCACACACAAACACATACATACAGGTTCAACACACACACTTCAAAAATGAGTTTTACTATGTGTTCCAGCCCCAAATCAGTAGAAATCATGTAAAAGAGGGGTCCTAGAACTCACCTTGAAAGCCTCTTCGAGTATAGCTTCTCACAAACCCGCTTGCCTTCAATTTTTGCACCTCGAATCCACGAAACCAAAGCTTGAAACCTCTTTTTCTCCCTCTCTTCTCTCTTGGCCAAATTTTGTGAGTGTGGAGGAGGGTGTGGGCTGCCCTCCCCTCTTCATCCCCCACTCTTCCAAACCTTCTCCCGTTTTGGCAGGTTTGGTCCCTCGATTTTGGGCTTTATTTCTTTTCTTTCGTTTGTCGGCTTCAAAGAAAATAACCGGGTGTTACAAGTCCAACCCCCTTATAAAGATTTCATCCTCGAAACCTCTTATTCTTCGAACAAACGTGGGTAATGTTGTCTCATCTCTTCTTGAGTCTCCCACGTAGACTCAGATCCCTTCCTGTGGTTCCATTGTACACGCACAAGTGGGACCACTTTATTCCTTGATCTCTTCTCTTTACGGTCAATGATCACCACTGGTTGCTCCACATAATAGAGCCGTTCATCTACCTCAATATCCTCTAGTGGTACAACCACACCCTCGTCTGCTAAACATTTCCTCAGATGAGATACATGGAATGTCGAATGAATTCCACTTAACTCCTCTGGTAATTACAGTCTATAGGCCACCTCTCCTACTCGAGCAATGATTCTAAAAGGCCCTATGTATCTTGGGCTCAACTTGCCCCGCTTTCTAAACTGAATGATACTCTTCCAAGGAGAGACTTTTAACATAACCTTGTCACCCACCTAGAACTCAATCGGT
Source organism: Flaveria trinervia (assembly GCA_025506515.1). Lineage (NCBI taxonomy): Eukaryota > Viridiplantae > Streptophyta > Magnoliopsida > Asterales > Asteraceae > Flaveria > Flaveria trinervia. The sequence continues at coordinate 24,247,088 of CM046448.1, forward strand.
CTACGTCTCTTATCAGCATACGACTTCTATCTATATTTGACTGCCTTCATAAAGGCCTTGATCTTTTCAAGCTTCTTAGTCGTAGCCTCGATCACCTCGACACTTCCTAATTCTTTCTAACCAATATCACCCTAACAGACGGGTGTCCTGCATCTCCTACTGTATAGCATCTCATAAGAGGGCATACCAATGCTGGCATGATAATGTTGTTATATGAGAACTCAGCTAATGGTAAATGGTCATCCCAGCTTCCTCCAAAATCGATAACACAAGCCCGAAGCATATCCTTCAACATCTGAATGGTCCTTTCTAACTAACCATCCGTTTGGGGATGATAAGCCGTGCTAATATGTAACCTCGTCCCCATTGCGTCGTGGAATTTCTTCCAAAATTTAGATGTAAACCGGGTGTCATGATCAGACACAATAGACACTGGTATGCCATGACGAGTTACAACCTCTTTGATGAATAGATCCGCCAACCTCTTGGATGGATATGTCTCGCGGATCGGTAGGAAGTGAGCACTCTTCGTCAAATGATCAACTATCACCCATATCCAAAGGTTGGATCTTCCCCTACGGCTTCTGATGCTCAACCTTCACTTGTAGACAGTAAAGCCTTTACTCACATACTCCACCATATCGCGCTTCATACCTGGCCACCAATAATCTTTCTTCATGTCTTGGTCACCAAAAATCTTTCTTCATGTCTTGGTACATTTCTGTAGCACTGGGATGAATAGAGTATCGAGTCTTATGAGCCTCATCCAAAATCTTCGCCCGTAGATCCCCAAGACGAGGAATCCACCTCCTCCTAAATCGGGTCCTAACACCAAGCGTGCGTTCACCCAAGTTCTACGGGCAGACCTCTCATTCCTTCAGAGTTAAGGTGATCTTCTTTCAATGCCTCATCTAGAACTCCTTGACTTGCTTTATTACATCAGAGGTCATGATCAAATGGTAAGCTTTCACCCGAATCGACTTGGGTCTCTCTTTTCTGCTAAGGGCGTCCGCCACCACATTGGCTTTGCCCAGATGGTAGTGGGTCTCGCAGTCATAATCCTTTATGAGCTCCAACCATCGTCTCTACCTTATATTCAAGTCCTTCTGCTCCAAGTAGTACTTCAAGCTCTTGTGGTCAGTGAATAAGGTGCACTTCGTCCTGTGAGGGTAGTGCCTCCAAACCTTTAACGCAAAGACCACGGCTGCTAGCTTCAAGGCATGAGTAGGATAATTAACCTCATGAACCTTTAACTATCGAGATGCATAGGCTATAACCTTTCCTCTCTGCGTCAACACACATCCCATCCCCGAGTAGGAAGCATCGGAATAAACTACTAAATCTTCGCTTCCACCTTTGTCGGGTCCACCATAATCCCACCGGGATTCACTACATGACCCAAAAACTGAACCTTGTACAACCCGAATGCGCACTTGGAGAATTTATCATACAACCTCTCTCTTCTCAACATCTCCAACACCTCTCAAATGTGGCCAGCAAGCTCATCCTCACTCTTGGAATAAATCAAGATATCATCGATAAACAAAATCACTGATTTATCCAACATCGGCCGACACATTCGATTCATCACGTCCATAAAAGCAGTTGGCGCGTTGGTCAAACCAAAAGACATAACAAGAACTCGTAGTGTCCCTAACATGTGCGAAAAGTTTTTTTAGGAATATCCTGCTCTTTCACCTTCATCTAATGGTAGTCAAATCAAAAATATATCCTTGAGAACCATCTGGCACCTTGAAGCTGATCAAACAAATCATCAATTCTTGGTAAGGGGTAGCGGTTCTTTATCGCCAACTTATTCAGCTCACGGTAGTCGATACACATCCTCATGCTATTGTCCTTCTTCTTCACAAATAAGACCGAAGCACCCCAAGGAGAGATACTCAATCTAATGAACCCTTTATCAAGCAACTCATGTAGTTGCTCCATCAATTCCTTCATCTCAGTCAGAGCCAACCGATACGACGCCTTAGCAACAGGTTGGGCACCCGGTATCAAGTCAATCTGTAACTCGATCTCACGGTCTGGTGGCACTCCTCGTAAGTCTTCTGGGAACACCTCTGGGAAACAACACACAACTGGTACATCAAACAGTTGTCGTGTTGGCATGTCCACATCCTTCACGTAGGCCAAGTAGGCACTACACCCATTCCTCATGTACTTTCCCACCACCACCATCGTGATCACTTTCGGGATCATCTTGACTCGATCACTATAAACTGTCACCAAACTCCCATCAGGCACTGCCCGTCTAATCATCTTCTTGCGACACACAATGTTCGCCTCGTAGTCCACCAATCATTACTTTCCTATGACTACATCAAAACCGCCTACGGCCGTCACGAACGGTCTAGCCAGAAACTGATGACCTTCAAATTCTATATCGCAGCCTTCTGTCTGCTTAGAATTCCGGGTAGACTTACCTATGGCAATTCTACATCGGAGGGCTCATCAATGCTTCTACTCCTAATAGACAGATTAGGACAAAAGGCAGCAGAAATAAAACTCTTACTAGCACCGGAATCAAACAACACAGAAGCAAGAGTTGGTTACTAGATACATACCTGACATGACATCGGGATCCGTCCTAGCCTCCTTCCTGGTCATCGTGAAGGCCCTGTGCTTGCCCTCTGCCCTTCAGTTTTGGTCGTCTTCCTTGCTCCAGAACTCTCTGCCCTGGGCTTCTTGCAGTCCCTGCTTATATGACCCCTTTCACCATAGTTGTAACACTTTACCACCCCACAATCCTTTGCCAGATGACCGGGCCTCCCACATTTGAAGCAGATGTTTGATCCCTACCTACATTCTCCTGTATGCCCTTTAGCACACTTACCACACTTCCTTGTCTCCGCACCGGACGAAGCTACACTCCGGTCATCCATCCTGGCAACCTTGTTTTTAAAGTGTAACCCCCACATTCAACCCACTTTTCGTTCCAATTCTGGTTGCCGCTACTCTTCTTGTTCACTTCATTCGCGGCTGTCTCCTTCACCGCTCTAATTACCTCAATCACCATAGACGGCATAATCACCCGCATGACCTGTTGAACTCCCTCGACCTCAGCCTCTTTCAGTGTGGTCCTCAGACTAGCACTATCATCATCGCCTTCCAGGTGATGAATCTCAGGCTCTTCGAGTGCCATTTCAGTAGCCCTATCCATGCTTCTCGTGACATGCGGTCCAGCACCACGTCAACCATAACCTTCACCTGACAAAACCTTCGAAGATCTACCACCTGACATCCTCTAACACGCTATAAGATTCAAACACCAACACGGTCATTCAAGGGAACAGCTTAGTTTATGTCAAGTATAGTAAGTCCCTAATTATAGTGGCCATTTGTGATTAGCCACTTACTTTACTCTTCATACCCCAAGCATTACCTATCCTGACTATATAAGTATCTAAATCTACAAACAACACATAAACCACATAACATGCGCACGTAATACCGATTTACATTACGAAAATACCAAACGCAGCTACTCATACTGGCATCCCATCCCTTTCCGTCCTATTTTCAGTTTAAGTTAAGGTTTATTTTGAAAATTTACCTGTTTCACTTAAACTTTGGCTTTGATACCAACTTGTAAGGCCCCGTTCCCGGGACGCTTACAGCTAGTCAACCATTGCACATAAAACATATGATTTTCATTAACTTAACTAAAACGTTGTAGCAAAAACATTAAAATAACCATTCCATTGCATTACAAAAGCTTTTGTAGACTAAACATTGTTATCTAATTACAGAATACATGTTGCATTTTCACACAAAAGCATTACAAACATGCATGCCATCCAAAAGAGCTGAGTAGCCGCCCCGTGCCATCCTCAGCAACATTACCTGCCAACTAGAAACACATAAAAGTCAGCGTTGCTGAGTGAGTTCTAGTTTTAATAAAACATACTTTATCTTTCGCTCCAAACCGTTCTTTACTTTGCATGTGATCACACATCATACATACACATAGATAATATCATTATTATCTTCATCATTCGTTCATTAGCTTTCATTTATATGTTTATTATTACATCTCTCCTTCCATCAAAACCATGAACTTTACTCTACCGTCATGCATAAAGCTAGTACTAGGCCGAAGTCTGTCATAGACCTTCCGTCACGGCGCAAAGTAGCCTGGCCACAATAGCGAGGGTAAGTTCAGGTGTACCATTGTCATGTGCTAAACCCATCGTCATGCATAAAGTGGATAATCGGCCGAAGTCTATCATAGACCTTACCGTCACGGCGCACAGCAGCCTGGCCACAGTATCTAGGGTAAGCGACAAAGGTTCTCTACAACTGGTCAATCATAAAGAAAGACCCTGATGTGCATCCTTCTGGGGTAGCTAACCCACACACCATTGGGCTAACACCCTACATTGGGGCGTGTCCCAACATACAAGGCTTTCAAGACTTTCTTTACTTTCCATCGTTCGTTAATGCATGCATTCATTCATCAGGTTCTTTTTTCTTTATCTTCCATTTTATGTTACATAATACTTTCATTTCATTCGTTAACATTCTATGTAAAGCCAAGGGAAAAATAATCATACATAAAAATAAGGAACATCAACATATACGGTCAACATCATCATACAAGGCATCATCATGCATAACATACATCATCATACATCGTCATCATGCCCAACATAATATCTATGGCCTCAAAAGTCAACTTACATGAACCCCCGGGAATCTCCCATGTCAAAACTTACATCTGCACTTTCCCCCGAAAGTCAGTTAATAAACTATGTTCTTTTGGGCGCACAAGCCCTACTTGGGCGTATGGACACCCTTCAGTCGCAGCGCCTCCCAGGCAACTGAACATAATGCGAATGAATATTAGGCGATTGGACCCTATGCGAATGGACCTAATGCGGATGGGCACTAATGCGGATGGGCACTAATGCGGATGGGAACTAATGCGGATAGGCACTATGGGCGAATGAACTTAATGCGAATGAGTATCTAGGCGTATGGACCCTCAGTCGCACGATTCACATGCGAATGAACCTCAATCGCACGACTTACATGCGTATGGACCTCAGTCACACGACTCTCATGCGAATGGACCTCAGTCACACTCCTTTCGACCGTATGGCCTCCTGTCGCATGCCATTCGGTCGCCTAGCCCTAGCTTATGCGGAATGCAGTTCATCCCGAACCCAGTCTGCACTTTTCGGTCTCTAAACCCTCTCAAACCTTTTCTAAGCCCGAATCAACCATCCTAAACCTTAGGAATACATACCATAACACCATTCAAGCACACACAAGCCCAAAAACAAACCCCACTCGCATCACACACAAACACATACATACATGTTTAACACACACACTTCAAAAACGGGTTTTACTATGTGTTCCAGCCCCAAATCAGTAGATATCATATAAAAGAGGGGTCCTAGAACTCACCTTGAAAGCCTCTTTGAGTATAGCTTCTCACAAACCCGCTTGCCTTCGATTTTTGCACCTCGAATCCACAAAACCGAAGCTTGAAACCTCTTTTTCTCCCTCTCTTCTCTCTTGGCCGAATTTTTTGAGTGTGGGGGAGGGTGTGGGCTGTCCTCCCCTCTTAATCCCCCACTCTTCCAAACCTTCTCCTATTTTGGCAGGTTTGGTCCCTCGACTTTAGGCTTTATTTCTTTTCTTTATTTTTTCGGCTTCAAAGAATATAACCGGGTGTTATAGAATAATTCTCATTTTTGAAATCTTTTGAGTCATTAAAGAGAATTTCTACAAAAGCTTTTAGTTCTGAGTATTTCTTTTAAAGATTTATTATTTTAATTTTCAAGATATCATTTTCTAGAACTTCTTCTTCTAGTTCTTTGTTCAAGCTTTTATTAGTGACTTTTAGTTAAGATCACACAACCCATTATATTGTATTTGAAGTTCATCATATGTAACACTGGCATAATTTTTTCTATAATAAGTAGAATCTTAAGTTACCTCATTTGATTGAATCCCATAAGACAAGTTTCCTCGTTAGTGGCTTAAATTTCATCGCCATTATCACTCCAAGCACCACCAACAAATGATTTGGTATTCTTATCTTTCTTTGGTGGCTTAGGAAAATCACCAATTAAGTGGTTAGAATCACGATATTTATAGCACTTTTTTTCTTCTTGTGAAGACTTTTTATTGTTGTTTGCATATTGTTATCATTGATTTGATGGCTTTCTTACAAACTTTCATTTTCTTTTGAAATGTTTTTTAAATTCTTTCACCATCATGACTCACAACATATTCTTTTCCATCACTTATCTTGGATAATTCATCGTTATCACTTGATGATTTGGAGTGTTTGGATTTAAGATCAATTAATTTGTTCTCTCCTTACTTTTGGAGATTTCCTCATCCTTTCCCATAATAATCTCATGTATATTAAGATCTCCAATCCACATTTGCATTTGAACTTGCAAAGAAAACCCGTGTAAAAAAAGATACGGTAGAAATGGAAAGTCGGGGATGCTTTGATGGTGCAAAGAATGATGTGAAATTTGGTTACCTACTAAAGTTCAAATCAAAAATAGAACAGTCTACATGATCAAGCTCAAAGGAGCATTAGATGCAATATGCATTGCCTCCCTTGATCAATTTTGTGCATACCTTTTGGCAATTGTTGCAAAGTAAGCAAAGAGTTCTTCATTAATTGGGATTGATAATTCTATTGAAAATCTGGTATATTTCTAATGGGTTCATTTGATTTTTAAGTATGAAAATCGGTTATATGTGTAGCAGGGAATACATGTCGATCGGTCTGTTAATCTTGCCAACAAAACCGAGAAGAATCTAACCAAGTTCAACCATGAACTTGAGCAAGTTTGTACTCGATTGTTCTGTTCGTTGAGCCCATAAGCGATATAAAAAAATTTGAAACTTTGTGTTAAACGAGTGGAGATCGAAGACCATATTGCTGCAATTGGTGAAGGAGATTTCAATGACAGTGGGGAAAGGGTAGGGTTGGGGAAGAAGATGAAGTAGGGGTTCACTTAGGTGTTGTTTGTTTTTTCTGCAGGAAAACGTCTGCAGTCTGCGGACCACATCTGCAGACATCTGCAGCAGAAAAGATGGACCAAACATCTACTGTTTGCAAAAAAAAAGACTGTTTGTTTTTTTAACATCTATAAAATGCTAAAATATTTTGTAATTAAACTAAACCTATTTTTTAAACTTTAAAAAGAACTTTAACATTATTATATAAATAAAAGTCATACAAATACATTAACATATAAATAAAAGTCATACAACATTGTAATAATATTCATAAAACCATACAAATACATTTTCAAATCGTTTATTTGACATTTTGCATTAACTGTCAGCAATTTCATCTCGTAACTAAGTCATATATTCCCGATCTGATGCGGTACCATGTTCTTCAACATCATTTTCATCAACATCAACGTGCATATGACAATTTTCAAAGGACACATTGGGTTGATCGTATTGCGTAAAAAAGTCATCGTTGAGACCCTCTTTCCTTATAAAATTATGTAGCGCGAAACATACAATGGTAATGTTCCTTTATGTAACCAATGGAAATAGTGTCATCCTCTTCAATATAGGGAATCGTGTTTTCAAGACACCAAACGAACACTCAATAACGTTTCGTAGTTTTGCATGTGCATGGTTAATTTTTTCTTTATTGGTCAATGCACGACTCTTACGAAAATCTCCAACCCAATACCTAACATTACAATATGGAGCCATAAATCATCGTATGTGTGCATAAGTGTCATCACAAAGATAATATTTATCCGTAAATATATATAAATAATTAGGAAATTAAACTAAAATATAAACATTTAAAAACAATTACAATACCTGGTGGTGGTAATGGAAATAGAGTATTTGTATCTGATGATATTCTAGAATCATGTGCTACCCCTTCCCAGCCTGTTTTGTTTTTCAAATACACAAATCCGATGTATTTGACTTTCAAATTATCATAGGTTTTCTTCATTTGTTCTTTATTCAACTCAAGGCTAAACTTTTCTTTAATGACTTTTCCTAATCTATTCCAAGAGTCTTTTTACATACTCAAACATTTCCTAGCCACTCTATTTATTTCTTCAACACAAGTCTCTAATAAGCATTGTATATGCTCACTTGACCATTGATGTTTCTATCCCATTTCTATCAATCAACAAACAAACAACAACAAAAACACAATCATTAATCATAAACCAAATCACAAATCAAATCAAATACTAAACCAAATCATTAACCATAACCAAATCACCAACCAACACCACCCAAATCACTTACCATACAAACTAAAATCACTAATCAGACAAACTAAAATCACAAATCATACTACACAAATCACAAATCAAACCAAATCACTAACCATAAACCAAATCACCAACCAAACAAACCAAATCACTCACCATACAAACTAAAATCACTAATCATACAAACTAAAATCACTAATCATACTACACAAACCACAAATCAAATCAAATACTAAACCAAATCACTAAAGATAAACCAAATCACCAACCAAACAAACCAAATCACTCACCATACAAACTAAAATCACTAATCATACAATTTAATATCACAAATCTAACAAAATCATAAACCAAATAACAAATCATACTAACCAAATCACAAATCATCTTACATAAACAACAAATCAACTAAAAATTTAAACAAAATCACAAATTTAAAAAAAAACTAACCTTTAACTCTTGGGAGGGCGGCGACGGGTGGGGGGCAGTGCCAGTGGGGAAGGCGGCAAAGAGGGCGGCGGCGGGTGGAAGGGGCAGCGCTAGTGGGGAAGGTTGTGCCGGAGGAGGAAGACGGCTTGGAAGGTGGCGGCGCGAGCGGGCGGCGGGCGGAGACCGACAGGTCGACGACGGAGACAAGGATGTTTTCAGGTAGGAAAAGAGAGGAGTGGTGGGGAAGGTTGAACACAAATGAATGTCTGAAAAGGTTAGGGGTAAAGAGAAATAAGAAGAGGTTGAGAAGAGTTGAGAAGTGGTAATACCACGTCTTCTCCACACAAACATCAAGAAGACGTTTTTTAATGAAACGTCTTCCAAAAAACAAACACTTTGCCCACTCAAAACTCTTCCCGCGTCAGCGTGCTTGCAGATAAAGAGGTGGGGAAAGCTTTTGGAAAAAAAAACAAACACAAACTTAATGTTATTGTATTATATTATTATTATTATGTTTACTTTTTTATTAATAAGGGCAAAGTGATCAATTAATATAGTTAACTAGATCATTTAACGTTCGTTAAAGTAAAGGACTTAATGTATTACAAGTTTTCTAATAAAAGATGTTTTTGTAATTATTAAAGTTTAAGGACAACCTGTAATATAAACACAAAAGACAACTTATAATCTACTCTTTTCTATTATTTGAAGGTTAACTTGATAGCATATTCAAATATAAAAAGAACAACAATACATATCCTTTTCTATTAATGTGACTACATTCTCTTTTAAAGTTCTAAAAAGTAAAAAGTGAACTCTAGCTATTTTTCTAACTTGTTTTGATTAATTCTTAAACTATTTTAGTCTTATATTTGCTTTTTAATAAAAATGCTAAAATGGTCATATGATTATGTTCTATTTAAATGTTAGTGTTAGTGAAACTTAAAAATTTATAATAAATGTTATAATTTGGAGTTGTAATTTATATATATTAGATTTGGTTTTAATTTAAACAAACCAACAAGTCAAGCTTACCTTGACTTGTCAAGCTCAACTAGTTCATAAACCTAACCGATTTCAAATGAGCTTTCAAGGGTTTTTAGATTTAAAGCGCACAAGCCTTAAACTTTTGAACATCCACTTACCATCTAAGTGTCATGGTGCTATTCCTCAACTTATAAATGGTAATCTCAGTGGAAGAAACTTGATTACCACTCAATTTACAACATATATATTACCTCACCTATCCCGACCCAACCCGACCCATTACAAGTAAAACACATTTCCTAAATACCATGATCAACTGTACAAATTCCTACACGAATCCAATAAAACTTTTCTACCCTTGAAAGCATATTCGTTTTTATCACCATTCAGGCCAATATTTGAGCAGAAAACAGAAGACATCAGCACATGAATATTTCACCAAGAAGGTAGTACTCTTCCTCCAATATTATGTTCAGCCTTTTGACTTGAAACATTGGACCCAGCATTATGAAAAGAATCACATAGATCAAGAACTTCATCAGGTATTTCATCAAAATAGTCAACATGGTCAAAACTCGGATTTGGTTTCTCCAATACCCTCTTTTTTGAGCGTGCAGTGCTTGCAACAAAATCATCATCGTCCTTTGAATCATCATATGTATCTTTAATTGTGTTTCTTCTTCTCTTTACAGAATCAGAACTATTGGCACTGCTGCCATTGCCACCTGCCAGAGAATGACGCCTCTCGAAAGCATACGAATCTATGTTTATGTTTGTGACGCGTCTATTTTCAATATCGTCAGGTCGGGTCCCACCATAGTGTTCGTGTATGGTAGCCTCAATGGTTTCCAAAACTCTATCCCCATACTTGGCCACTTTCCCCCTGTGTTAAGCTTGTCATTAAAATTTGATTTACTACTAAACAAAAAGATGGGTCCATTTGGTTATATGTAGAAACATGTTCAGGTTCAAACAGGTTATTATCTTAGTACAGGTCCGGACGTCCAGTTGCCCAAACAGAATGAGTTCAACCATACCCTTTTTTTGTAAATTTTCTTATAGCTTTGAAAACTGATTTATAAGATTGCATCTAAAATTTTGGCGATTTCCAACCCAGTCAACAGTATGACTCGTTCTCCTTTCAGCAAATCTATTTTATTTGACCCATTTATGATAGCACGAAAACCATTAAACCAAATCTACAAGTCCATTTAAACAAACCGCTCATATTTTATTAGGAAAAACTTCACATAATAGTAACTAGTAAGCAAGTTTTAGAAGTGTTCCAAATAGGTCACTAATATTTTATTTGTTCCAATCAAATCACTAATATTTTTATTTGTTCCAATCATGTCACTAAAATTTTAGGAGTGTTCCAATTAGGTCACTCAAATTTTTTGCAATATTTTTTAAATTCACAATTTTTTTAAAATAATTTGGTTTGTTATAAATGTTGGTATTTTTTAAATATTTTATTTTTCTTTAAATATTTTTCTATTTATGATAGACCTAAAGGGATGACAAACCTGCTATTCAGATTAAATATATAAAATTGGAACATCAAAGTAATTTTTATGGACCTGAATGGGACAAAATATGAGTTACCTAATTAAAACAATCCTAAAACTTGATTACTATTTTACAAAGTAATCCCTTAAAATTACAAGGAGCTTACTTGCCGATGCCGTGAACTTCAAGAAGCTCGTCTTTATTTCTAGGGATCCTTTTGCTGATACTGTGGAGAGTTGAGTTCCTAAATCACGAACATATGACTATTCAGACAGTTTCTTAGTTATCAAATATGATTGACCAGTACTAAATCAGAATCCTATTATATTAAAATCCAACAATTTATTTCTTCGGAAAATTTCATAAAGATATAATCACCTCATGTGTTAAATCAATGCTTAGGGCCACTTCTATTAGCACAAAAGTGGGATTAATTGAGAATGAAATGTCAATAAATAATGAGACCTTACCCAAATATGTGGTATGCGCAGACCCCAGATTCTGCTTCCTAACAAGTTTTGTCCGAAGAATTCGCAAAGCCGAAAATAACTTGACAGAAAGATCCTGTGCAAATTTAAACAGATAAAGCAGTTAAGAGTCCATTCTGATTTAAAAAAATCCACAGAAACAATTATTGAAAAGGGAAATTTGACCCCAAAAACATTGTACCAAGTTTTCTGTTGGTTGAGGTTGAGCAGAAGCAGGAGTATCTACTTGTACAGGAGTTTTCTTTGATGATGTTAACAGGCCTCTTGCTGGGGTTGCATCATTTGTGCTAGTCTTGGATGCTTTAACAGTGGAAGGGAATCTACAAGTTAACCGGCAATATTAAATGATTGCAATATTGACTGATACTATGTTCATGTTATAAGAATATTAGATGGCAGTTTTGATACTATGTTCATGTTATAACAAAATTAGGTAGCAGTTTTAATACATTCACATTTTTTTTTATTCATGTTGTATCTCTAACAGGTTAAAAGTGTAAAATAAAATATAGCTTACAATGAAATAGGTCGAAAGTCGCTTGAAGTGTGTTTTTAGTGCATAATGGCTTCTATATTATTTTTACTCAAAAAATTAGAATATTATTCAAATAATATAATTTTGTAGCCATTTTTGCCACTATTTAAAACAAATTAGACAAAAAGTGTCTAAAATACAACTAACCTGATCCGACACATCCCCAAAAACTATCCCAACCCACCTGCCCAGCACATTTCACCACCTGGCCATTTAAAATCTTAAGATTTAGCTTGACAGTTGCTAAAAACAGGTACAAGTTATTGCAATCTTGTCATTTATTTTAAATCATGGTTATTGTTCATAATTCAACTGAAATACAATAGCTTCTTCTTACTTATTCACAGAAGGTCAAACATGTTTAAAAAGCAAAGCTACAAAAAGAGGAGATAAAAACATGTTTAAAAACAATATCAGGAGTGTGAATGGAAGGGGTGGACCTTAAAGTTATGGTCTTCTGACCTGCAAGTAAATTACCAGCCTTTTGTTCATTTACCTACAGACAACACCAAATAGAAGGCAAAATTACACCAATTAGGCACATAAAAAGTATTAATACAAATACATTTAAATGTAGTAATTATTAACTGAAATAAAAATTTCATGAAAGCAAACGGAGCAGAAAAAATAACAGCAGATAGAGATGTACCACACAGACTATAACTTACAAAAAACTAGGCAAATTGTATTTTAACTGAGCTACACTGAAATATTACTTTTTATTTAACTAATTAAACTTACTTTTAAAACAGACGATGTGGATCCATATATATCACTTTTCTTAACATCTTCCACAAGGATTTCTTCAACAACAAGATGGCGTAAAACACGTGATGCTTCCCCTTTAGCTATATGTTTTCCAGCACCATGTAAGCTTAATAAATCATGTTTGTTCCTTTTAACCTGCATTTTCACAAGTATCTAGTTAACAAGATGATTACAAACACATGAAAATGAAGTAAAATACCATTAGTGAGGATTACAATTTGGCTCATGGAACCTCTGTAGACATCCAAGATGTGAGACGTTGAGAATTGCTGTTTGACCGATTTCACTAATTCAACCTGCAGAAGAATAAGTTGATTTGGATTATTTTAAACCCTATGTGTCGAGCAAATATAGCTTGCAATAAAATAGGACAAACAAGTTAAAAGTAGCCAAAAGCATACTTCAATGCATAAAACCTTCAAAATTAATTTGAAAATCTGATTTTTATTGAAATAGTAAAAAATTCACACTTGTCACACTGATTAGTTACAGAAAATGATTTTGGGTCACCCAAACCGAGCGGTAATGACTATTTGACTCTTTACCCAACCAGCCTAACCCGTCCATTTTTGCAAGTATAACCAGATTATATCCCTATCAAACAGTGTCCAATGTTGCATGATAAGTTAAGTATAAACTGCATTAGATCCTAACCAACTGCTTCGCTATCAGAGTAACATCCTTGTTCACAAGGGTTTGAGTGTTCAAACAATTGTCACATGTTTTTCTGCAGTTGAAAGAATCAAACTTTTCACCGAAATGAACAAGCTGTAGAAAACGTCTGCAGTCAACATCATTTTCACAGTAGCTGACCTGCGGAAAAAGTGTGTATTTTCCATAAGTAGACAATACAAGTACTGTTTTACTATGATAGATGTTACAAGGACAATAGCAGCACCATTCGTAAAAGGTTTTCAGAATTTGTTTCCACCCTTCCTGAATTATGGAACTTGTACGAAGTTGTCCAGATGTGAAGGAGCTTTGATCTGCAGCCCCATAACTAAGCATATACTTGACTCGAATCTTCAATACAAAAAAGCATGCCCATCATCAGTAGGATATATAGGAATTTAAATGGTATATAAAATAAATATGTTCTGCATTACCAAATAACAGACAGCTAATTTAAGATCTAAAGATTCTAAACTGAATAAAACATCAGCAACCAATACCAAATAATATATTCAGAAATGACTTACATAATCACTATAACTGTAATACAACACACAAGAAGAATTCTGCCCATCTCTACCAGCACGCCCACACTCCTACAATGCAGTTAGATAGTATGAGCACATTATCAACTTAATCTCTCAGTTATTATTTCACAGCACAAGAGTGAAGAACTAAAATAGTAATTACCAAAAAAGTACCTGGTGGTAGCCCTCGATTGATTTTGGAAGAGAATGATGAATGACAAATCGAACATCCGGTTTGTTGATTCCTGAAATAATTGTCCAATTATTTTTGTTTACTAGAGAACTAGAGGTGGCATTTTTACCCTTAAAATATGGATGGGTGGATTAATTCAGAATATGTGACACGCTAACTATTTTATAAGTAAATCAAAGTTTGGAAAATAAAAGCTATATGGACAATCTGACCAACCCGTTCTACATGTACCAGAAAATCTTACACTTTACCAGTTATCCTACAGGTCCATTTTTCAACCTCTATATCTCAACCAACTAATAACTAGAAACTGCATCATACCCATTCCAAATGCCACAGTTGCACAGATTATATTAATTTCATCTTTACTCCACTGCTTTTGAACTGATGCACGTAGCTCAGGGTCCATAGAAGCATGGTAAAATGCTGCTTTGTGCCCATACTCCTGCAAAAAAGTATGTCTTTGTATGAGTACCAAGATTGGAAGTTCTAGTTGTTATTGCTCTTATTCTGTCATTCAAGCTTAAGTTCTAATCGTTATTACTCATATGTGAGACTGAATATAGAAACTCATATGCCAGAAATGACAATATGAGCATGTAGGGGGTCGGATAGAAGGTCAAAGGAGGTAATACTTTAGTACGAGACAAAATGGGCCAAGCCACAAACATGTAACTCAAATTTTTGGAGTTCATAAAAAAGTATTGGGTTAAACACGACTTACGAGTAGAAAACTATATTATTACCATACAAATCTAGCTTTCCTGATAAACCAAATTAGGTGGTTTTATGCATTTATGTACACTTCAGATGACATCTGACCAGTTCAACACATTAATACTCGTTTATTTCTAGCTGTATTTTTTCGGGTTAATCAGTTTGACTTGTTAAAAAACATAACCCAAATCAACCTATTTGAAGGTAAACAGGTAGAAATTAACACCTGAAATATAAACTCATTATTGGGTAAAATAACATCAAAATTCTATTCGTAGTTCACAAGACATACTACTAATGACATTCTGAAATTCCCATCAGTTAAAAAGAGAAATAAAGTAGAACACAGAACCTGCAACTTCTCAGCCACTTTTTCACAGTCCATCCTCGAAAGACAATAGATGATTCCACACTCATCAAAATGATGGTCCTTGATGAATTTATCAATATCCTCCAGACATTTTTTTGTCTTAGGATAACCGAAAATCTGCAATATTAGCATAACTAGAAAGTTAACACATTGTACAGAAGGGGTGACAATATGGATGGACCAAGCAGGTCACGGTGGTGTAAGAGGTCAAGATGGGTAAGTTTAGTACGAGTCAAAATGGGTAGGGTGAGGTTGGGCCAACAGCCCACCCACATATATTTTAGCATTCTTTAAATATCTATGGTTTTAAGTTAATGAATCTGACTACAAAATCTGTAATGCTATAATAAAAACAAGATAGTTCTTTTAGTAAAACAATTTAGGAGGTTTTATGTGCTTCAATATATTGTAGATGACCCACTCCACCCACTTGCCACTTTCCGTTTTGATTAAATCTTTTAGTTAACTCCTTTGACCCTTTGAAGATATAACATAACCCAAAGTGACTTGTTTCTATGAAAATGGGTAGATGTACCACCTTGGTACTGAATTAGTAATAATAAAGTATCTAGACTTGAATAATACCTTAAGTTTGGGCGGTTAAAACTCTGCCTAAAAATAATACAGTCAACCAGACCAAGAGCTTGCACAACATCTTCCTTAACACTGGCTGTAGCAGTTGCAGTTAAAGCCAATACTGGTATTTTTGGAAATTTTTGCTTCAAAATACCAAGACCCTGTAAACAGCACGCTTATTGTTTATAAACATAAGAATATTTCAAATATTGGTGCAATGTGCAATAACATAATGCAACTGAAGTGTCACCTGATAATCTGGCCTGAAATCATGGCCCCATTGGCTCACACAATGTGCTTCATCAATGACAATTCTATCTAGCAACTTTCTTGCATGCAGGTTTTCCAATTGTCGCAGTAAAAAATCACTTCTGCACTCACGTGCAAATAAATTTAGTAGTTAGAAATATAATAGTAGGATGGTAGGATCTCGGATGAAAGGAAATTTAGACTATATATCTTTTATATTAGACTTGCTTACAGTAGTAAAATGGTTCCTACTTATTATATAATTGTCAATAATTAAATTTTGCTCCGTACAATCAATCTAAAAGTAAATTGCTATACAGGCATAAAACACCATGAAAGATAACAAGCACTCACTTTGCCACTTTCTCGGGGGTGACGTATAGCAGCTTGTAGCTACAGTACTCTGCGCAAAGATCTCTTAGAATCTCTTGTTGCTCAGCCCATTCCATATTCGCACTTAAGTAAGCAGCAGGAATATTTGCCTAAATTGTAACCAAAGAGATGATAAAGTATCACTGAATTTATTACCCAATACAAATGAGTAAGACATGCTTACATGAAAGAAGTTTAAAATGCATACCTGCAAGAGATGCATTATTTGATCTTGGATCAGTGAAACAAGTGGTGAGATCACCAATGTTATACCAGGACAAATAAGAGCAGGAAGCTGCAATAATACCAACATTGTTCAAAACAAAAAATATAAATTCCATATATAGAAAGATCCAACAGTTATTAGAAACTAATTAGCAAAATCTACCTGATAGGTAAGGCTTTTTCCACCTCCAGTTGGCATTAAAACAAAAACATCATGTCCACTCATTGTTGCATTAATCACCTCTCTTTGGTTTGGTCTGAATGAGTGATTACCGAATACCTTCTTGTTATTAGCCTGACGTGAACCAAGGAACAATTGTCGGCCAAAAACATAGCTTTATGTTCAAATAGACGTGTGTGAAACTCGAGACAGAACTGTAGTAACGTACCCAAACCATACCACGCCAAACCAGAACCAATATGCTATGTCTGGTTCAAGGTCCAGTTTGGACCCAACCACCTCTGAACCAGTACTATATGGTCTGGTTCTCGGTTCAAATATTCTTAAGTTTTATTTTCAATTCGATACCACTTACCTCCAACTTTTTGGTCCAAGGGAAATCACGCTTACTCCAGTGTTTGTCACCTGAACCTTCAATATAATTGACTTCCACACACTTTGGAATGTATGATTCTCTCTCCACAGGAACTGAAGACATATTAATATTATTATTACCAGCTGAGGAATATGATACTGATGGTGAATTCCATCTACTAGGTCCATCTGTCTCATTATTCATGTAAAACCGATCATCAAGTCTAATGGGATCAACCCTAGAAGCAAGTGTTGGAGGACTTTCATACTGAAAAGCTCTGGTGGTGGAAGTATGTGCAGAATTAAAGTTTGATATGGATCCTTTCTCATTAACTGAACAAGATTGAAGATATTTCTCAAGCTGTTGTATTTGCTTATTCAACATTAGCCTATGATTAGAGCAATCAAACAAATATCAGGTAACATGTCTGGTAATCTTGCCCACTCGAATGCAACTAAAAGTTTAAGCAAATAAAGAGAGAGAAAAAAGAAAACTGAACACAAAATCTGTGGCATGTATATTCTCATTTTATAGCTGACTTCAACAAAAATCGAAGGCAGCAGGATGCATGAATTGGGTGAGTTGTATAATCGGTCAATAGTCAAAACAGTGTTGCAAAAATCGGCTCTAGGCGCTGATTAATCGCAAATCGAGAGTCCACCTTGGCGATTTCACTTAATCGGAGGTATTAGTCGATAATCGGTCAAAATCGGACCTAGGCAGTCTTAATCGGCCAAAAATCAGAATCTCAGGCGAATTTCCAGTAGGGTTCCAGCGAGTTCAGGCGGGATTCCAGCGACTTTCAAAAATTCCGGCCAAAACTTGAAAATTCCGGCAGAAACTTAGAAAATCCGGCCAAATATGTATATATTTATATGTAAATCTGAACTTTTTTGTAAAAATTACATACTAAAATGTGTGTATTTATATATAAAACTAAAAATTATATATGAAAATTCCAATCCAATTAATTCCGATTAATCCCTAGTCCCTATCTAGCCGCCCGACTAGCGCCTTGTTGTCAATAGCAAACGTAGCGGGCACTATAGCGCGCCACGTCGCGACAAGGTCCAGGCCCGCTATCTAGTACTTAGGGTATATAGCGACTTGCAGTGGCATTTTTTTATATTTTTATATTTTTTTTATTCTTTATTACTATAAAATTGACACAAATAGAGTATTTTAGCTAATTTTGGTGGTGTTGGCTTATATATACTACTACTTTATAGCTAAACATGTTTATTTATTGAATGTAAAACATTTCTTAAAGCTTCTACTACCTTATCACTAAACACGAAATAGCGGGCGCTATTTATCGCTATTCGCTACATAGCATATAGGTGGCTTGTCGCTATTTACCGCTATTCGCTATTGACAACTATGGACTAGCGCTAGCAATTTTTACAACATTAAGTCAAAACAGATTCAAATTTAAAGGATCATTTTTCGGGGTTCATAGTGGGCCTGGTCAGGTCTGATTGGATTGACCCACTACCACTTTTTGCGTTACATATGATTACAGAACAATATGACTACATCCATAACCTAAACCTTGAAATAAAATTAGAAGGTTATAACCATTTAATATTATTTAGGGTTACTTTTAACGCATATGAGATGAAAACACAACCCAAATCAACCTATTCATAGGTAAATGCATTGAAATTGCCATGTTTAATTCAATTAAACCTGCGGCCCTATTGTTTATTCAGGTGATGGTACTAAAACTACCTATTTCTCACTGATCAAGAAACTGAAAGTAAGGCTTTATCTTCCATTTTAAAAGGTAGAGAGGGAAGGATACCTATCTTGACGAAGTTTTTCTATTTGAATTGAATTCAGGTCAACATTGTCAAGCAGATCATTTGATAT
Source organism: Flaveria trinervia (assembly GCA_025506515.1). Lineage (NCBI taxonomy): Eukaryota > Viridiplantae > Streptophyta > Magnoliopsida > Asterales > Asteraceae > Flaveria > Flaveria trinervia. Next base: position 24,266,365 of record CM046448.1, read on the forward strand.
GGAAATGAGCGTGTCTTTCATTACTTGCAAATGGTTTGAAGCTTCAGGACAAAGTCCTAACTGAACCAATTTCAGAAGTTATTCATAAAGTATGCCACAAAATTAACATGATGACTAAACATTTAATGGCTGGAGTAACTTGCCTTAAAACCATGAGTGCAGACCACGGACAGTTCTGGAGACAAACTTATGTCATCATCTCTTGCAATGTTATTATTTACAGCTGGAGTGACAGGGATTGATGACTTTGGTGTGCCAGCTGATTGGTAGTGTTGGGAAACTATTTGATCCAAATCAAGATTCTGAAATTTGAAGTATATTGATGATGAGAAAAAGATGCTATTAGACACGATAAATGTAATTAATCACTCAATTTTATTCTGTTAAAGGACTATATTGGTATATTTAAAAGTAATCTGATAGACTAGACCCGAAACTCATCAAGTAAGAAATTGCTTAAACTAATATCTTCTTGAAACCGTTTTGTATCTAGTAGGTGATAAGGAGGCAACTTCGAATCGTTTACTTATGAATGGCTAATTTCAGTTGTGTTCTATCTCAAAAGATCAAACTTAAGAAAAAGAGCTATAAAAAGAAACAAATCAGGAGGCCTAAGAGTCTCCCAAAGTCTATTTATAATGCATACAACCTCATAAATTGTTCTATTCAATGTTTAGATTATTACTATAATATCATTACCGCAAATCATAATGAACGTTTTAATTATTTACAAATAACTGAAATAAGATAAAACTGAAACAAAAAACTGTTTCCAAGTCAACCCAACCCGAGCCAGGCTTGTACCAACCCATTTCAACACCGCATTTTTTCATCTCTACTTTTGAGTGCAGAATTACCTGGAGAATATCATCATCATCATCAATACCATGAGCATTAGTCTCCTCAATCCCTTTGAAGTGGCTTGTTTTTGCAGTGTGACAATGGCCAGACCTTGTGGTGTTATGGTATGAACTGTTCGTATTTCCACAACCAGCACCAATTGAATTTGATGCATAAGTTGCAGCTGCTGCAACCGACTGGTCATGGGCCTGGGCTCACTGTGCTGAATATTGATCTCATTTGTACTGTCTGCTTGAATTTGCCCAAACCTTTTGTTATTTACATCAGCGGAAAACTGCTGAGTAGGTCTTCTAACATCTTGAGAAAAGGCAGAACCACCGTTATAATTAGCTGGTGGCCGGCTTTTACCAGGTTTAGTGTAATTTCTAGAAGACAATTTGAGGTTGGAAAGAGCTTGCCAAGCCTGTCAAAAGTATATATTAGAATGCTCCATATCATAAGTTAATCTGTAGAAGCAATGAGAACAACTTCCACCTACGAAGAGCAAAAATAAAATCAAACCTGAAACAACATAGTTCTTTATTAATATGGTATACCAAATTTTCCTCAAGAATAACAAGGCCATGAAAGCAAAATTAAAATTTTCTTTGAAGTAAGGTATGAATTACTTATTTAGTGGACTAAATAGTGATTAAACATAAAGGAGTTAAAGAATGAGTATTAAAACATGTGAATTTTGGAAACATATTTTACCTTGTCAGCAAGTGGACTATTCGAGTTTGTGACATTTTGCAATTGGCAAGACAGCGATCTGCAACAAAGAAAAAAATAATGAAACTCCAGACTTGATATCACCAGAAAGATCAAATTTTTGATATGGTCTAATAGAGCTTGGATAGCCTGGACACATTCTAAGAGATGACAATAAAGTACTTAAAATCCAAACACTCCATCCTAGAATATATCAAATGCTCAGCTTTCTAAGTATATAACAAGTATATGGCATTAAATAGTTCATGAAACAAACAAATATGTGAAACAGATGGATACCATCACCAGGATGATGTACAGCTTATCAGAATGTAGTATATTAAAAGTTCAGTGTAAAAAGGCCAACAGATGGCGGAAACCAATTGAAGCCACAAGAGGCGGGCATAATAAGTACAAATCTACATAAAAAATGGTCAAGATAAAATTGAACAATACATATGCAATAAAATAAATCTTTAAAAAATAAGAAAAAGCATACCTTAGAGATGCTGCCATTGCTCCTTCAACACAAGGTTTTTGCGTTGGCAGGGAGAAAAGAAAACTGGATTTCAAGAATTTATCTTGGTTTGTAAAGTTCTCATGTGCTCTGCCATGTTGAAACCAGTTATCCCTCACCAGCTGTCCACATGTTTAGAACCTCCACTAAAGTTATTTCTACTGAAATTCAACCACCAGGAAACAATTAAAAACAGAAAAATAGAAAGAATTACAAAGATTAAAGCCACTAAAGTTCATACCTCATGTGGTTTGCCTCTGTCAATTGCTAACATGTTCATCTACTTACAAGTACCATCATCTTGTAATTCAACACAGGAAGCATAACCAACACCTCTGATGCCAATCAGGAAGAATCTCTATAAGAATACGACATAGATGACAAACATAAAATCGACTTAGAAGTGGGGAACTTTAAACTTCAAGCTGTTTCATCATTTTACATAGAACTAGCCAGTTTATAGATACTCAAACTGCATGAAACTGTATTTAACTTCAAGAAACTAACAACTTGAGAGGAAAAGTCACAAAAGCAGCCACTGAGCTTAACTAGCTTACCCTATGCTGGTGGTGCCATATAAATATGATCTCAAAAGATTGGCAGATGTTCAAAGCAAATTAAGTCCAAATATTGAGAAACCAGTGTTCCCTCAAGTTAGACATAGTCAAACACAGATTACAAGAATACACAAGTGTTGTCCATTTCCGAATACAATGAGCTTATTCAAACAAAAACACAACCGTAAACATTTTCCAAACAACGTTTAACTGGCATTATTTGAAATCCTCAACTACACTTATGTTAAACAACTCCAACTTAAGCAGTATAGCTTTCATCAATCCTCATGGCTTCTTTGCTGATTTGCACCAGTTAAAGTACCAATTTAACATCTAAATCAAAAGGTATCAATAACTACGATGTATACTCAATGAGCATTTCCCTGCCAAATATTGTTTTTTTGTAGCTTTGCACACACATATTTACATATATAACCACAAAATCAGCATCTAATACGTTATCATACATTAGCATTTGGGGATACTGAAGCTACCATATGCCCTAACATATACGTACGCAAATGAAAAATAAACACGATTACAGAGAAGAAACTACCACTGAAAGATCAAATTGGATGGTGAAAGCTTCGGTTAGATGATGATGAGTCAGACGGCGGCGATGGTGGTGGTGGTGGTGGTGGTGGTGGTGGTGGCGGTGGCGGTGGGTGTGGGAATGCGTGTGTTAGCGTCTCTTTGAAATCGAAGTGTGGTGCGTAATGGCGGGATGTTCAGTGGGTTATTGGGCGCGATATTCACATTTTCATTTGCGTGAAAAGATTTTATGAAGGTGTGTAATTGGTAAAAGGGTTGACATAGTCTAGCTTTTTTAATAAACTTTTAAAATAAAATTATATTATTTTTTATAAAATAAGTTTAATTTGAGGTTTGATTTATTAAGTTATATAAGCTAACTTGAAAAAGTTTATTTGAAGATATTTTTAACTTGTTTGAAAAAGTTTATTTGTGTAAAGATGTAAGTTGGTCATTTGCCCTCAAAGGTGATGGATTACTAATTAGTAGTGGGATTGCCACGTTTCTCAACGGGATTCTCTTAGTTTTAGTTTGTTTAATTGTGTAAGTGTTCGAATTGTCGTAGATATTTACACATCTTTAGTGATTCATTATTATAACGGTATGATATTATTACCAAATATATGTATTTGGTATGTTATGGTTATCAATTAAAATGAATACGCTAAAAGCATGCCGAGAAAAACGCTTAACAAATGTAAAACATTGTTATAATCAACGACACATTACTATTAAATTAGTACAAATACAATTATATAACACATACTATTAAGTGTAACTAATAAAATAACACAATAATGTTTTTGTGTTTATATCAAGTTGTTCTAATTATTATTATTATTATTATTATTATTATTATTATTATTATTATTATTATATTATTATATATTATTATTATTATCATCAATGCATGGACACAATGAGGACCGTTTGAGGGGGTTTGGTCACTTACAACACAACACACAATGAGAAGATATTGATTTAGAACACTTAACAGATCAAATGAGAAATTGATAACAAGTTACAATGATACTAAAAAACATAAGTAAATAAAAGACAAAACAAGAACAATATACACAAGTGTTTGGTTTTCAAGAATATTGTATATGCTCTCTAGTTTTTTACAAGTGTTACAGAGCATACATTAAGATACAAAGGACTAGAGATATTTTATACTACATCCTATAGCCGGTCATACTTTGAAGGCTAGCTAGATACATGATCTAGACAACAACAAAATCAATGTAAAGTTAAAAGGCAGATTGTATTTTGATTAGTGAATATGACATGCCATAGATCACATCCTAATATTTACAAAAAGGATAAAAGTATATAATGTAGAAAGAGACAGACTCAATACCTCAATGTACAGTTTATCAAAAGCATGGCATTAAGTCCTAACTCCATTAAACAATGCTTGTAAATCTCTTTATCACACAGACCTCTCATTAAACTAGTCACCATCGGATCAAGACTATAATGAAGTGCAATTGTACCAAGCCGCCTTATACCCAATCCATCATATCTCACATTAGAATTGTCAACCTATGTAACTTAAAACATGATTGCAAACATTAATCTTTTTGGCAAATTAAACTGCCATTTATTACAATTAACTACCATGTAAATTGGGAAAAAAATTGTAGTTTCTTTTGGAACTTCTCTCTTTATCATGGATCGAACTCATTCCCAACAAATTCTGCAAACTTGCTAGCGAATTCTTTGATTGCATCATCTACGTTCGCCCATTCCTCAACTCGTTCTTCTACACGCAAGTCAACACCAACTTTCCTTTTCTTCAAGTACATATGCAACCGCTCTTCCGCACCATGATTAGTAGCTTAACACAAAACAAATGAAAACATGATTAATAACACTAATCACCAAAAATGTATTGACAAAAAGGTAGACAATATTTATCAAATAGTGCACCTTGACTTTTTGGCCTCTAGAGAATGCATAATCATATAATACCTCATCTTTCTCAAAAGATAATACAACGTTCTTCATGCAATTTTTTAGCTTGATGCATCCACATTTTACCTTGCGTCTTAATCTACAAGAAGTTAAAGAACCTGTGTAAAAAGGCGATAGATTTTACCAAAAAGATGGTAAATTTTACTAAAACATGATGAAAATAGCAAAAATTGAATTTTTTTTACTTATGCATTCAAAGATTAGAGACCTTCTCGTCACACCCACACTTATAGCGAAAATACGAGGATGTAACAGACGGGATCGTCATAACACATTGTTAATTAATAGAGATGCATTAAATGATGAAAATTCAATGTGTCATGACGTCAATCGACACAAATGGAGAGTTTGTCGCAATTAATCAATTCCACGGCAAACATAGTCATACAAACGATTAAGTATAAATCCCACAACCTGGGACTAAGTGAACAAAATATGAATAACAAAGAAAGATCCAGCGTAATTGTTAGAGACATCCAATAAGTTTAACTAATGCAAATCATAGGGTTGTTGCTAAGGCATCATCCCTAGCTATCCTCAATGTCAACATATTGTTGGTGAGTTCGCAGGTTTAAGTAGTAAACATAATTGATGATGTGTAATAGTTTTGTAGGACATAGTGTAAATAGTTATAAGCAATCAATATCAGTATCACAACTAAACCTACGATATACACACAGATCTTGTCGGAGCATATTCACCCTAAGGCCCGTTCCTGGCCACTGCCAGTCCCAACTAGTATACTAACAAACAAGGGTGGGGGTGTCACCAATAGTACTATCAATACATGTGTCGGCTCCAACAGAGGAGTTAAATAGTTTTGAATAAAGAACCACACAGCTAACTCATGCATGTACTATATATTAACTCACTAACAGTAAACACAATAGTCCCAAATATATAAATAAGTTCACAACATAAAAAGGTAAGCATGCTTTTCCCCGTTTATGTTTGTAAATAATTATAATAAAACAGGGCCGCGAAACTCATCTCAAAATAGCAAAGTCCCAAAGTGCTCAGTAAGAATGTCAAATTACTATAGAACACAAAACACCAAACAGATTACTGAAGGGCCAAGTTGACCTAGTTGGGTGTAATCCTCGAAATCTAGCCCTTAATGTCCATCATGGTCCTTAATTTTGTCATTTATAAAAATTACTGAATAAATTTGAAGTATTAAGCTTGTCTTCATTTGATTCTTTAGGTTCAAATCTTGAATTTTAATTTCAATATAAATTTTCAGCATGATGACCTGATTAAGCACTTGTTTTAAATAAACTGGTTGGAGGTCGAAACGGTAATGAAAAGTTGCGTAATAGGATTCATTAGAAAGATAAGACTTTAAATTAAACTCCAGAAAAAGAAATACAGACCAACCTACCGCCCAAATTCGTCAGTTTTGACCTTCAATTTTATGTGTCGTGTTTGGAGGACCAAACGATGTCGAAACGACGCGAGACCACTTGGGTTAGTTAGAAGACTCTTTGAAATTATTTTTAGACTAAAAATTCGACCCATTTGAAGTTTTTATGACCTCAATACGACCTGCACAAGATAACCTATTTTTCTGATAGCAAACCATCCAAAATCTCAGCATTATCTATTGGATTCAAAAACTCGATTTTCAACCTTCATTGACCCGAAACCCATAAGAACGTTTAATCTAAGACCCAAAGATGACCATTACGTACGGATTTCATGAGGTTAGAATCCCAATTCAAAGATCAATGAACAATCAAGAACAAAGACACTAGGGTTTTACCGATCGATGGCTCCAACACTTGAATGCCAAGATCTTCTAAGAGTTATCATCCTAAAAATGAAAATAAAGAAGAAGTGAAGAATCTAGTATCGGATGATGAATTTCATCAAAATAAATGATAAAATAAAGATAATATCAATTTATTTATTACCGGAGATAATTGGATGAATGATTCAGATCAATACTTGTTCTTGAATGAAACAATACATCAAAATTGATGGTTTGTTGAATAAATATGATGATTTTCAATGGATTATATGAAGAACAAAAGAAATTGTTGTGGTGGTTAGGGTTTTCAAGAAGGAGGTGAATTAGGGTTGTAAAAGTGAGAAAACAAGGGGGAAAGGCCTCCTTGTTGATTCTCGGCTGATTGAGGGGAGGAGCAAGGTCCTTCGGCCCCTTGGCTCGTCACGTCCATTCTCGTGTCGTCTCATTTCTCGTGTCTTTCAAATTTTACATTTTTAAATTCTGCGCATTAAGACCGTTCCAACGAACTTTTATATGCCCTAAAAATTGGATAATTTATATTTTTGAACTAATTCAGTTTATTTACTAGACTTTAGGAAAAGTCCATGAATGTATGATTAGTTTTATTTTAACGTAAATTTTGGCGTTCTTGATTAGTCTAATGCACACGACCTTGTTTGATGGCAGCCCAATGACCATCTTAATGGCTAAACCCTAGACCTAACACTATGCCCTAGGCCCATTGATCTAAAATATTAATCAACATTAACATGATCAATCAATTAAGGTTAAGACCAAATATGACAAAATCACAATTAAAAGTCAAAGTCAAAGATCAACACACCTGTTTTGGTGACAGATGTCACAATATCCCCCAATTGAGAGAATTTTGTCCCAAAATTCAACTGGGGTTGTCAACTGCATCGCCATCCACAACCAGGTGAGGTTACTTAGTTATCTTCTCGTTCTTAGGTAAATTCAGGGCCTTTCTTTGAGTTTTGTTAGGACTGTTTCGGTATGGAGTACTAACTGATTTACGTGTATACCAAACCAAATAGTGCGGAATCCTATTTGATTGGCGATCCAATCAGTGAGAACGTAAGTATAATCAATCTAAGAATGAGTCTAAATGTTAAGAACGATTGTAGGATGATTATCTGCGATCTATGAACTTGGAACAGGTTATCTTCGGTCTCTGGACGCTAGGGTACGACTTAGTGCGTAGGGATTCGAATTGTTACGTTTTTCCACGAATTAAGTGGTATTTATAGGTTAGGGTTTTCCATTCGTGTGACTAAACCATTTGCATGGTCAGTCGTGCGATTGAAGCATGCGGTTGATCCATCCGCACGACTGAAGATTCAGTTGTGCGACTGAGTCAATCTCATGTTACACTCGTGCGACTGATCCAGTCTCCTGGTCCAGTCGTGCGACTGGTTCATTAGCATGAAGTATTCATGCGTATGGTCCATTAGCATGGTCCATTCGCATGAGAACTTCACACGATTAAGTTTAAGTACGTTTCTTAATCATTATTGACTAAGAATTATGTAAACAACCACAAACCTATATAGTTAGTTCAATATGTGTTATCACACAATAATCAATGAAATATTAACATTATAAGCATCACAAACACATTACATTTCATTCATACCCATTCTGTTACATATATGTAAGACATGAAAGAGATTTTACATTTGAGCTCCTAAACTAGGTACACATGTATCTACAAACTCCCCCTTGGACCTAGTTTACTCTATTGTCTAACATTCTTCATCAACTCTTCAAACTTTTTGTACTTCTCCTCTCTTTTAGCTCTAGCGTGTATCTCAAATGCGAAACAGAGCCTTATAACGTTTTGGAATTGGAGGGCTTGTACAATGTCTTGCGAATCATAAAACAGTGGCCACTTGTACAATGTGTATACATCATCAGCTGAAAAGTTATTTAGCCACATTGGGTCAAATACCCAAATAGTATCCATTTTGCCCTCTTTTTGTAAGACTATAACAACTTCACCTGTTCTCCAGTCATAGTACCACCACTTAAAGTGTGGAGTGAAGTCATGTGGCATTTCCCTTAAAGGGATTCTTGACATCGTGCGCGGAGGACTCCATTTCAACACTATCTTTGGTTTTCCAGTAATGGCATCAACTTCAGACCTTCTAATATACCTCTTCGGTTGTTAAGGTTTGAATTTGACCCACCTGGTGTGGTACTCTTTCTGTAATGCAACCTCAAACCAGCCTGACATTTGCCTTGGATTAGCATATAGCAACTTCAGTTTGGCCAGCTGGTTGAGCTCAAAACCTGGGAGAGTCTTCAGATCATGTGGGAATCTGAAGTACTCCATTCCCTTCTCCCTCTTGACAACATATACATTTAGATCCTCAAAATATGCCCACGCTGCTTCTTCACTTTGTAGAGCTTGGTGTAGGCACTTGGCTTTGGAGCAGCACGTTGGGCTCGGATCTTTGGAAAACAAGCTGCCCATTCAGCCTTTTTGATGTCGACATCAGCGTCTGAGGCTCGGGCTTGATCCGGATTCTTTTCCGACTCTTGCTCCATCTGATCTAGTTTCTCAAACGTATCACTGACAAGAGTGTCACCCAGATTGGGGACTGCATTTCCTTCTTTGTCAGCATACTCTGGATAATGCTCCGCTGTGATGTCTTCAATCTCTATCTCGTCCACATCATTAAGCTCGTCGTCACTAGCCACTCAACAGTAGGGGCATCTTTGACTACTTCATCCGGATTCAGCTGGAACATCTCCGTTAGTTGCTCATCAGTAAGGTCGTGAATTATTTCTCCTTCTTCAGGAGTATAACTCACAGACCTCCTAACAATCCCTTGAAAATCAAGTGTCATAGTGAATTGAGACTTGATTTGCTGTAAGGGAGCAACATCGTACTGGTCTTGCTGAGATGGTTGATCTGCTTGATTTAAACATTTAACACATCAATCATTTGTCAATAATCAAGATAGTTAAGTTAAGTACATAAGTTTAATACATGATTCAATTACACAAGATTTAAATTACATAAACGTCTAAACATTACTTTTATCTTGAATCATGTGCTCTTCTTCAATCGGGGCCGAGGACGAGGCACCCTGATCCTGAGTCTTCTTGGTTCGCCTCTCTCTAGCTTGTGTGGCCCCTAATGCAGCCGCATCGCCTCCTTCCTCCTTATCATCCTCATCCTTTCCTTCATCACCTCCTTCGTCTGTCTCATCCTCATCATCATCCTTATCATCCTCATCCTCATCATCATCATCTTCTCTGATCTTCAGAGGCTCATCTTTTGATCCCTTTAGCTTGAGCATGATAGACCTGTTAGATGTCTCCAACTCCTCAATCTGCTTTGCTGATTGGACTTTATGCTTCTTGAGTTGGGCAATTTCCTGAGCCTGCTGGGAGATCTGCTGTGATTGGGCTACAGTTAGCTCCACCAGCTGGTGTAGCTGAGCAGTCTTCTCATCATCAGCTGCCAACAGCTTCAGCACCATACGATTTAGTGCTGATAGCTGTTCCTCTACCCCACTAGGAGGTAGAGATGATCCTGTGGGGAATGATGGGTGGAATGATGGTCCTTCTTTATGGCGGGTGGTGGTAGTGGTGGAAGTGGTGAAGATGGGTGGTGGTATTTGAGTGGATGTAGTGGTAGTAGTGGTGGTGGCTGAGGTAGTTGTAGGTGGAGGTGTGGTGGAAATGGTGGGTGGTGGAGTAGTAGTGGTGGTGGTGAGGTAGTGGTAGTGGTGGTGGAAGTGGTGGCAGTGGGGGAAGAGGTTGTGATCATCATGTACCTCCATCTCTTGGGCTTCATCCCGTGGGGCTGAGCCATCCTCTTTTTCCTCAAACCCCTCGAGGAGGATGCTCCCCCTGGGATATTGGACCGAGCTGGGGTGTAGGTAGGATCAGTCATAGTCTCCCCAGACTTGCCCGGGCGTCCACCTACCGCCTGAATCCCTCTTTCGGTGGCAACAACCTTGCTGCCCACCGTACGAGTCAGTAGCTCCTCATCCTCCTCCTCAGGAGGACAAAAATCCTGATGGAAACCAACTGTGATAGCATCTTCATGAGTGTGTGGTTGAGGTGTAACATCTGTAGTGGTGGCCCTAGATGAAGTGGGGCAGATTCTCCACCATCACCACTGCCATCATCATTTGACTCATCAGCGGAGAGCACAATCTGCTCAGTATCTGAGTCGCTGTCATCATGGCGCCACTTCCTTCGTGACGGCGCCACATAGTCCTCACGGGCTAGATGCCCGAACAGCCGCCTGACAGAGGGTTCACCTGCTTCCCCCTATACACCTTCATCCTGTCCAAGGTGGTATCGTCAATCACCTCGAGCACCACGGCGTCCTCCTTCTCCTTTGGCAGTGAAGGGAGATTTTGGTCTATAATCATCTGCATGAAGTGAGGGTACATGCAAAATCCCTCCTTGCCCTTCGCCTCGATGTTCTCCACCAGGTAGGTGAAGATCATCCTAGAGAAGCTGAATGGATGGTTCAGCACCAATGCCACGTAGGCGTTCTGAATCTGATCTAATAGCTCATCGAAGCCTTCCTTCCTAGAGGCAATGCACTTGAGCAACACATGGGCCAAGTACTTAAATTGGGGGCACATGTTACTCTTGTTGAGCACACCTGCGTTGATATCCCACGAGTACTTGGCCCGCAGAAAACAACCTCGTACTGTCAGTGGGTGTAATCGGTAGGGCAGTCAACATCGTCCCCAAACTCTAATATGGTCATGAGATCGTCCTCAGTGATCTCTATAGCCTAACCAAGATAGAGCTCCTAATACGGTGGGGCTCTAAGGTCCTGTCGACAATCGCGCCTTCCCAGAAGGCCTGCTGAACTGAGCGGTATGGTGTGCATGGAGTCGATATGGCACGAAAGATCCTTGATCTCCGTAGGAAAGTAATAATGCCCAAGAAGTCAGCTGCATTCCGGTAAGTCAGATCCAGATGAGCACAGATGTTGTGCTTCGTGCTCATAGTCCAATGATTATCCATCTGTTACACAATGCAAATAAACGTTAGTGTGTGTCAATAAGTAACAATTCGATTCATTTGAACTTGAAGTTTTATGTTCTGTGGTGCGAATGAACTGTGCGACTGAGTTTTACTCATGCGATTGAGCTCTTACGTACGACTGAGCATACGACTGGGATCAGTCGTATGCTATCTCATGCGGTTACACCAGTCGTGCGACTGAACACATACACATGGTACAATAGTGCGATTGAGCCATTCGCCCAGCTCAGTCATGCGATTGAAGTTCATCAGGGTGTCTATTCGCCTGACAGACTGTTTGTTCAATTCAAATTCAAATTTTGAGCAAAACTTAATGTTAGACGTCGTGGTTTGGCTCATTAGTCTCGCAAATGACCGATATAACACCTAATAACCTTTAATTTCACAATGTACTTAGTTTTATTAGTTTCTTAGGCAAACTAAGTCTCGGTTCTGTTTAGGGCTTAAATTCAATCATTTAGGGCACAAATCGATGGACATTTGAGTGGATTGCACCGCACTTTACCTGTATAATCACTGGTAATTGTCTGAACACAACAATTTGTAGTCTAGAATGGTCAAATGAAAATCGAGCAGAGTAACAGTAGAGTCGTGTAATTTGGGGGCGATTTGGGAGTGATGAACGACTGTGACCGACTCCCCTCCTTTTATACTAGGGTTTCCTTCAGTCGTGCAACTGAGCCCAGTCGCATAATTGATTCGTGCGACTGAGAATCAATCGTGCGATTGGCACAGTCGGTCACCTTTAGTCGTGTGACTAGATGTCAGTCGTGCGACTATATGTCAGTCGTGCGACTGTGTCATTCGATCACCTCCATTCATGCGATTGGTTCATTTTATGAACCAATCGTGTGAGATTACTCATGCTGATGGTCCAATCGCATGTTTGGGCCATGCGTGTGGTTTAGTCGTGCAATTGGGCTAATACAGATGGTCCAATTGTACGGCTGGTCCATACTCATGGTCCAGTCATGCCAATGGGCTCATACGGATGGTCCAATCGTACGGCTGGTCCATACTCGTGGTCCAGTCGTGCGAATGGCCTCATACTTATGATTTTGACTTTATGACCATTTGACACTTAACCCTTTTAACTATGGATAAAACATATCGAGCATTCTATCATCACAAACATGACCATTTGAACTTTGAGAACTTTTGATCACCTCAGACGTGATCCTTTTAACATTGGAAAACCCGTTTGGTCACCTCAAACATGACCCATTTTAGTGAGTAATTCCAGACAGAATTCCAATGCATAGTCCGACATTTAACAACTAAACTGGAAAAATTAAACAAAAGAAACAACTAGAACTAAAAGACAAAATTAAAACACATTTTTATAAAATTTTGTGTGAGGTGGAAATCCTAAGATAGATATCTAACAGATTTATTTCTCGAACAGACAGCTTCAAGTTATTTTGACCATAAGTGGAACGATTCATTATGGAATTATACAGGTAAATCGAATCATTCGGGACATGTTACCAAAACCCTTTGATGCGAGATTCTTGTTTTCATCAAGAGTCATTAGCAAATCTAGGAAATCATACTAGTACCACAAGATGCACACAGTGGTATTGACTTTCAAGAGTTGCAGTCACGATGATTGTTAGTATACTTATCCTCTTAAATCCATACATAGACTTTTGACAAAGATTGGTGATGATTTAAGGTTTAATTATTTCAACAAGCATTTGTGGATCCCACGCTTATATGGTAATCAACATTCCTCAGGAGATTTTTGAGCGGTCTACGGGTAGTATTCAAGAAGAAACTATTCTAGAGCTTTCAAAGAGATGCTATGCCTCAGGTCAGTGCCACCGCATAGTAGAGAGGCGCAAACACCAATGAATTCTAGAATATTTAGGTTATGCTTATCCTCAGGTTGGTGCCACTGCATAGCAGAGAGACACACACCCTATCTTCTTTTTTGAGCAATTTTATTCTTTTTGCACAGATCGCACCAACAACATAGGTTATTAGCTGGATTGCTTTTTTGCATTTTCATCATGTGCTTTGCTCATTTTATGGTCATCCGCATACATTTGTGGCGTTTATTTTGCTCGTCCCCCTTATTGGAACTTTGTTGATTGTGTTAACCATGGATAATATGATAACCCACAGCTTGTTGAACAACTTTGTTTGAACTTGACATCACCAACGAGGTCTACTTATCTATTGTGTTGAATCTACCGACACATCTGTAGAGATTAATGAAGAGGCTGATGCAACCTAAACATCTTAAGTCTTTCCTGCATACTGCACAAGTGCATTATAGAAAAAGCTTAGGAAGTTTTACACATGAAACTTTTAAATACTCTAAGTGTGAAATCTTCCGAAGCCAAGACCAATATCTTCCGAAGCCAAACATGAAGTCTTCTGAAGCCTTAGAGACAAAGTCTTCCGAAGCTTCAAGTTCATGAAGACAGATTTCTTCCGAAGACTTTTAGTAACATGCTTTATCTGATGTACTGTTCCATAAAGCTGCACACCTTTCCGCTGCACCTCTACAAGTCACCAACTTGCATGAGTTGGTGAAAAGGTCCATACTTTTGGTAACTTTACATTGAGGTCTTAAGTCTGTAACTTTTTACTTATGTACTTATCCTTTTTGTAATAGATAAGGATGTGAGCTATGGCATGTCATAGTCACAAGTCAAAAGGCAATCTACCTTTTGACTCTACAATTGATTTTGTTTGTGTCTAGTCATTGTATCCAACTGGCTTTCAAAGTATAGCCGGCTATAGGATGTAGTATAAGTATCTCATGTTCTTGTATCTTTTAAATATGCTTTGTAACACTTGTAATAGAACATAGAGAAGGCAATATACTGCATTCTTGAAAACCATGCACTTGTGTTCTTTGTGTTCTGTCTCTTACTTTACTTGTGTTCTTAGTATCTCAACACTTGGTTAATCCAGTTTACTATTTGATTAAAGTTTAGTTAATCTCCTCTTTGTGTTGTTGTGTTGTAACTAACCCTTCAACGATCCTGCATTTGGTATCAGAGCTTTTCAGGCTCTTGATATAAGATCTCACCATCTTAAGATCCCTCACACACACAAATACTAAACTATTCAAATGGCAGCCATTTCCAAAACTGATATGGAAACTGGAACCATGAACAAGTCCCCACTGATCACTCTTGATGAGTTTGATACCTAGTGTTTAAGAATGGAAGTTTCATTAGGTCTCTTGATTCAAGAATGTGGGAGTCTATTGAGAATGGACCTTTCATACCCAGCACCCCTTCTGCTACTGATGCTGGTATGATCCCCAAAGATGTGGCTAACTACTCTGATGAAGATAGGAAGAGAGTAGAGATAGACAGAAAAGCCATGACAGCTCTTCAAACTGCCCTTCCAAACTCTATATACAGAGGTTTCAAGAAGTGCAAAACAGCCAAGCAGCTGTGGGATGCATTGAAACTGATGTATGAGGGTTCTTCTGAAGCCAAGGAGAACAAGAAGGATCTCCTGAAGCAACAATTTGAAAACTTCACCTTCAAAACAGGTGAAACCAGGACTCAACAGTATTTTAGGTATGTTGAGATTGTGGATACCCTAGTGGATGGAGGAGTTTCTCTTGAAAACAGAGACATTGTAAGGAAGTTCATGTCCTCACTTCCTAGGCAATGGACACACTACTGTGTGGTGATCAAGAGAACTGAAAATCTTAAAACTCTTACTCTAACAGAGTTATATGGGATTCTTAGTGGCTACCAGATGGAGATGAACATGCAAGGTTCATCTGGCAACTCCAATAATCAAATAGGTTCAGCCCTACATATGATTGAAAGGGATAGCATAGAACCCAAACATCATCTCTTATGCTACCCTGACAATTCACCAAAGGGTCCTTTCATCACCTTCCCAAAGACACCAAGGGAGAACTACACTCAAGGAAGCCCATTCCAAGAGACAAGCTCTTCTCAAGCTTTTGTGTCTTCTGATGAAAGCTGTGGCAACTCTCTTTTCACTCTTGAAGACCTGGACTGTATTCATCCAGATGATCTAGAGTATATGGAAATAGTCCAGCAGATGGCTCTTCTCACTCATAGAGCCAAGAAGTTCTACAAAAGAACTGGAAGGAAGTTTCCAAGCAATGAAACCAGTGGAAAGTTTGGACTAGACAAAGGCAAAGTCAAGTGTTACAACTGTAACTTGATGGGCCACTTTGCCAGAGAGTGTAAGGCACCTAGAACAAATGGTGGCCAAACACAATCCAGACCAAACTACACTGACAAAGCTCTCCATAATGAGAAGTCAAAGCAGCAAGTTGCTGTTGCTATTGCTGTTGAAGAAGAAGGCTTTGATTGGAGCTTCTAGGTGGCAGATGCTTCTCCCAACCAAGCACTAATGGCTGATCATGATGATGCCAAGGTATTAGAACCTCTCTATACTCCTGAATGCATTGCTAAAGTTAACAGGTACAGGTCCTACAACTTGGAACTGAGATCTGACCTTGAGTCCTTAAACTTTTAAAATCTGATTTTAGAAAGTCTGAAAATGATAATAAGCTAAAAATAGAGGACTTAGAGAAAACCATTTTAGTTCTAAAACACGAACACAGATTTTAGGACTCAGATCAAAGATCTCATAACCAAGTTAACTACTGAGTGCCAGGCTAAGCTTGTGATTAGCAAAGCCAGGGCAGAAAAGAGTGTTCTTGAAGAACTGCAGGGACAACTGAAGACAGACAGAAATGTCTGGATCATAGAGAGTGCCTGTTCCAGACACATGACAGGCAATAGGTCACTACTCCAGAACTTTAAAAGGATTGATGGAGGACCAGTTGCTTTTGGAGGAGATGAATGTGGCTACATTTCTGGATGGGGCAAGGTCACAAATGGTAAGCTCAGCATAGAAAAGGTAAACTTTGTTAAGGAGCTTGGATACAATCTTCTGAGTGTATCTCAATTTTGTGATCAGAGTCATAACATGCTCTTTACTGAGCATGAGTGCATTGTTCTTAAGCCTGGTGTGGTCATTCCTCATGAGCATATACTGCTTAGAGCCCCCAGGAAAGGAAACATGTACAAGATGGATTTGCAAGAAACCTCTCCCTCTGGAGAAGTTTCATGCTTTCTGTCTAAAGCCAATAGTGATGAGTCTTTCCTATGGAATAAAAGAATGTGCCATGTAAACTTTAAGAACATGAATAAATTAATTAAGCATGATTTGGTAACTGGAATGCCAAAGAAAGAGTTTACAAGTGATGACCACTGTGTTGCATGCCTGAAAGGGAAGCAGCATAAGGTATCTCACAAGCCTATGGAAAAGAACTCCATCACTACACCCCTACACTTGTTACATATAGATCTCTTTGGCCCTACCAGTGTAATGAGTTTAGGAAGGACCTTATATTGTCTAGTGATCATAAATGACTTTACAAGATTCACTTGGGTTTTCTTCCTTAGAACTAAGGATGAAACTCCTAAGATTCTGAAGAATTTCATCTTAAAGATTGAGAATCAGTCTGATCACAAGGTCAAAATTATAAGATGTGATTAAGGAACTGAATTTAAGAACCATGTTGTCTGACTCTAAACTGCCCATCACCTTCTGGGCAGAGGCAGTCAACACTACCTGCTATGTGCAGAACAAAGTTTTAGTAGTTAAGACTCATGGCAAGACTCCTTATGAACTTTGACACAAGAGGAAACCTTTCATTGGTTTTCTTAGGTCATTTGGATGTCCTTGCACCATCTTGAATACCAAAGATCAAATTGCCAAGTTTGCTGAGAAATAAGATGATGGACACTTTATTGGATACTCTTCCCAAGCTAAGGCTTATAGAGTGTACAATCTCAGAACTAGAATTGTTGAGGAGTCAGCCAATGTGACTTTCAATGAACACACACCCTGTGTTGCTGGTTCTGGTCCAGATTGGTTGTTTGATCTTGATTTGGTTACCAACTGTTTTAACAAATCTTGTGAGAATGTTTCAGGATCTGCATCAAATTTAAATACAGATGATCCTAATCCAAGATTTGAGCTAGGAAGATCCTCAAGTCAAATATCTTCAGCTCCAGTTGAAACCACTTCTACAAATGAGGTTTCTGTCAGTGCAACAATGACAAACTCAGCTGATACATCTAGTATGCCTTCAAATTCCAGCTCAGAGGCTCTACAACTAGATAAGAACACCTCAACTATGGAAGATAACAATGGTGGTGGTGACAGTAACCAAGAATTTCTTGATGCCACTAATCACACCATTGATGAGAACATCAATGATGTCGCACACTACTTGTGTTGGACCAAAAGAACCAATGAGCCAGATCAGAAAACCTTTAAGTCCCATAGACATCAAAACAACTAAAGTGGTCTACAATAGCTGAAGACAAAGTCTGAAGACAACTGCTGAAGACAAAGTCTAAAGACAAAGTCTGAAGACAAAGTCTGAAGACAACAGCTGAAGACAATGTCTGAAGACAAAGTCTGAAGACAAAGTCTGAAGACCAAGTTCTCAGAAGTTGTCACAACAGCTGAAGTAGTTCTTTTCAGTAGTTGTGATGGTTTACTTTTCAGTAGTTTGTAATCAGTAGTTTTATTTTATGTAAAACATCTGAAGTGTTTATATTTCAAATGTTATAACTTCAGTAGTTGTAATGTTAGCTTGTACTTAGCTTTTTGTGAAGGTGTCCTCAGTTGTTGTGGACATCTTTAGTAGTTTAGTTTACTTTCAGTTGTTTGTATAATTCAGTTAGCTGTCACTATCAAGTGACGTCAGCTGATGTCACATTCCTTTATAAAAGGAATGTTGACCTAATTTCTTTAAAGGAAAGCGTGTGCGTGAATGAAAACATTCTCTTTGCAGAAAACTTTCTCTCTCTATAACCGTCACTGTTTGATTGAATATTCATATTATTCTTGCTTAAATTTCATCTAATTCTTGTGCTATTCCGCTGTAAATCTTAATCTAATTGATCAAACTAGATCCCGATCCTTTCAAATGGTATCAAAGCTGGTTAATCATTGATCGATTTAACAATTGATCATTGAAACTGCTCTTTTGATATCTAAGTTTGATGAATTAGCAAATTTGCAAGAATTGGTTATAAAGTTTGATTTTCTGTTGCTTCCGGTGAATTAATTTGAGATTCCTCTTGTTTCAAACTATGTTGTTGAGTTTTTGAGCTAGATCTGTTAAAATCTCATTGAACCTGTTTGAATTGGTGAAAATGGCTACATCAATCAATGATCCTCACAATACTGGCTCCTCAACAAAGCCTCCGATGCTTGTTAGGAGTGAGTATAACATATGGCAACACTGAATGCTCCATCACTTGTCTGTCAACAGTTCAGGTTGTTGGAAATCTATGGTTCATGGACCATATAAGCCTATGGTGAGTAATCCAAAAACCAATGAGATGGTTCCGAAGAAGAAAGAGCAATACTCAGATGAAGATCTGAAATTGTTTGAATTGATGCTAAAGCCCATGGAATTCTGGCCATGGCACTGCCTAATGAAATCTATTCTGGACTTATGCATCATGAAACTGCTCATGACCTATGGGTTGCTCTGAAAGAACAATTTGGAGGAACTGATGAGTCTTGGCAAACAATAAAGAGATCTTTGCTCAACAATATGAGACATTCTCTCATAGAAAGGGTGAGTCACTGACTCAACATTTGAGCGATTTTCCTGTTTGATATATGAGTTGAAAATGGTTAAACATGAATATACAAACAGTCAGATGAGCAAGAGATTCCTCAGATCCCTGCCTGAGAGATAGGACACATATACTATTGTCCTACGCTCCAGTGCAAATCTGGACAATCTATCTCTCACCAAACTTCATGGGAACTGTTAACATTTGAAAGAGAGATAGAACAGAAAAGGAAACTGGCTTCATCTGGGAAGCTCACTGATGATTTTGTACCAGGGAATACTGCTCTGGTCGGTCATGAGTTAGAATATACTGCATCAAAAAGTTCTTATGATGAGCATATAGATTTCTCTTCAAACAGTGGAGATCCTGCTTTTGTTGGTGTTGATAGTAATTCAGGGTGTAGTAGTGATAATTTGTGCTTTTTGATCGATGATTTGAAAGGAATTGCTGATGATGATCCGGAAGAGATGGATATTTTGAGCCAAATGGCATTAATCAATATCAGATCTCAAAAATTTTACAAAAGGACAGGTAGAAAATTTCCTGGTCTCTCTGGAAAAACCAAAGTTGGTTTTGACATAAGCAAGTTGAGATGTCACAAGTGCCATAGACTTGGACATTTTGCAAGGGAGTGTAGATCATCTGGATCTAACTCTTCTGCACCCTTTGTATGTGGAAAAGCAGTACTCCCTTCCAGTCAAGTGTGTGAGGAGTGATAATGGCACAGAATTTAGAAACCACACACTTGATGAATTCTATTTATCTAAGGGAATCAAGAGGCAGTATAGCATTCCAAGAACTCCTGAACAAAATGGAGTGGTGGAGAGAAAGAACAGGACCCTTATTAAAGCCGCAAGGTCAATGTTGGTTGATTCTAGTTTGCCACTAACCTTTTGGGCTGAAGCTGGCAACACAACTTGCTATGTGCAAAATAGAGTGTTAGTAAATCAGAGGTTGATGAAGACTCCTTATGAAGTGTTACATCATTTGGCTCCTCTGATTTCCTTTTTTAGAGCATTTAGGTGTCCCTGTTACATTCTTAACACAAGGATCCACTTCAGAAGTTTGAATCAAAGGTGGATGCAGGGTACTTTGTTGGGTATTCATCTACTTGCAAGGCATACAGAGTTTTTAATTGCAGAACAAAGATTGTTGAAGAAACCTTGCATGCAAAGTTTAATGAATCTCCAAAGGACAAAATTCCTCAAAACCCTGTGGAGTTATTTGATTTGGACATACTACAATATGTTCCTTATCAGCCTCCAGTTGTTGCAGATTCTGTGAATCCATCATCTCCTGCAACTAGTCATCCATCTGATGGTACAATTGCAAGGTTTAGTGATCACCTGCCTGAGTCTACTAACCTTGATGTTCCTGTAGCTTCAGCAGTTCCATCCACAACAAATGCTGATGAGATCTTTGATTCCTCTACTTCATTTGAATTGCCATCTCATTCTAGGTTTCAAGAGTCTGGATCAACATCTGTTGCTGCTGAATCTCCTACAAACACTTGCACAGATCTTATTGAGTACCAAGAACTGAAGAATCACCCCATGTCTCAAATCATTGGTGACATCAATGCTGGTGTCTCAACTAGAAGTCAATTGTCCAATTTCTTCTTTTATGCTCTCTTCATCAGTTAGCAAGAGCCAAAGAACTATCATATTGCATTAAGAGACAATGGATAGGTTGAAGCTATGCAACTTGAGCTTCTTCAGTTTCAAAAGCAGCAAGTGTGGGAACTGGTTTCTCTACCCCAAGGTAAGTGTGCAATAGGCACTAAATGGGTGTTTAGGAATAAAACTAATGAAAAAGGCCAAATTGTCAAGAAAAGGCCAGACTGGTTGTACAGGGGTTTTCACAAGAAGAAGGTATTGATTATGATGAAACCTTTGCCCCTGTAGCCAGACTGGAGGCAATCAGATTGTTCTTAGCTTATTCTGCTTTCCATAATCTTAAAGTTTTTCAAATGGATGTCAAAAGTGCATTCTTATTTGGTAAAATAAAAGAAGAAGTTTATGTGTGTCAACCACCGGTTTTGAAGATCATAAACATCCAGATTGGGTGTATAAGCTTGATAAGGCTCTTTATGGGCTAAAACAAGCTCCCAGAGCCTGGTATGAAACACTGTCTAACTTTCTTCTTCAAAATAATTTCACTAGAGGCTCCATAGATAAAACTTTGTTCATTAAGAAAGTAGGCATGCATAAGCTCCTTCTTCAAATTTATGTAGATGATATTATTTTTGCATCCTCTGATCCACAGTTGTGTGATCCCTTTACTGAGTTGATGCAACAAAAGTTTGAAATGAGTGCCATGGGAGAATTACAGTTCTTTCTCGGGTTGCAAATCAAACAAATGGCTGATGGAACTTTCATTGATCAGTCAAAATATACAAAGGATTTATTGAAAAAGTTTGATTTACAAAACTTTAAGCCCTGTTCTACTCCCATGTGCAGCACCATACAACTGGATGCTGATCAGAATGGTAAAGCAGTTGATAAAACTCCTTACAGATGTATGATTGGTTTCTTGATGTACCTTACAGCTTCTAGACCAGACATTATGTTTGCAACTTGTGTTTGTGCTAGATTTCAGGCTGCACCTAAAGTATCCCATATGATTGCAGTCAAAAGGATCTTTAGATATTTGCAAGGAACTCAATCTCTAGGACTTTGTTATTACACTGGGCACTCTTGCAAAGTAGTTGCTTTCTCTGATAGTGACTATGCAGGGTGTAAATTAACCAGAAAATCAACCTCTGGTGGATGCCAATTTCTAGGCAATTGTTTAGTTTCTTGGCAGAGTAAGAAACAAACTTCAGTTGCTACATCTACTGCTGAAGTAGAGTACATTGCTGCTGCAAGTTGTACATCTCAGGTACTCTGGCTTCAGAATCAATTACTGGATTATGACATTATAGAGACTAAGACTCCTTTATTAATGGACAGTGCTTCAGCTCTTTGTATTGTTAAGAATCCTGTCCAGCATTCTAGGACCAAACATATTGAGATCAGACATCATTTTATCAGGGATTGTTATGAAAAAGGTCTGATTGATTGAAAGTTTGTTCCTAGTGCTGATGAGCTTGCAGATATATTTACTAAGCCTTTGGACAGTGCAACTTTCCAAAATCTAGTGCTAAGGCTTGGTATGCTGCAGCTTGAATGATTTGACAACTACTGATGATCTCATTTCACAAGTACTGATGAGCATTAGTATACAGCTGTCAAAAATAAGTACTGATAAGTTATTTTATCTTTAGTAGTTTTCATACTATTGAAGACTAAATTACTTAAAAGTACTGAAGTACTTTATTTGTTGAAAAGTACTAATGTAGTTACAACTACTGATGTGGTTACAACTACTGATGTCTGTTCTAACAGATAAGTACTGATGACCAATGAAACATCTGAAAATCAGATAATCTGTTAAGTAAGTGTTAAGGTCAAATGAAACAACTGAGATCTGTGAATTGACGACCACAACTGATGAGCAATTTTACTCTTCAGTTGTTTCAAACAACTGCTGTTTCATTTCAAAACAACTGAAGCCAAAACCAAGTCTTCAGTAGTTTCAAACTACTGATGCCTAACACCAAGTCTTTAGTTTTACAACATCTGAAAGTTAAAACCATGTCTTCAGTCATTTTCTAACAACTGATGACTAACACCAAAACTTTTAGTTGTTTTCTTTCAGCGTTTCATAACCTATAAATACCTAACCCTAACTTCAAACTTTTCATAAGTCGTTTTACAAACGTTCATCTTCCATTAATGGCGACCATGCAAATAAAACCATGACACAACTATGTTGCCTACTTCACAAAATCGGCCTTTTGGACTAAGTTTGATGCTGCCATTGATCTGATGGTTGATTCCCCGTATCAAACTGCTTTTCTTCTGAATCCAACCATCTATCCCGATACCCTTCGCCATTCTGGACAAATGTCTGCCAGGATCAGAGATCTCAAGTTTGATGGATTAGAGTGTAACGCAGGGAATAGAACAAGAATTAGACAAATTATAGCAAGAATTTGATATACGTATGCATTAAGAACAAATACGGTTGTAAAGAGAGAATATATTTCTGTGAAAAGGAATGTTTCAATAATATCAAATGTTTCTGCTCAATCATTCACCAATTACAATAGGGTTGACACTCCTTATATAGAGTGCAATCACTGCTGATATCACGGGATAGTGACATCTGGCAGATTTGTTACAAAAATACTAAAACTTAACAAACTACTGAAATGTTCACAACTACTGAGAACATATCAGAGTGCTAAGTATAACATAAAACTACTGATACGAAACTACTGAAACTACAACGACTGAAGAACAAGTTCTTCAGTCGTTTTACAAAACTGCTAAAAACAAAAACATAAAACTACTGAAAGAAAACCGTCACAACTACTGAAGAAGACCTCTTCAGCTGTTGTGACAACGTCTGATACTTGGTCTTCAGCACTTGTGTCTTCATACTTTGTCTTCAGCACTTGTGTCTTCAGACTTTGTCTTAAGTACTTGTGTCTTCAGACTTTGTCTTCAGCACTTGTGTCTTCAGACTTTGTCTTCAGTACTTGTGTTCAGACTTTGTCTTCAGCACTTGTGTCTTTAGTACTTGTGTTCAGACTTTGTCTTCAGCACTTGTGTCTTCAGACTTTGTCTTCAGTACTTGTGTTCAGACTTTGTCTTCAGCACTTGTGTTCAGACTTTGTCTTCAGCACTTGTCTTCAGACTTTGTCTTCAACACTTATGTTCAGACTTTGTCTTCAGCACTTGTCTTCAGACTTTGTCTTCAGCACTTGTCTTCAGACTTTGTCTTCAGCACTTGTCTTCAGACTTTGTCTTCAGCTGTTGTGGACTTCAGCAGTTGTGACGTCTGTGGGACTTAAGATTTTTCTGATCCGGCTTATTGGTTCTTTTAGTCCAACAAACTCCCCTTGAACCAATGCAGCCAAAACCTTAACTTTATTGAGGTCCCACTTATTGTTGGCAGTAAGATTGGTCTTTTCCCTTCTTGATCAGCTAAGAAGATGACCCAATTAAGCACTGGCCTGGGAATAAATTTCTGAAATTTGGTTGGCATAGTATGGATAGGAGCCCTGACTTTGGGGAACTGGACACAGGGCTGTGGTCCTATCCATGAAATCTACTTCCCATGTATAAGACTGTAGGATTCTCTGGTGTATGCTCTAAGAAACATAATTTGTTCTTCCATGGTAAGATTTTCAGCTCCACCATCAAACAATCCTTCACGCCCATACAGCTCTGAAATGTACTTAGCCTGTTTGCCATTTTTGAGCTCAACTGTTGTGATCTCTGTATGCAAACTCATCTGGGTGAGTCCCTTCAAGTAACAGACTGAGCTTATTTTGTTTGAAGTTCTCAAGCCTCTTGTAGACTAACCCCTTTTTAATCACTCTGTTCTCTAACATCTTTTGGGGTGGCTGTTTAGTTTCATAGGCCTTCTTGAAATCTTCAACAATTTCCCAGGGTGATACTACAAGGACCACTATGATCTCTTCATCTACGATCCTTTTTACTTGGCCCTTGTATCTCGAAGGAATGTCTTTCTTCACAATTCTGTGAGCCACCCTAAGATCAGGCCATATTCTCACCTTTTCCTTTTGATATTGAAATGTGTTAGCAAGGGTGTACAATCTCAGAGCTTCTTTCTTCATGCTGATTATTGAGGAAGAAGCAGCATAAGTTTTGTCTATGCTTTTCAGCATCTCATCATCATGAAGCTTTTGCTACTGTTCTTCTTCTATCTTTACTCTCACAGCTTCCATCTGTGAGGTGGGAGTGATGGGCATAGGTTTGGCTTTAGGCAAAGTTAGGACTGCAGAAAGAGGCAGCCTATCTTCTTCCTCATCATCCTCTTCTTCTTCTTCTTCTAGCCTCAACACCCTTCTTTTCTTCTTCTTGGGTGCATCATCGGCTGTTGGTTTTGAGGGTAAAGGAGTTTGTTTAGTGGGTTGTGGTAGTGGTGATTTTGAAGTGGGAGGTTTTGCAGGTTGTTCTAGCATTCTTGTAGTGAGTGAGGCTTTTGAGTGTTTTGCTAGTTCCTTTCTGTTCCCAGCACCTGCCTCATTTAGTGCTTCAATCACCAATCCCTTAGTGTATGCTTCAGACGAACAGATCTTGGTGGTTATTGCCAAGATACTGTCCCTGGTCCATGACCTAATCTCGATCAATGATCTCCCAAGGTATTTTGCAATGAATCTGATCATGATCTCTAGTCTTTCTCTTTCCAATGCATCATACTTGCCCATCTTGAGTTAATTTCTTCAACTTCAAGTCTCCTAATCTCTGAGTCAAGCTGTGTAGTATCGAACCCCTGTCTATACAGTTGATCAATAATGGAGTCCATTGATTTACTGTGTGTAGCATCCGCCATTTTGATCATCTCATCGAGTTTGAGTTCTTTTTCTTTTCCTTCAACCTTCCTCTTCTTATATGTGACATGAAAGTCTTTGTGACTTTCACCCACTTGATCAATGTCAGCTTCCTTCATGAATTCCTCTTCCTTTTCAGTCTCCTTATCTTTCTTCCCCTCTATGCTCTTCCTCTGCTTTCACTGACTGACTCTCCCCCTTTTTGGTTGCATGGTTGCAAGGGTTTGAGTAGCAGAAAGCCTTGTGCTCACAATCTCCTCCACCAGGGGTTGTATGATTGAGGGAAGCCTCTCATCCATGGTTTTGATCACAATGTTTGTGATCATTGGGGTGATGAGAGGTAGGGATTACTGAAAGATAGCAGCTGTTTGCTCAGAGGGGTTCTCTCCCTGAGAAGCAGTGCCAGAAATAAGGCTGGTGGCTCGGAAGTTTTGAGTGGCTGAGTGTGTGGGAGACCTTCAGGTGAAGGTGCCATCTGTGGGTTTATGTTGGTGGTATATGCTTGCTGTGTGAGAGAATTGGTCAAGTAGTCTTTGTAGTCTACTGACTTCTTCCTCAAGAATTGTGTTCTGGGCCATAACATCATAAAAGAAGCCCAGGTCATCATCAGCAGATGCTGAATAACCTGACCTCCTGCTTGTAGCAGGATGTACATGCACTAGGTGTAGACCAGTTGTAGCATGTGCCCCTTTTTCTTGGAACCGGGGACTTCCAGCCTCAGGACAATGTCCTTCATCAGCTGTTGCCTCTGGTGAGGTCTTAGCTATGTTACCAGCCTCATCCTGATCATGTGCTGATTCAGAAGAGGTGGCAGCCTCACCAGATGTTCTGGTCTCCATATCCACACCAGGAGATAGAACAGTGAAACCCTCGTGCTGTGGGCTGTCAGGAGCATGTTGATCCTCTTCCTCAATTGCTGTGGTTTTTCCCTTTGTTGGTGTTTGTTGGGGAGGAGGAGAGGCATGCAGCTGAGTCAGCACGTTTGCAATAATGAGAGTAGGACTTGGTGGGGCGGTTGCAGTGGGAGATGGGGTAAAAGCAGTATGCACCTGGGGAGAATGGTGCTCTTCAATGGCAATCTCCTCAAATGAGGAAGATCCCAAATTAGGGTACCCCTTCTTTGGTTGCTGCAGGCTCCTTTTGAGAGGAATCCTAAGCGGCTGTGGCTGGTGAAGTCCTTGTATCCACTAGTGGGTTATAACCAGTGGATATAGCCTGCGTTTGTGTTGCAGGGGCATCCTCAGGGGACTCATTTCCCTGAGTAGCCTTTTTTGTCTTCTTTTAGTGGGTTTGGTGGGGACTTTGGATTTGGGGGTAGTGGCTGTGGTTCCAGCTGCGTGGGTTTGCGCAGCTTGGCAGCCAATTTTAGTGATTGGTCAGAGTTTGCCGGGAGAATACTTCAGGCAATACAGCCGTAGCAGGGACTCCCAGGCCACAAGTCCCTCAGCTTGAAGCTGGTTTTCAATTATGGCCATTATGAACCGAGGATATAATATCCAACGGTTGCAAGTGGTTTTTGGCCATATCCTTGAGCTCTAAAAATAGTATTTCAGAAAAATTTAAAGGTTGTTGCGCAAGGATGGAGTACATACCTGTTGCCACCTTGTGGACATTTGATCCCATGATGAAGTCTTGGGGGCAAGGCAGACATTTACCAGGTGAAAGATGAGACGTTCGGCATCCTGGAAATGTTTCTTCAATATGGTAGATGCACTCAGGTTCCCCTGGTATCCATGCTGGGCAAATGATTGATCGATTGTGCCCTTTGGATAACCAGTTGGAAAGTGGCATCATCCAGATTGAGGGTTTGGCGAAGAATGTCTGGAGTAATGACCACTTTTTGATGATGGACAACGATGAAGAGACTCTGTGTCATTCTCCTCAAAGACAAGAGTGATGTTTGTGCAGAATTGGTTAAGAGATTCGGCATATATTGGTGGGATTTAACAGAAAGCCGTTTTGTAAGGTGACTGAACCATTAAATCATGGCGTTGTGAAACTTGGTCCAGTATGGCGCTTTTGTGAGATGTGCGACACAGTTGTGTCGAGGTTTTAGTTGCATGGTCGCCATTGATGAAGAGAGGTTACAGAGTTTTTTTGAACGTTAGGTTTGAGAAGAGAAGAAAGTAAAAACTCTGAAGGTGGGATAAGGTATTTAAAGGGTAGGGTTAGAAAACGACTGAAGGTTTTGGTGTTAGTCATCAGTTGTTGAAACTACTGATGACGTGGTATTAACTTTCAGAGGTTTGAAATGACTGACCGTATTGGTGTGATCAGCAGTTGTTATAAAACAACTGAAGACTTTTTAAACCGTCAGACGTTGAAACAGCTGAAGTCTCTGATTTGTCATCAGTAGTTATAAAACTACTGAAGTTTAGTCATTAGTAGTTATAAAACTACTGAAGACAGTTTTGACTTCAGGTGGTGAAACACTGAGGACTTGGTATAGTCATCAGTAGTTGTGAAACTACTGAAGACTTTGGTTTTACCATCAGTGTTGTAAACAACTGAAGACTTGGTGTTAGTCATCAGTAGTTGTGAAACTACTGAAGACATGGTATTGCTTCAGTTGTTTAGAAGGAAACAGCAGTTGGGAAACTACTGAAGAGAAAAAAAAGCTCATCAGTAGTTGTCGTCAATTCATTGCTTTTCAGCTGTTTCAGTCTAACCTCCACTCTTACTCATCAGACTTAGATCTGAGTTTCAGACGTTTCATTGGTCATCAGTACTTATTGCATTTCTGACACAGTAGTGTGGCTACACAGCTGTTGTGACTACATCAACTGTTGTAACTACATCAGCTTTTCAACAAATAAAGTACTTGAGTACTGAGAAGTTAATCTTTAGTAGTTTTAAAAACTTCTGAGAGGATAACTTCAGTACTTATATATGACAATAATAAACTAATGATCATCAGTACTTGTGAGCTGAGATCACCAGTAGTTGTCACTTATTCTAGCTGCAGCATACCAAGCCTTAACACTAGGTTTTGGAAAGTTGTGCTATCCAAGGGCTTAGTGAAAATGTCTGCAAGCTCATCAGCACTAGGAACAAATTTTGGATCAATCAGACCCTTTTCAAAACAATCTCTAATAAAATGGTGTCTGATTTCAATATGTTTAGTCCTAGAGTGCTGGACAGGATTCTTGACAATGCAAAGAGCTGAAGAGCTGTCCATTAACAATGGGGTCTTAGTCTCTGTTATGCCATAATCCAATAATTGGTTTTGAAGCCAGAGTACCTGAGATGTACAGCTTGCAGCAGCAATGTACTCTGCTTCAGCAGTTGATGTAGCAACTGAGGTCTGCTTCTTACTCTGCTAAGAAATCAAGCAGTTGCCTAAGAATTGGCATCCTCCAGAAGTGGACTTTCTTGTCAACTTACACCCTACATAGTCACTGTCAGAAAAAGTAACTAATTTACCAGAATGTCTAGTAGAATACCATGAACCTAGAGATGGATTGCCTTGCAAATATCTAAAGATCCTCTTGACTGCAATCAAATGAGACTCCTTAGGTGCAGCCTGAAATCTAGCACAAACACATGTAGCAAACATAATATCTGGTCTAGAAGCTGTTAAGTACATCAAGGACCCAATCATACATCTGTAAAGTGTTTCATCAACCACTTTACCTTTCTGATCTGTATCCAGTTGTGTGGTGTTGCACATAGGAGTAGAACAAGGCTTACACTTTTGTAAATCAAACTTTTACAAAAGATCTTTTGTGTATTTGGACTGATGAATGAAAATTCCATCAGCCTTTTGTTTGATTTGCAAACCCAGAAAGAACTGTAATTCTCCCATGGCACTCATTTCAAACTTCTGTTTCATCAACTTTGTAAAGGCATCACACAACTGTGGATCAGAGGATGCAAAAATAATATCATCTACATAAATTTGAACAAGTAGATTATGCTGCCCAGCTTTCTTAATGAATAAGTCTTATCTATGGAGCTCTAGTGAAATTATTTTCCAGAAGAAAGTTTGATAATGTCTCATACCAGGCTCGAGGAGCTTGTTTCAACCCATAGAGAGCCTTATCAAGCTTATACACCCAATTAGGATGTTTATTATCCTCAAAACCTGGTGGTTGACATACATAAACCTCTTCTTTAATTTTCCCATACAAAAATGCACTTTTGACATCCATTTGAAAAACTTTAAGGTTGTGATAAGCATCATAAGCTAAAAACAATCGAATTGCTTCCAGTCTAGCTACAGGGGCAAAGGTTTCATTATAATCAATACCTTCCTCTTGTGAAAACCCTGTACAAAGTCTGGCTTGTTCTTAACAATAAGCCCATTTTCATCAGTTTTGTTCCTAAACACCCATTTAGTGCCTATTGCACACTTACCTGGAGGTAGAGGAACCAGTTCCCACACTTGCTGTTTCTTGAACTGAAGAAGCTCAAGCTGCATGGCTTCAACCCATCCATGTCCCTTAAAGCAATGTGATAGTTCTTTGGCTCTTGCTGACTAATGAAGAGAGCATAGAAGCAGAAATTAGACAATTGACTTCTTGTTGAAACGCCAGCATTGATATCACCAATGATTTGAGACATAGGTGATTCTTCAGATCTGGTACACAATAAGATCTGTGCAAGTGTTTGTAGCAGGCTCAGCAGCAACAGATGGTGATGGTGAAGCATTTCCTTGAAACCAATCAGTAGATGGTAATTCAAAGGAAGTTGAAGTTGTAGAAATCTCATCAGCATTTGTTGTGGATTGTGCTACTGAAGCTACAGGAACATCAGGTCTAGCTGAATCAGGCAGTTGATCACTAAACTTGAAAAGGTGATTACTGATATCATCATCATCATCAGTAACACCAGATGGATGACTAGCTACAGAAGATGATGGATTCATATGATCTGCAACAGCAGGTGGTTGATAAGGAACATATTGCAGTATGTCCAGATCAAACAACTCCACAGGGTTTGTGGAATTGTATCCTTAGGGGATTCATTGAACTTCACATGCAAGGTTTCTTCAACTATCTTTGTCCGACAGTTGAATACTCTATAAGCCTTGCAAGTGGATGAATACCCACAAAATACCCTGCATCCACCTTAGAATCAAACTTTTGGAGTTGATCCTTTGTGTTGAGAATGTAACAGGGACACCCAAATGCTCTAAAGAATGAAATCAAAGGGGCTAAATGATGTAAAACTTCATAAAGAGTTTTCATCAACCTCTGATTTACTAAGGCTCTATTCTGTACATAGCAGGCTGTATTGACAGCTTCAGCCCAAAAGGTCAGTGGCAGACCAGAATCAGCCAACATGGACCTTGCAGCTTCAATGAGGGTCCTGTTCTTTCTCTCCACTACTCCTTTGCTCTGGAGTCCTTGGGATGCTATACTGCCTCTTGATTCCCTTTGACAAGTAAAACTCATCAAGAGTGTGGTTTCTGAATTCAGTACCATTGTCACTCCTCACACACTTAACTGTAGGGAATATTGCTTCTCAATGTAACACAAAGTTCATAATGGACTGAGCAGCCTCATCCTTTGAATGCAAGAAGAAGGTCCATACATATCTAGAGTAATCATCCACAATTACCAGACAGTATTTCTTCTTTGCCATACTCATTACCTTCACAGGACCAAAAAGATCCATGTGCAGTAGTTGTAAGCAGGCATTAGACTTGGATCTTCTATGGTGGGAATGAAACTTTATGTTGTTTCCTTTTTAAGCATGCAGTGCAGATTTCATCACAATTGAACTCCTTTATTGGAAGACCTCTCACTAAACTCTTGTGGATCAGCTGATTCATGTTTTTGAGATTAACATGACCCAGCCTTCTATGCCACAGTTTAGATTCTTGGAGAGAGGCCTTGGAGAACAAGCATGGATGGCCTCTCAAATCAATTTTCTTTGACAGATCCAAGGCATATACTTCCTATCTTGTTAGCCTTAGGAGAGTATTATCATCCAGTACATTGTCAATCAGGCTCAGAACCTTGGAAGACAGAATCCTACAGTTCTGGCTTGTGAAAAGAGCAACATGTCCTTTGTCACACATCTGACTGACACTCAACAGATTGTATTTGAGATTCTCCACATGGTTGACATCATCAAATCTAATATCTCCACTAGACACAAATCCCTTTCCAATGATGTAACCTTTAGCATCATTTCCAAATGAGACAAATCCCTTCTTTCCCTGAGAGTAATCATGAAGAAGAGAGCTGCTCCCAGCCATGTGCATGGATCCTCCACTGTCCACATACCAGATGCTTCTTTGGCATGCTGAAGAACCCTGCACAATCATAAGAAAACTAGTTATGACCCAAACCTTTTGGTTTGGGACTACTTTATCAACAGATTTAACCATAGCTGGTTTCTTATGATAACAGCTGATGAAATGGAGATGGTGGTGAAATGGATTTGGGCCTGGAATTCCTCCAGTGGTTTGATCACATGGGTTTCAAGTTGGTTAACTCTCCCCAACAGATGCTGAACCATCATAACAAGCTGTGTCTGATTTGAAGCTCGAGCTTTCAGTTCATTTGACACTCCAGAGCTTTTTTTGATGAGTTCCTGTGACCCACCATTTCCTCCTTCTTAACTTCACAGACTTAGTCTTATGTTTATCATGAGGAACATATCAGCTGTCTTCTGATAAACCGCATCCTTCTTAGTGGATTTGGGTAAGGCCTTGGGTTTATCAGGTTGAGATGATTGTGGTACAAACTTGGTCTCAAACTCAGTTTCATTTTATTTATTTCTAGTTTAATGAGCTCATCCTTTGGAGCTTTAAACCCTTTTGTACCAACATTCATCAGATAGATGATTGAATTTACCACAAATTTCACATGGTTTATTCTTCATCTTGGACATCTTTACTGCTGAAGTGGAAACTACTGAGGTGTGATCTTCAGTACTTTCCTCCTATCAGTACTAGGTACTAAAGGATTTGTAACGGAAGACTGGTAATTCAACTGTTTCCATCCGTCCTAATAGACTGTTTGATGGATTCCTCAGCAGTTGTTAGTCCTTGTATTTCAACTGATTTGAAATGCTTTTCAGATGTTGGGTCTCTTTCAGTACTTGAGGTACATTGAGGAACAACATCTGAAGTACTCAGCTTCATATGAGTCTCAGTAGTTAGACCATCAGTCAATTTATTTGTTGAGATCTTAACACTGGTTTCATTCTCTGGTATTAGATTATCATTGGAGAATGACTCACACGATAATGTGGTTTGGATATTGCTTTCACTTTCAGACTTAACTATGGAGTTAGGAGTAAAGTCTGTTGGTGGAGCAGTATGGTTGTAACCAATACCAAACTTCACATTTGAAGCAGTTTGCTTGCTAAGAAGCATTTCAAATCCCTTGCATGATGAGACCCAAGTTCACACTCAACTTGAGTCACTGCAAGTTTTTCTTTGAGACTCCTGTGGTCTTCCAGAATAACCTTTAGCTTGGCCTTTTCATCATTTAATTGGCATTTAAGCTTATAAATCTCATCACTTTTATTGTTAAGAGCAGACTCATACTCAGCTTTTCTTTTGAAAATGATTTTCTCAAGCTCAAGTTTTTGATTTATTAATGCTACATTTGCCTCTCTAATAGAGACAAAGGCAGCTATGCATGATTCAGAACATAACTTGGCTTTAGCCTCTGAAGATACCTGAGTTACCTGTGAAGATGATGCATTTGAACAGGAACCCTCAGTAGACTCCAGGGCCATGAGAGCAAGATTCCAAAAGGGTGTTCACCACCATGTTGACTAGCACCAGCATAGTATTGCTCAGTGTGACCAGACAAGTTATCAGGTAAGCTACTCCAGTCAACGACTCCAGGTGTGAAGAAGCTGTGATGAGGTGTGATTGAGATGAAGATTTGAGGTTCTGGTAGTGCATGAGGTTGTGGTAATAGGAGCTTGAACTTGATTTGATGTGGCATATAATAGCAGGGATAAGGATATGGCATTTGACCCTGAGAAACAAAATATGCAGGAGATGAGGGTGTGATGAATGACTAGAATCGGCAGAATGTTGCCCTTTTGATTGTGAATTGTTATTTGAAAAGTCAAAAAGGGTGCAGAAGAGTTAGGTCCAGTTGATCTACACTCTCTTGCAAAGTGTCCAAGCCTGTGGCATTTGTGACACTTCAACTTGCTCTTGTCAAAACCGACTTTGGTTTTGTCAGAGAGTCCAGGAAATTCCTGCCAGTTCTCTTGTAGAATTTTGAGATCTGATATTGATCAAGGCCATTTGGCTCAAATATCCATCTCTTCTAGATCATCATCAGCAATGCCCTTCAAATCATCCATGATAAAGCATAGATTGTCACTATTATTACCAGGATGACAATCAACACTCACAAAGGCATGATTAGAATTGTTTGAGGTGAAATCAATATGCTCATCATAGTGGCATTCTGATCCAGCATACTCTGACTCATGACTTACCAAGGCAGTGTTTCCTGGTACAAAATCATCAGTGAGCTTTCCAGATGATGACAGTTTTCGTTTCTGTTCTATCTCTCTCTCAAATGTGAGCAATTTCCCATGGAGTTGGGTGAGAGATAGTTTGTCCAAATTTGCACTGGAGCGTAGGACAATAGTATATGTGTCCCATCTCTCAGGCGGTGATCTGAGGAATCTGTTATTCATCTGGCTATTTGTTACTCATGTTTGACCATTTTTAATTCAGAGATCAAACAAGAGAACCGCTTCAAACTGTTGAGTCAGTGTCTCACCTTCCTATGAGAGAATGTCTCATATTGTTGGGCAAGGATTTCTCTATTATTTGCCAAGACCTCATCTGTTCCTCCAAATTGTTCTTTCAAGGCATTCCAGAGGTCATGGGCAGTTTCATAATGCATTAGCCCAGAATAGATTTCATTGGGCAGAGCCATGGCCAGAATTCCATGGGCTTTTGCATCAATCTCAAACATTTCTTATCCTCATCTGAGTATTGCTCCCTCCTCTTCGGAACCATTTGATTGGTTTCCGGGTTATTCACCATAGGTTGTGTGGACCATGTACCACTGATGTCCAACAACTGAGCTGTTAACAGACAGGTGATGAAGCATTCGTCGTTGCCATATGTTATACTCATTCCTAACCAGCATTGAAGGCTTGGTTGAGGAACCAGTATTATGAGGATCATTGGAAGGAGTAGTCATTTTAGGTCCAAATACAATTTAATTCAAGCTTTTTAAAAGATTTTACACAGACCACAACAGACTCAATGAAAACCAAGAATAAATCTCAGGATGAATGACCAAAAAACACAGAAAATTCAATCTCTATAACCGTTTCTTGCAAAAATGCTAATTCAATCAAACTGGATCTTGGATAGCAGTTTCAATGATCAATTATTAGATCGATCAATGATTAACTTGCTCTGATACCATTTGACAGGATCAGAGATCTCAAGTTTGATGGATTAGAGTGTAACGCAGCGGAATAGAACAAGAATTAGACAAATTATAACAAGAATTTGATATACGTATGCATTAAGAACAAATACGGTTGTAAAGAGAGAATATATTTCTGTGAAAAGGAATGTTCAATAATATCAAATGTTTCTGCTCAATCATTCACAATTACAATAGGGTTGACACTCCTTATATAGAGTGCAATCACTGCTGATATCACGGATAGTGACATCTGGCAGATTTGTTACAAAAATAACTAAAACTTAACAAACTACTGAAATGTTCACAACTACTGAGAACATATCAGAGTGCTAAGTATAAAACATAAAAAACTACTGATACGAAACTACTAAAACTACAACGACTGAAGAACAAGGTCTTCAGCGTTTTACAAAACTACTGAAAACAAAAACATAAAACTACTGAAAGAAAACCGTCACAACTACTGAAGAAGACCTCTTCAGGTTGTTGTGACAACGTCTGATACTTGGTCTTCAGCACTTGTGTCTTCAGACTTTGTCTTCAGCACTTGTCTTCAGACTTTGTCTTCAGTACTTGTGTCTTCAGACTTTGTCTTCAGCACTTGTGTCTTCAGACTTTGTCTTCAGTACTTGTGTTCAGACTTTGTCTTCAGCACTTGTGTCTTCAGACTTTGTCTTCAGTACTTTGTTCAGACTTTGTCTTCAGCACTTGTGTTCAGACTTTGTCTTCAGCACTTGTCTTCAGACTTTGTCTTCAGCACTTGTGTTCAGCTTTGTCTTCAGCATTGTCTTCAGACTTTGTCTTCAGCACTTGTCTTCAGACTTTGTCTTCAGCTGTTGTGGACTTCAGCAGTTGTGAGGCTGTGGGACTTAAGATTTTCTGATCCGGCTCATTGGTTCTTTTGGTCCAACAAGTCACTGTCCAACCGGTGAGAATGATGGCGCGATCACTATTGCAGTCGTTTGAAACCAGAAGAATGGTGGTAGTCACTCCTGCTACATTAACCAAACCCTAGATCTGAATGAAACCTTTGTCACCAAATACCCGAAGGGCACCAATGATCTATCATCACACAATGGATATGAGGGCGACCTAAGTGCTACAACCATTCTGAAGAAGCAATTCAATGATGCTAAACGCCTAATTTCATATGATCAATGTCTGCCTTGCCCCAATCTCTCATGGGATCAAATGTCATCAGGTGGCAACATGTATTGTATTCTATCCTTGAAGCAAAGCTAAATTTTTCTGAATATATTTGTGGATTAAAAGATCTGCAATGAAACCTGTGGCCAACAGATGATATATAATCCAAGGTTCTTATGGCCCTAGTCATCAATCAATTAAAACTGATGGCCTTGTGGCCTTGGAGTCCCTGCTGTGGTAGTTTACCTGAGGTATACTCTAGGCACAACTCTGACCCACAACTCAAAGAGGCTGCCAAAATGCTAAAACCCAAGCAGAAGAACCAACAACCTCATCCTCCAGATCCAAAGTCCCCTCCAAACCACAATCCAAACAAACCAAAAAGGCTACTCAGGGAGTTGAGTCCCCTGATTATGCCCCTGCAACACAAAGGCAGGATGACACTAGGGTAGTAATCCCCTGTAGTTTCCAAGACTCTACCAGCTGAAAACGCTCAGGTATCCTCTCAAAAGGATCTGATGCAACAAAAATGGGGAAACCACATTACTAGAATCTCTCACATTGAGAAGATTGCCATTGAAGAGCACCATTCACCCCCAGTGCAATCCTCTTCACACTTATCTCCCACTGAAGCCACCCTACAAGCCCAACTGGGTTATTGCACAAGTGCGACTCAACTACATTCCTCTAACCCTCCCCAGAAACCTATTAACTGGGAAAAACCCAACAGTTGAGGGAGAGGATTATAATATGGCTGATAACCCACAGCACAAGGATTACAGAGTTCAATCTCCCTGTGTAGAGGAGGAGATTCGAACATCTGGTGAGGTGCCTCTCTCCTGTTTCAGACATGAACAGGATGAAGGTGGTATCATCTCTAAGACCTTACCAGAGGCAACGTAATGAAGGACATAATCTGAGGCAGGAAGTCCCAGTTCCAAGAAATAGGGGCACATGTGAATACTGATCTACACTCAGCACATGTTCATCCTGATTTAATCAGGAGGTCAGATGATTCAGCAAAGATGATGATGACCTAGGCTTTTTCTTTGATGTTCTAGCCCACAAACCATTCTTGAGACTAAGGTATGCAGACTACAAGAATGTTGGCAAAATGTCACCAGAATCAAGTCCATCTCCCCAAATCACCGACTGATGGCAATTTCTTTTGAAGCTCTCCCAAACTTGAGCCACTCCCAACAACTAGCCACCAGCCTCTGATTCAGGCACCATTCTCAGGGACAGAACCCCTGAGCAAATGGTTGCTGCCTTTCAATCCTCCATACCTCTCATCACTTCCATCATCATAACCATTATGCATCAAGCCATTGACGAGAGGCTTTCCTCAAATCTTCAAACCTTAGTTGATGTTGTTGTTTCTAAGAGACTTTCGACATTCAAACCCCTAAACCAATGCAACCAAAAAGGGGAGTCTAAGTCAGTGAAAGTGACAAAAGAAAGAGAGTTGAAGAGAAAGAAAGAAAAAGAGAAGAACGAAAAGGAGATGATCACTACAAGAGAAAGAAGAGTGTTGAACAGACTGAAGATGAGAAAAAGTTAGAAGACCTGATCAAAGAAGCTGATGAGCAACATGCATATCTATGGATAAGATCATTGATCAACTCTTCAGACAAGGTTTTGACACAGCCAAACTTGACTCTGAAATTAGAAGGCTAGAGATTCAAGAGATTGAACATAGATGGGCAAGTTGGAGTGAGAAAGAAAGGGAAAGGCTGGAAGCTATGACAAGATTCATATCAAAGCATTTGGGAAGATCAATCATTGAAGTGAAGTCATGGTCCAGAGACAGTATTTTGGAGATAACCACCAAAATCTGTTCTTCTGAAGTATTCAACAAAGGATTGATCATAGAAGCTCTTGATGAAGCTGGTGCTGGGAAAAGGTCTGATATGGCAAAGTTATCCAAAGCTTCACTCACAACCAAGATGCTAGAGCAGCCTGCACAATCTCCTACACTAAAACAACCAACTTCACAACCCTCAAAACCAACTCCTTTACCCAAGAAACCTACTCAACCACTACCAATGATGCACCCAAGAGGAAGAGAAGGGTGTTGAGGATGGAAGAAGAAGAAGAAGATGATGAGGATGATAGTCTGCCAATCTCTACTGTTCTTAAAATAAAGATGCCTGAGCCCAGGAGTCAACCAACAACAATCACACATGACATCCAAAGGCAAATGGTAAAAGTCAAACTTGAAGAAGAAGAACAACACAAACAACATGATGAGCAGCTGTTAAGGATGGTTGATAAAGAGTTTCCTAAGTCTTCATCCATACATGCTATGAAGAAACATGCTCAGAGGTTGTATGCTCTCAGATTCACATTTCAATATCAGAAAGATAGAGTGAGAATTTGGCCTGACCCCAGAGTAAGTGACATAATTCATAAAAAGAAGATTCCAAGTAGATACAATGGCCAAGTAAAGAAGATTGTAGATGCTGTGATAATGCTGGCCATTGTAGTGTCACCCTGGGAAATCCTTGATGACTTCAAGAGAGCTTACAAGTCTAAGATGACTCCACAAACTTTACTAGAAAACAAAATGGTAAAAAGGGGTTGATCTACAAGAAGCTTGAAGAAATAAGAAGAAATGAGCTCCAATTGTTACTTGAAGGCACTCATCCTGATGAGTTTGCATACAGAGAAATAACTACTATGGAGCTAAAGAATGGAAAGAATGTTAGTACTTATCAGAGTACTATGGGCCTGAGTTCTTCTTTGAAAGTGAAGCTGAAGAACTCACAATGGAAGAACAAGTTGTATTCCTTGAGGCCTATGTCAGAGAGTCTTACAGACTCATAATTGGGAAGTAGGTCTCATGGATGGGGTAACAGCTCTGTGTCCAATTCCCCAAGACAGAGTTCCCATTCATCCTTAGCCAATCAAACTTTCTGAAACCTCTTCCCCGACCTGAGCTTAATTTGGAGATTTCTAAGCTAATCTAGAAAATGTTTCTGCCAATAAGTGGGTCTTCAATAATCTTAAAGGTTTTGGCTGCATTGGTTCAGGGGGAGTTTGTTGGACCAAAAGAACCAATGAGCCAATCAAAAAAACCTTTAAGTCCCACAGACATCAAAACAACTGAAGTGGTCTACAATAGCTGAAGAAAGTCTGAAGACAAAGTCTGAAGACAACTGCTAAAGACAAAGTCTGAAGACAAAGTCTGAAGACAACAGCTGAAGACAAAGTCTGAAGACAACTGCTGAAGTCAAAGTCTGTAGACCAAGTTCTCAGAAGTTGTCACAACAGCTGAAGTAGTTCTTTTCAGTAGTTGTGATGGTTTACTTTTCAGTAGTTTGTAATCAGTAGTTTTATTTTATGTAAAACATCTGAAGTGTTTACACTTCAGATGTTATAACTTCAGTAGTTGTAATGTTAGCTTGTACTTAGCTTTTTGTGAAGGTGTCCTTAGTTGTTGTGGACATCTTCAGTAGTTTAGTTTACTTTCAGTTGTTATATAATTCAGTTAGCTGTCACTATCAAGTGACGTCAACTGATGTCACATTCCTTTATAAAAGGAATGTTGACCTAATTTCTTTAAAGGAAAGCGTGTGCATGAATGAAAACATTCTCTTTGCAGAAAACTTTCTCTCTCTATAACCGTCACTGTTTGATTGAATATTCATATTATTCTTGCTTAAATTTCATCTAATTCTTGTGCTATTCCGCTGCAAATCTTAATCTAATTGATCAAACTAGATCCCAATCCTTTCAACTTGGATCAAGTTTCAGTGAAAAGTGTGCTGATGTGGTAGGAGAAACATCCATGCCAGATCTAAGTTTCTCTAATTTAGATCTCTCTCAACAACTTGCTGTGATCCCTCAGCTTAGGATCCACAAGTCTCACCCTACCACAAACATCATTGGAGATGTTGTCTCTAGGGTAAAGACAAGAGGACAAACCCATGAAGCAAATGTTTGTCTTCACTCTTGTTTTCTATCCCAAATAGAGCCAAAGAAAGTTGATGAAGCTCTAAAGGATGGAAGTTGGGTTGAAGCTATGCAACAAGAGCTGCTTCAATTCAAAAGGTAGAAAGTTTGGAACCTTGTCCTCTTCCTTCTGGGAAGACTACAATTGGAACCAAATGTGTGTTTAGGAACAAGAAAGATGATAGAGGCATCATCATCAAGAAAAAAGCTAGACTGGTTGTTCAAGGATACACACAAGAAGAAGGGATTGACTACACTGATGTCTTTGCTCCAGTGGCAAAATTAGAAGCTATTAGGATATTCCTGGCATTTGCTGCGTCCAAGAACTTCAAGCTCTTTCAACTTGATGTGAAGTGTGCCTTTTTGTATGGAGTGATAAATGAAGAGGTTTATGTCAAACATCCACCTGGTTTTGTAGATCCTGATCATCCTAATTATGTCTGCAAGCTTGACAAAGCTCTCTATGGGCTGTATCAGGCACCCAGGAAATGGTATGAGACACTATCTGAGTATCTTTGTAAACATGGATACAGGAGAGGTACTATATGTTGGGATCTTGTATTTAAACGAAATACAAACTAATTAACGTGTAAACCAAACCAAATAGTGCGAAATCCTATTTGATTGGCGATCCAAGAAGTGAGAACGCACGTAGAAACAATAAGGAATTGAATCTAACATTAAGAATCGATTAGGAATTGATCTGCAGCGTTCTATGAACTTGGAGTACAAACTTCAAGGCTTCTTGATGACTAGGGTATGTCTGGAGTTGAATAGGAATCAATGCTTTTGTTTTTCCACGAATTAGGTGGTATTTATAGGTTAGTATTGCTCATTCGGGCGACTGGACCATTTGCATGGTTCATTCGTGCGATTGAGCTATGCGGTGATTCATTCGTACGACTGAAGGTTCAGTCGTGCGATTGAGTCAGTCGCATGAAGTTGTTCACGCGTATGGACTATTTAGGCGCATGGACACTCAGTCGCATGGCCATTCGGACGCATGACAACTTCACTTAACCGAGTTTGAATGTATTCATTAGTATAACATTATGTGTATTAATTCAAACAATCACAGACCTATCTAACCAATTCAATATCAACTCACTAATGAAATATTAACATTATAAATCACAAACAAACATTTTGTATTTCATTAAGTACCCAATAGTTACATAAGTGTAAGACATATTACATTTAGATTAGGATCTAGGTACATATATGTATCAACACTATAGATGGAACTCTCTTCATCAAAGAACAAGGAAAAGACATATTGCTAGTTCAAGTATATGTGGATGACATCATATTTGGTTCAACTAATCCAAAGCTTACAAAGACTTTGAGAAGCTGATGAAAGATAGATTTGAAATGAGTGCCATGGGGGAACTCAATTTCTTTCTGGGAATTCAAGTGAAGCAAGTTGAAGATGGCATCTTCATAAGTCAGTCAAAGTATGTTTAGGACATACTCAAGAGGTTCAATATGACTGACTGTAAGATTGCTAAGAACCCCTAGCCAGAAACCACTCTCTTGGTCCTGATCTTGAGGGGGAGCGTGTAGATGAGCACTTATATAGGGCTATGATTAGGTCTCTTATGTATCTTACTACTAGCAGGCCTGATATCATGTTTGCTACATGTATTTATGCAAGATATCAAGCAAACCTAAGATGTCTCACCTTATCACTGTCAAGAGGATTCTAAGATACCTCAAAGGTGCATCAACACTTGGACTATGGTATCCTAAGAATTCTGACTTCAATCTTTATGTCTATACAGATAGTGATTATGGTGGTTGCAACATGACTGCAAAGTCTACATCTGGGCGATGTCAATTTCTTGGTGGAAGGGTTGTCTCATGGCAATGCAAGAAACAATCCTGTGTCTCTGCATCAACTGCTGGAGCTGAATACATTGCTGCTGCAAGCTGTTGTGCTCAAGTACTTTGGATTCAAAATCAGATGCTGGACTATGGGTTAAACTTCAAGGAGACTCCTATTCACATAGACAACAACAGTGCTATCTCAATCATAGAGAACCATGTGCAGCACTCAAGGACAAAGCACATCAATATCAGGTATCATTTAATAAGAGATAACTATGAAAAGGGATTAATTAAACTTGTCAAAGTTTACACAGATGAACAATATGCTGATCTGTTTACAAAGGCCTTTGATGAACAAAGATTTAAATATCTAATATCAGCTAGTGGGATGATAAACTTTGAGTAAGTTTTTAAAACTAATTCTTATTATTTCTTTAAAAAGTTATGTGTGTCCTAAGTTGTCTAGTTCATCACTTTCATAAGCTCATGTTTTCTTGGGATGAAAATCTCTTTTTGAAGACTTTCTTAGACCTTTGAAAATTTCTGATACTTTGGAAGTTATGCTTTTAACTTCGGAAGTAAATCATGTCTTCCAAATAAAAACTGTCTGAGAAATTACCTTCGGAAGTGTTTTCAAATGTATCTTCTGAAGCTTAAATACTTGTCTGAGACACTTACTATTTTCAAGGACCATTTACTTCCGAAGCAAAATTAACTCTCGGAAGCTTTGTTGGTTTATATACAAAGCATTCAAGTTTTAATTTCTCTTCCAAAGCAAAATTCTCAAATCTCTCAGAAAATTCTTTCGAAGTCATTTTAGCTTCGAAGCTTTTTAATTAAAAATCTGAAGATAATTAACCTTCGGAAGCTTTTAGACTTCCAAGAAAACTACTTTTTGAGCAAAAGTAAACTATTTTCAGAGGTGGGACCGACATCTAGATTTCAAAGATTATCCTCTTTCATTAAACTTTATCTGAAATCCTTTCACATATAAACCCAACGGTTTCCCCCCTCTTTTTATCATCTGTTTTTCCTCCAAACCTAAAACCCCAAATTTCTCTCTGAAATTTCTTTCTTTCTTCTTTCTTCGTCCTTAAGCTACTTCAAAATGGCCAACCTTGCTCACAGAAATGATCCCAACTTTACCATCCAGCTACACAGACAACACAATCAGGTTGCTCTGTTAAGCTATGAGAAAGATCCTCATTTCTCAGAGGTTTTGGTTTCTTAACTCTGTCAAACTACTTCACCTCCCTAACCATTGATCCTCCACTCTATGAGGATCAGCTGCTTGAATTCTAGAAGACCTGCCAAGAGGTCATTATGGATGGGGAGAAGGCACTGTCTGCCACAGTGCAGGGAAGAACAATCTTCATCACTCCGACCATCATCAACATACATCTTCAGCTGGATGATGAAGAAGGTGAGGTGTTTTTCCCAAAGAAAGCTGTCAATCATTCCTTTGAGCAGATGGATATGAGGGAGATTTCTCTGTAAAGACCTTAGGAAGGGAAGGTCTCATCCCAGTGGAGATTCTGCTCCATGTGTCATCCACAGCTTATCAAACAAGCATGGTGGATGGGACCAGATTCCTGAGGATCTCTCCTTCATAATCCATGGAATGGTTCAGGGGGTCAAATTCAGGTATTCTCAGTTTGTTTATAAACTTACTTGCTAATTTAGACTCCTTAGAGTATTACATGTTTCCTATGAATGTGGCTCTTAACTTGAGGGCAATAGGGAAATATCCTTCTTAAATTGGGACAGATGAAGCCCGACATCTTTAAAATTCTAAGAAAACCCACTATGGTTCTCTAGGGTAGAAACAGCCCTGGTCCTAAAAATGTTAGAGCTCATTGCTCAAGGTGACAACCTAGCAGCACAAGCTAGTGTTGAACCCACACCTGCTTTTTCCCAACCACTCATAGCCTCAAATCACCATCACTTACCAAAGAAAATCCAAACGAACCCCTGCTCAGGCTATTAGTCTGTGGAGGCCCCCATATACTCACCCATACAGGAAGAAGTGGACACTGGAACAGACCACTCCCATCTCTTCAAGAATCAGTACTGAGGTTCCTCATGCTCAGCCTGATGAGCTCATTAGCCTAACTGCCTTAAGCCATCACTCTGAGTCTCAACACTCAAGTGATCAACCTTCAGGGGACAACTACCATCCCCAGCCTATAGATCTCAACCAACCAATTCCCAACCTTGATTCTATACTGATGAAGATATAGGTTTCAGGAGTACAATGAATCTCTCTTCTTTCCATCTACTCAAAGAGAGATGAGTTACTCTTGAGTCTCCTATATCTATCCCACATCAGTCACCTACAACTGAGGTGGACACTCCTGAACCTGTTTAGGATGTCCATATGGAAGAGGCTCTCACTTCTAAAAGTGATTACATCATTAAGACCTCAACCATGGCAACTCAGCCCACTGACGTCTCAACTGAGACTGGCAGTGAGCAGAGGAAAACCAGCAGCCAAGAACCTCAAGCTGGTGGTGAGAGAGCGGACTCTGGTCTAATCATCTCATCCCCCAATGAATCTTCTGATGAAGATGAGGGGAATCTGAGACTACTGGTGCAAAAATTGTCTAAAACATGCACTTACTAGTCTCAAAGGTTAGTCACCTTGAATCTCAGGTGACTACCTTACACAACAAGATCAATGATCACAACTTGAGATTTCATATCTTAAGGAAAAACTAGTTGGGAGACCCTT
Source organism: Flaveria trinervia (assembly GCA_025506515.1). NCBI lineage: Eukaryota > Viridiplantae > Streptophyta > Magnoliopsida > Asterales > Asteraceae > Flaveria > Flaveria trinervia. Next base: position 24,311,336 of record CM046448.1, read on the forward strand.
AAGGAGAGCTCAACCAGGAACACAAGAACCTGTGGATGTTATTGACCTATCTTCCAGCTCACCTATGCAAGTGGGTGATGCTACCAAGAAGGGGGAGAAAGTCAGTACACCACAGAACCTGGGAGTTCTTCAGAGAGAATGGACATTAAGGACTCACCATCCTCACTTGCAACTGTGCATTCCCAGCAACCTCCTCTAGTTCACATTGATATGGACTACACATACTCCTTCATACAGAGTCTGTTTGAGGATGGGATACCAGGGCTATGTCACCTTCACCATCTTCAAATCACATCATTGGGTGGAGGTATGACAACAACAGGAAGGCCCTAATCATCATAGAGTACAAGGACAGCAAGAAGTCTTCAATTTTCAGACCTTGGACTACTATGAAGGTCTGGATCTAGTCACATGCCACTTGTCAACCCAAGCCAATCAGACAAGCTAACCGAATAGCTAAAGAATCCAAGACAGGATCACTACAGAGTTCAACCTAAGAAGGAGACTGTGGCAATCAGGCAATGTCATCGGTCAACTGGATGTTGAGGTAGACCCTACGATTAGCTTCATAAGGGAAACCTTGACTGAAGGCCCAGTGACAGAACCTGAGAGCCCTGTCTCATCATCTCAACTGCTACAGAGATCCATATTCCTTCTGAGACAGCTGCTGGTGAAGGTGCTTCTCAACCTCTCTCTGGCCTGAGCTCAGATGCTGTAACAAGCAATGAAGGCCAAAGCCCTCTCCACCCTGAGTCACAAGGTTTGTGAGTGACAAAGGGAAAAGAAAGATGACATCTGAGGAGATTGAGGAGGAGAGAGAGAGAGAGAGGAAAAGGAGGCTAAGGGGAGAAAGTTCCTCTGTTGAGTCTCCAAGACTCATGCAGTCTGCAATCAGGGCTGCCCCCAGACCAGATACTCAGAATGATGAGTTAAGGGCAGTCAGGATAAACTATCTGCAGACTAGGAACTATGACATAGATAGTGTCATTTCTCTTCCCTTAGATGAGTTGAATGAACTGGTTGACCTGGAAAGGTCAAGAGAGAAGAAGGAGGCAGAAGATGCAGAACTCCTAGTACAAGTCAAAGAATAGAGAAGAAGAAAAGACTATACAAAGGTATGCCTACCCTCTCCCCAGTTCAAGAAAGTCCTAAATAAGAGGATGTGGTTCAACAAGAACCTCAGGTAGATAAATAAGAAGACAAAATCAAGATGATTAACTACCTGAGTGCCACAGGCTTCTATCAGGCAGATGCACTCTTTCCCTTGCCTTATGACTATATTGAGTTCGAGTACTTTAAACAATATGAGCTTGAGCTAGTCAAGGAAAGAAAAACAACAAAGAAGAAGCTAAGGGAAGAAGCTGCAAAATCAAGAGCCATCATCCAAAAGAGCATGAAAAGTCTGCTGATAGGCAGAGGATGATGAGCTTCTTGAAGCTGTATGGATTCTCTGAAAGGAGACTTGGACCCATGTCTCTATCCACTATGGATGAGCATATCAGGGTAATCAAGTAGAAGATTAAGAGTGGAGAGCTCACTGACTTACACTCCACTCTAAGTCAGGCTCCATCTGAAGTTGAGGTTAAGGTTGAACAACCAGAGACAACACAACCCGGACCTCCTGCTAATGCTCAGCAAGCTTCATATTCTGATCCACAGTAGGGTCAACCTCCCTCTCTATCTGAACCTGAGAGAGAGGAAGTCCTAATTGAGAAAGTGAAGATCAATCTGGTGCTGCAGGCCAGTCTTCTCAGTTAAAATTCGGAAAGAGAAAGAAGAGGATGTCTTCTAGACCAAAGCCTAAGAAGAAGAAGAAGCCTGCATCCCCTTCTAAACCTCAAGATGAATCAGAACAGCCTAAGGATGTGCAACCAGAGGAAGCTTCACCAACTCCAATTCAAATAGCTCCTCTAGAAATAGGAAGACCCATCTTGTCTTGGACATACACCACAAATCCAGAAAGATGGCATGTTATTAGTGATCAAGGCATTGAAGACATTTATACATGGAAAGATATATTTCAGTTGCCTCTGCATGACCTCTTTGACATGAGAAGACACTTTGACAGTCTGAAGGATCCTGATCATCTTATGAAGAAAGGAATGGTGATCATCTTAATAAGGACTGTTAATATCTGAAGTTTTCAAAGTGTTTTGGTAGCATCAGCCTAGGGGGAGTTTGTAAAGATTAATGAAGAGGCTGATGCAACCTAAACATCTTAAGTCTTTCCTACATACTACACAAGTGCATTAAAGAAGAAGCTTAGGAAGTTTCACACATGAAACATAAAATACTCTAAGTGTGAAATCTTCCGAAGCCAAGACCAATATCTTCGAAGCCAAACATGAAGTCTTCCAAAGCCTCAGAGACAAAGTCTTACGAAGCTTCAAGTTCATGAAGACAGATTTCTTCCGAAGACTTTTAGTAACATGCTTTATCTGATGTACTGTTCCATAAAGTTGGACACCTTTCCGTTGCACCTCTGCAAGTCACCAACTTGCATGAGTTGGTGGAAAGGTCCACACTTTTGGTAACTGTACATTGAGGTCTTGAGTCTGTAACTTTCTACTTTATGTACTTTATCCTTTTTGTAATAGATAAGGATGTGAGCTATGGCATGTCATAGTCACAAGTCAAAAGGCAATGACTCTATAATTGATTTTGTTTGTGTCTAGTCAATTGTATCCAGCTGGCACTCAAAGTATAGGTGGCTGTAGGATGTAGTATAAGTATCTCATGTTCTTGTATCTTTTAAATATGCTTTGTAACACTTGTAATAGAACATAGAGAAGGCAATATACTGCATTCTTGAAAACCATACACTTGTGTTCTTTGTGTTCTGTCTCTTAATTTACTTGTGTTCTTAGTATCTTAACACTTGGTTAATCCAGTTTACTATTTGATTAAAGTTTAGTTAATCTCCTCTTTGTGTTGTTTTGTTGTAACTAACCTTCAACGATCCTGCAACATCATCAAATGGTCTAGCAACCTCTAGGTCTACTTTTTCCATGTTACCTTAGTAGTAGCTAGTTTTACTATCATTTTTTTCTTTTATGTTGCTTAGACTACTTAGACTTATACTTTGAATTTTTCATTTTAAACAATTTCTTCTTTTAAAGTCCCAAACTATTTGTTCCTGTGTACTATCATTTTCCATAGTCATTGAATCAGTATCATAGATACGATCTCATTTCTCTTAGCTTGCCTGTCCTCCTCCCTCGTTTTTTATGGACTGAAATTAAATACTAACAACTTAACCTATTATCCCCCTAAAATTTTAAAATCAAAAAATTTTTGCATTTTGGATTTTAATAGGCGAAGAAATAAAAATAAAACAAAACAAAATAAAATAAAAATTAAAAGTAAAATGAAATCTACTTGTCGGACTAAGTACCGTCATCGTCGGAAATGACATCACTTTTCTTTTTAACGCCGTTGACCTCTAACAGATATAGAAAACGTGGTTTATCAAAGGCTTTTGTGTAGAGGTCAGCGCGTTGAAAATTCGTATTAATTTTAACAACATCGATTAAATTCTTTTCAAAACAATCACGTATAAAGTGATATTTAATGCCGATGTGTTTGGTCTTAGGATGTTGACCGGATTTTTAGTTACGGCTATAGCAGCAGAATTATCAAAAAATATAGGAGTGTTAGATAATTTCAAATCATAGTCTCGCATTTGCTGTTAGATCCAGATAATTTAAGAACAGCAGCTTGCTGCAACAACATATTCAGCTTCATAAGTTGACAGTGCAACTGATGTCTGCTTCTTACACTGCCACATGACTAAATCGTCTCCCAAAGAATTGACATCCCGCTGATGCTGACTTGTAGTTCATTTTGGAACCACCATAATCCGAGTCACTATACACTGTAAGCTCGAAAGCATCATCATGAGGATACCACAACCCGAGTGTTGGGGTGCCCTTCAGATAACAAAATATCCTTTTGACTCCAATGAGATGGTTGACTTTCAGTTTCGCCTGATATATTGAGCAGAGACACATTGCGTACATGATGTCAGGTCGTGAGGCAGTGAGATACATGAGAGATACAATCATGTCTCGGTACATGGTAGCATCCACCAGATCACCATTCTCGTCGGGCGTTGTATCATGGTTAATAGCAAGTGGAGTCCCAACTGCGGAAGCACTTTCCATATCAAACTGACTGAGAATATTGCCTACATACTTGGTCTGATGTAGAATATCCCCTGTGGTGTCTGATCCACTTGTAACCCAAGAAAGAATTTCATCTCTCCCATGGCACTCATCTCAAATTCAGCCTTCATTACTACTTCAAATTCTTTACATAAGTCTTCGTTCTTGGAACTGAAGATTATGTCATCAACATAGATCTATACAAGCAATAAGTCCCATCCTTTTCTTTGATAAACAATGTACAATCAATCACTCCTCTTCGAAACCTGTGTTTCACAAAATGAGTCAAGAGCTTCTCATACCATGCTCCAGGGGCTTGATGAAGCCCGTATAGAGCCTTGTCCAGCTTGTGAACTCTGTCCCGATAATACGGATCCTCAAATCCCTCGAGTTGACTGACGTACACTGTTTCTCGTATCTCACCATGAAGGAATGCACTTTTCACATCAAGCTGATAGAATTTAATCTTCAGATACATGCATAGGCTAGGAAGATACGGATGACTTCCATTCTTGCCACAGGTGCAAACACTTTGTTGTAATCGATCCCCTCGACTTGTCGAATTCCTTGCACTACAAGTCAAGCCTTGTTTCTGATAATGACCCCTTGGTCATCCTTCTTGCATTTTAAAACCCATTTAGTGCCAATGACCTTAGCACCTTTAGGTCTATCCATCAGAGTCCACACACCTAACTTCTTGAATTAAAGAAGTTCTTCTTGCATGGCACTCACCCAAGCCTCATTGTTTAAGGCATCACTTACATATTTTGGCTCAAATTGAGACACAAAACATCGATAAGCACCGTCGTGAAGGTAGCCTTTTTCCATGATTGAGGCATAATCAACTGAATATAGCTGATTTCTTGTCTGTACTCCCGATTGTACATCCCCTATGACATTGTCTAGAGGATGATAAATATTTAGACGAGATCTAGGAGTGGTGGGTACCACTACCTCATTATCCAGATTGTGAACCACATGTTCGGTATCTGAGGTAGTGGGAGTATGGGGTTCCGAAGTGTCAGAAGCATCAACATCTGATGTGTGTGTACTTGTAGTAAGAACCTGTTCATCCTGATCCACCTGAACGTTTTCCATTTCTTCATCATCAAAAGAGGAGTCACTTACCTCCAGTGCTCCCCCTGAGTTACTAGAAGACTGACCTTATGAACCGGATGTTGTCGAGTCTAGGGACGGTGTGTTTAAGACATCATACATCATCTTAGTTGCTAACTCATCTTCAGAATTGGAGAGAGGAATGTTGAAGGACTTAAAGAATCCATCATAATCGAAAAAGAATGCGGGTCCTTTTCTAGCTGGGGGTGGTGTATCTCTGAACATCCACGTTACACCACACTTTTACTTAACCTGATGAGTTGTTGTAAACTCTCTTATTCGGTATGTTGTATCCTAGGAAAATTCCTTCGTCAGCCTTCTCGCTGAACTCGCCTTCCTGATTTTTCTTCAAAAGAGTGCAATGTGCGCCAAACGGTTCGAGGTACTCTTGATTTGGCTTACATCATTGAAGTAGCTCGTAACACGTCTTACCATGACGTTTTACCACCAGGACTTGATTTAAAGTGTAACATGCATTGGCAACTGCCTCATTCCAAAATTGGATGGGCAGTTTCGAGTCTGCTAGCATTGTTCTTGCTGTCTCTATCAAGCTACAATTCTTTCTCTCAACAACTCCGTTCATTGGGGAGTGTAGGCAGAAGTGAACTGGTGCACAATTCCCTTTTCTTTGCAAAAAGCCTCCATCCACTGATTCTTGAACTCGGTACCATTGTCTGAGTGTACTTGTCTTACTCTCAGCTTGTAGAGAGACTCTAAAGTAGTTACTAACTCTTTGAATGACTCAAATGTTTTAGATTTGGATTTGAGAAACATTACCCAAGAGAATATTGAGTAGTCATCTATAACAACATAGCAATATAAGTCACCGGTGATGCTCCTTGTACTGACTGGACCAAACAGATCCATGTGAAGAAGCTCAAGAGGCTGTTCTATGGAATGAACTTTCTTTGCCTTATAAGACTTCTTAGTCTGTTTGCCTTTCTTGCAGGCGACACAATAATCTGGTAATTGGAAGTTTTTGACGTTTACTCCTTGCACTAGATCATTCTGGATCAAGTGGTTCATCTTCTATGGATTGATGTGTCCCATTCTCCTATGCCAGGAGATCGAATCCTTCTTTGTAGCCTTTGACAGGAAACACTGAACTTGATGATCCATTATGGAGGCCTTTGATAGATCCAAGACATAAAGATCATTATATCTTGAAGCTGACATTAAGACTTGGTCCTCCGGGATCACATAGTCCTTTCTTAGAACATATCATTTCTTGTTGTCGAATACTACTTTAATCATTTGTCACAGATTTGGGAGACAAAAAACAAATTATTTTGAAGTTGTTGAACATACTTTACCTTGTCAAACTTCACTTTCTGATTCCCAACTTCCCCTTGAGCTGTGATGTAACCTCCTTTGTTTCCAGCAAATGAAACATGACTGCCTTTATTTGTTTGACATTTGATAGAGTGTCAGGTTTCCAGTCATGTGCCTAGATGTTCTGCTATCTACAATCCAGATATTTGTGGCAGCACTATAGCGAATACCCTGCACATTCATAGGAAATCATTAGTTAAGGTTAGGGACCCAAGCCTTAACTGGCTTGGGTGACCCCAAGGCATAAGATCACTCATCTTCTTTTCATAAACCAGTTTTGTGTAAGCCCTGTTTGTGATAAATGGACGATTAGCTTATGGTTTGAACTTTATGTTCACTAACTCTTCTTGGTGGGGTTATAGAACTCCTTTTAGACAAGCTGAGTTTAGGATCATGAAGTTCAACTTTCTTCCTAGGTGTTTGATAGTAAGGACAGTTAGACGCGATGCATCTATACTTTCCACAGTTGTAGCATGATCTGCTTTCACATGTTGGTATGACTGTTTCTATGGAAAAGTGTGTGACACTCGTGTGACTTTAATTTGTTTGGGTTTTGACACTTCTTGTTTAGATGTTTTATCTTGTTTAACAAAATTAATTGTTTGAACCTTTTTAACATCTTTACTCTTTTGTTTATCTGGACTTAGACATGATGCACGTGGTTTGGTTAACTTGTTTAGTCTTTTTGGGTTCTAAATTAGACGTATTTGAACCAGACTTTACCTTAACCTTCTCAATTTGTTCATCCAAATTATCGATAGGCATTTTGCCTTTTGACTTTAAAGTGGTCTCCTTTTGTTTAGTGACAGATTCATGGAATTATTTGTGGAATCTGGATCACTTACAAGAGGAGTGGACACCACATGATCCTTGATTGGGCTGTTATTTATTGGTTTGAATTTAGCATTCAACAAGGTCTCATGTGGTGGTGGAACCACTTTGTAACCCAAAGCCTCCCCGTTGTTGCGTTCTCTCACTAAGTGCTGGACTATGTGAGATGAACTAGTCCAACTGTGCAGTTTTTGTTTTAATGAGTTTACTTCCACTTCCAAAACTGCTTTTTGTTTCTTGGTTTCTTCTAGGGAGTTTAAATAGAACTTAATGTCATTTGCTTGGTTAAAGACCACAACTTTGGTTTCCCTAAGTTGTTTATTCAACAGTTCTATTTTGTCTTTATAACTGTGCTCATTTTGTTTTAAAATCCTGTTTGCTTCTGTGCACAGTTGTGAATCATTTTACTAAGCTATCATTGTGATCTAATAACCTAGAAAATTTTGCATCTATGCTTTCTCTAAATTTATTACATTCAATACAAGTATGACTATCAAACAATTGGTCTTTGGTACATACCTGAGTAGATTCGGTTGAATCAGCCATCATAGCAGAGTCTGAATCTTCTGGTGCTGGTGATTATGAACATTTGGTGCTTGAACCCTCTTCATTCAGGTGATTGACCACATTTCCAGTTTCTTTATTATTTGACATCGCGAGTTCAACTGCTATATCGCCTTCGCTTGCAGAGTCGTCATCCAAACCCTCAACACAAGCAATGTTGGATTCTCCCGGAGATACAAATCGAAAGGTCCAATCTTGCCCTTCATCATCTTGAGCAGTCAAGGCCTTATGATCCTTGCTTGATGATGTAGGACTACTTGTGGGTTTATCCTGACGATTGAAGGATGAGAATGGATTACCATTACCTGTCTTCTTGGGCTTCACACATTCACGTTTGAAGTGCCCCTTTTCTCCACAGTTAAAATAGGTAACTTTGGTTTTGTCAAAACCAAAGGTTGTATCCTTTGTGGCAATCAGGTTCTGTCCTGTCTTCTTACAAACTTCTTTGCCCTACGGACAGCACTTGCCAATGCCCATATGATATCCATTCTTTCCAGCTCAGTCTCGTCTACTTGCTCATAGTCTTCATCTGCCAGATGGCAGTTTCCAATCTTCCCCGCAACTAGTCCTCATAGGAGTGAACGACAGCTGATAAGAGATCCATATGCTCCTTTTCTACCTCTATAGTCATGTTATCGAGATTCTTGGTCTTCGATTTTGTAGCATTGGCTTCAGGTGCTATGTATTGGGTGCAAGACGACCCTGACGTGTCAGATCTTGAAGTAGTTGCTTGAGATGGAGCTGCTGAACTTGACACGAACGCCGTTTGTGTTGGACCAAAAGAACCAATGAGCCAGATTAGAAAAACCTTTAAGTCCCACAGACATGTAAACAACTAAAGTGGTCTACAACAGCTGAAGACAAAGTCTGAAGATAAAGTCTGAAGACAAAGTCTGAAGACAAAGTCTGAAGACAACAGCTGAAGACAAAGTCTGAAGACAACAGCTGAAGACAAAGTCTGAAGATAAAGTCTGAAGACAAAGTCTGAAGATAAAGTTTGAAGACAACAGTTGAAGACAAAGTCTGAAGACAAAGTTCTCAAAAGTTATCAAAACAGCTGAAGTAGTTCTCTTTAGTAGTTGTGATGGTTTACATTTCAGTAGTTTGTAATCAGTAGTTTTATATTATGTAAAACATATGAAGTTCTTACACTTCAGATGTTATAACTTCAGTAGTTGTAATGTTAGCTTATACTTGGCTTTTTGTGAAGGTGTCCTCAGTTGTTGTGGACATCTTTAGTAGTTTAGTTTACTTTTAGTTGTTTGTATAAATCAGTTAGCTGTCACTATCAAGTGACGTCAGCTGATGTCACATTCCTTTATAAAAGGAATGTTGACCTAATTTCCTTGTACGGGAAGCGTGTGCGTGAATGAAAACATTCTTTTTGCAGAAAACTTTCTCTCTCTATAACCGTTACTGTTTGATTGAATATTCATATTATTCTTGCTAAAATTTCGTCTAATTCGTGTGCTATTCCGCTGCAAATCTTAATCTAATTGATCAAACTAGATCTCGATCCTTACAAATGGTATCAGAGCAGGTTAATCATTGATCGATTTAACAATTGATCATTGAAACTGCTCTTTTGATATGTAAGTTTGATCGAATTAGCAAATGTGCAAGAATTGGTTATAGAGTTTGTTTTTCTGTTGCTTCCGGTGAATTAATTTGAGATTCGTCTTGTTTTAAACTGTGTTGTTGAGTTTTTGAGCCAGATCTATTAAAATCTCATTAAAACTGTTTGAATTGGTGAAAATGGCTACATCAATCAATGATCCTCACAATACTGGCTCCTCAACAAAGCCTCCGATGCTTGTTAGGAGTGAGTATAACATATGGCAACGCCGAATGCTCCATCACCTGTCTGTCAACAGTTTAGGTTGTTGGAAATCTATGGTTCATGGACCATATAAGCCTATGGTGAGTAATCCAGAAACCAATGAGATGGTTCCAAAGAAGAAAGAGCAATACTGAAATGAAGATCTGAAACTGTTTGAAATTGATGCTAAAGCCCATGGAATTCTGGCCATGGCACTGCCTAATGAAATCTATTCTTGACTTATGCATCATGAAACTGCTCATGACCTCTGGGTTGCTCTGAAGGAACAATTTGGAGGAACTGATGAGGTCTTGGCAAACAATAGAGAGATCCTTGCCTAGCAATATGAGACATTCTCTCATAGAAGGGTGAGTCACTGACTCAACAGTTTGAGCGATTCTCCTGTTTGATATCTGAGCTGAAGATGGTTAAACATGAATATACGAATAGTCAGATGAACAACAGATTCCTCAGATCCCTGCCTGAGAGATGGGACACATATACTATTGTCCTACGCTCCAGTGCAAATCTGGACAATCTATCTCTCACCCAACTTTATGGGAAACTGTTAACATTTGAAAGAGAGATAGAACAGAAAAGGAAACTGGCTTCATCTGGGAAGCTCACTGATGATTTTGTACCAGGGAATACTGCTCTGGTTGGTCATGAGTCAGAATATGCTGCATCAAAAAGTTCTTATGATGAGCATATAGATTTCTCTTCAAACAGTGGAGATCTTGCTTTTGCTGGTATTGATAGTAATTCAGGATGTGATAGTGATAATTTGTGCTTTTTGATGGATGACTTGAAAGGAATTGCTGATGATGATTTGGAAGAGATGGATATTTTGAGTCAAATGGCATTAGTCAATATCAGATCTCAAAAATTTTACAAAAGGACAGGTAGAAAATTTCCTGGTCTCTCTGGAAAAACCAAAGTTGGTTTTGACAAGAGCAAGTTGAGGTGTCACAAGTGCCATAGACTTGGACATTTTGCAAGAGAGTGTAGATCATCTGGATCTAACTCTTTGGCACCTTTGTGACCTTTCAAGCAATAGTTCACAAAACAAAGGGCAACATTCTACTAGTTCTGGTCATTATTCACAAATTTAATGATCTCCTGCATCTTTTGTTCCTCAAGGTCAAATGCCATATCCTTATCCCTGTTTTTACATGCCTCAGTCCAATCAGGTTCCAGTACCCATAGCTCAACAACCACATGCCCTACCTGAGCCTCAACCATCTCAATCAAGTCAACAATCTCAATCTCAATCACATCAAAGCTTTTTCACTCCTGGAGTTGTTGACTGGAGTAGCTTACCAGATGATCTTTCTGGTTATTCTGAACAAGTGTTTTCTGGTGCTGGTCAACACAGTGGTGAAAATCCTTTTGGAAATCTTGCTCTTATGGCCCTGGAGTCTACTGATGGTTCATGCTCAAATGCTTCATCATCACAGGTACCACAAGTATCTTCTGAGGCTAAGGCCAAGTTGTGTTCTGAGTCATGCATAGCTGCTTTTGCCTCAATTAGAGAAGCAAATGTAGCTTTAATTAATCAAAATCTTGACCTAGAGAAAGTGATTTCAAAAGAAAAGCTGAGTTTGAGTCTGTTTTAAAGGAAAAAGATGATGAGATTTACAAATTAAAATGCCAAATCACTAATGAAAAGGCAAGGGTAGAGGTCATTTTAGAAAATCATAAGAATCTCAAAGAAACACTTGCAGCTACTCAGGTAGAGTGTGAACGCTGGGTAACATCTTGCAAGGGGTTTGAAATGCTTATCAGTAAGCAAACAGCTTCAAATGTGAAGTTTGGGATTGGGTATAATCACAGTGTACCTCCTACAGATTTTACTCACAAGACAGAAGTAAAATCTGAAGGAGAAATTAATTCCCAAACCATATCATCATGTGTCTCATCCTCAAGTGATAATGTAAAATCAGAGGATGAAGTCAGCAATAGTACCTCAGCTAATCAATCTGCTGATGGTCTTACTGCTGATAAACACATGATCAAAGAAAAGCTGAACACTTCAGGTGTTGTCTCACAAAGTATTCAAAGTACTGAAGAGCAAGTAACAACACCTGAAGAACATTTCAAACCAAATGAAAACAAACATGGTTTGACAACTGCTGAAGAGTTTATCAGGAAATCCAAATGTACTGATAGAAAACTTCTGAAGAACAAGTCTTCAGTTGTTACAAATCCTTCAGTACTTCACATAAGTACTGAGAGGAAGAAAGTACTGAAGAACACACCTTCAGTAGTTTCATCTTCTTTAGCAGTTGAACAACAGAAGATGAAGAAAAAGCCATGTGAAATATGTGGTCTATTCAATCATCTCACTGATGAATGTTGGTACAGAAAGGGTTCCAAATTTAACAAAGATAAAATCATTATAAAGAAAATTAATAAAATGAAAGATGAATTTGAAACCAAGTTTGTGCCACAAACATCTCAAACTGATAACCCAAAGTTTTCACAAAAATCTAAAAAGAAGGAAGGGGTTTATCATAAAATAGCTGAAAATATTCCTCAAGGAGTATCAAAACACCAGACTAAGTCTGTGTCTTTCAAAAAGAGGACATGGTGAGTCACAGGAACCAATCAAAACAAGTACTGATGTGTCTGCTGAACTGAAGGCTTTAACAACCAATCAACACAACTTGTTATGATGGTTCAACATCTGTTGGGGAGAGTTAATCAAATAGATGTACCTATGATTAAACCACTAAAAAGGAAAACTAAGCCAAAATCAAAGGAATCCTTTTCAGCACCATCTCCACCTTCAAAGGCTGTTAATCATGACAAATCAGTTAGTATAAAATCTATTGATGAGAACAGACCCAAAACCAAAATGGTTGGGTCTCAAAAGCTAACTAGTTTGTTGTGACAAATGAAGGGTTCTTCAGCATGCCATAGAAGCATCTGGTATGTGGACAGTGGAGGATCTATGCATATGACAGGGAGCAGTTCTTTTCTTCATGACTACTCTCAAGGAAAGAAGAGATTTGTATCTTTTGGTAATGATGCTAAGGGTTACATCATCGGCAAAGGCTTTGTGTCAAATGGTGAGATAAGATTTGATGATGTTAACCATGTGGAGAATCTCAAGTACAACTTGTTGAGTGTCAGTCAAATGTGTGATAAAGGGCATGTTGCACTTTTCACCAGCCAGAACTATTCGATTCTGTCTTCCAATGTTTTGAGAATGATTGACAAGATATTGGATGAATATACTCTCCTGAAGGCCAACAGAATTGGAAGAGTATATGCCTTAGACTTATCAAAGAAAATTGATCTAAAAGGCCATCCATGTCTGTTCTCCAAGGCCTCTTCTCAGGAATCTGAACTATGGCACATAAGGCTTGGTCATGTGAATCTTAAAAACATGAACCAGCTGATCCATCATGGTATAATGAGAGGTCTGCCATTAAAGGAGTTCAAATGTGATGACAACTGCTCTGCTTGTTTAAAAGGAAAGTAACATAAAGTATCATTCCCTCCAATAGAAGAACCAAAGTCAATTGCCTACTTGCAATTACTGCATATGGATCTTTTTGGTCCGGTAAGAGTGATGAGCATGGCAAAGAAAAAATACTGTCTGTAATTGTGGATGATTATTCCAGATTTGTATGGACTTTCTTCTTACATTCAAAAGATGAGGCTGGTCAAATTATCATCTACTTTGTTTTGCATGTGGAAAAGTGTTGATGCATGTATATGTCCCTAGATCATGATTTGAAATGTAATGAATCTTGTCTGTCTGAGTATGATGTAATCTGTATTGATTAATGAAATGACATAAATTGTTTGTTACTTGTGATGTTTAATATTTCATTAATGAGTCGTGATTGAATTGATTGGGTTGATGATTGCTTGAATGGTTGCACATCATGTTATATTAATTAAAACATTCAAACTTAACTTAATGAAGTTCTCATGCGAATGGCTCATGCGAATGAACCATATGCACGGATAACTTCACACGATTGACTCAGTCGCACGACTAAACCAGGAGACTGGATCAGTCATACGATTGCAACATAAGATTGGCTCAGTCGCACGACTGAACACTCAGTCGTACGAATGAATCAACCGCATGGTTCAATCGCACGACTGAACCAGACTAATGGTTCAGTCGCACGATTGAATAATACCAACCTATAAATACAACTCAATTCGTGAAAAAGAGGGTAACTATAATTACGATTCCAGACGTACCCTAGCCGTCCAGAACCTTCCAATTCGTTCTCCAAGTTCACAGAACACATTAGATCGATTCCCAATCGATTTCTAACGTTAGTTTCAATTCTTGATTGATTCTTTGTGTGTTCTCACTGATTGGATCGCCATCAATAGGATTCCGCACTATTTGATCTGGTTTACACGTTAATCTCTAGGTATTTCGATCAAATACCAGGTCCTAGCAAGTGGTATCAGAGCTATTGGCTCTTGATTACGTGTTGATTCAATCAAGATTGCATAAAAGTTTGTGTTTTGCACTAAAAACGCAATCTTTGGCATCAAAAGTGATCTTGGAAGTTCCCTGCTCATCGAAGTTTGGTTTCTCTACGGACTTAGGCGATTAGAACTTGTGAAATTTCAAATCTTTACGGCTGAAACCCGTCAAACCTAGAAATTTTCGCAACAGCAGCTTCAGTCGCACGAGTGACTCATTCGCACGACTGGACTCATTCGCATTGCTCATACGCACGATTGGACTAGTCGCACCGTCATTCGGCCGACTGAACCGTTCGTTCGCATAGCTCATACGCACCAGATTCATTCGCACGACTGAACCAATCGCCCAGTTCAGCCGCACGATTGAACCAATCGCAGAGTTTATATACGCACGATTAGCTCATTCGCATCCTTCAGTCGCATCAATGAAAGTTTGTTTGATTAGATTATAAGTTTATTAGTCATGGAAGATCAGATGTCAGCCTTTACTGCTGGGAAGGACTCAAGGATACAGAACCTGCTGTTGCTCGAGAGTGAGGTGGGGAATCACAATAAACCACCAAAGCTTTTGACTTTAGATGAGTTTCCCCACTGGAAACAACGTTTTGAAATCTACCTTAATGGAGTAGATCCTAATCTATGGGAAGCCATTGAGATTGGTTATAGTACACAACGGTGGGAGCTGATGGAGTTAAGCTAACATTAAGCGGGATGACAGACGCACAGAAAGTAAAGTACAATGCAGAGAAAGAGTTTATGCATTGATCACTCAGTCTATCCCCAAAGACATATTCCACCAGTATTCAGAGAACAAGCAGTCCAAGAAACTGTGGGATGAGCTAGAGAAGAGATATGATAGGAATGCATCATTGAAGGCAATCAAGGCAAAGGAGTTAAAGAAGGAATTCGATAACTTCTCATCAATTGGTAATGAAAGTTTAGACGAAGTCATAGACAGATTCTACCACTTGATGAGCGAATTGCATACACATGGAGTGGCTACTTCCATGGAAGAGAAAGTAAGCAACTTCGCAGACGGATTGCCTGATAAGTGGCTACATTCGTGTCTAACCTGAGACAGAATGGAATACTTGTAAAGCTGGATATAAATGACTTCATTCTTAAGTTGCGAGAAGAAGCTAAAGATGAAGTATAGAGCTCAGAAGTCTTCATACACACAAAATCCAGCTTTATACAACGCCACGCCTCAAGCTAAGACATCTGGAGCACCACTCCAGACTGCTTTTGTGTCTAGCTCGTCAGGTCTTCACATGCTTCTCCTTCTGGATCAGACACGTCTGGGTCATCATGTACCCATTATATTGGATCAGAAGCAAGTGCTACCAAACTGAAGATCGAGAACTTCGGTAATGTGACCGTGGAAGTAGCTCGAGAGCATATGGATCTTTTAGCAGCAGTGGTTCATTCATATGATGGACTTGTTGCCGGGAAGATTGGAAACTGCCATCTGGCAGATGAGGACTACGAGCAGGTGGATGAGATGGAGCTTGAGAGAATGGTATAATGTGGCCTTAGCAAGTGCTTCCGGAGGACGAAGAAGTTTGTGAAAAAGACTGGACAGAACTTGGTTGCTACTAAGGATACCACCTTGGTTCGACAAGAGTAAAGTGACCTGCTTTAACTGTGGTGAGAAGGGGCACTTCAAAAGAGAATGTGTCAAGCCAAAGAAGACAGGTAATGGGAACCCGTTCTCGTCCTTTACTCGCCAAGACAAGCAAGCCTCTAGTTCTACTTCATCAAACAAGGATCCAAAAGCCTTAACTGCTCATGATGATAAAGGACAGGATTGGAGTTTTAGGTTTGTCTCACCAGGAGAATCTAACATTGCCAGTGTTGAGGATATTGATGATGATTCTGCGAGTGAATGTGATCTAGCAGTTGAGATAGCAATGTCACATAGTGAAGAAACAACTGCAGCCGAGGTCAGTTATAAGCCAAATGAGGAGTTTCCACGTCAGAGACAGAAAAGTCAGAATCACCAGAACCAGAAACATCTGATGCTGCACTGATGGCTAACTCTTCTGAACCAACTCAGGTAAGTACCACTGACCAAATTTTTAATAATCATGCTTGTTCTGATTGTGATACTTTTAGGAATAGCATAGATGAAAATTTTCTAGGTTATTAGATCATAATGATAACTTAGTAAAAGATTTACGTTTGTGCACTGAGGCTAATAGAGTACTAAAACAAAATGAGCATAGTTATAAGAAAAAATAGACCTATTGACTAAACAACTTAGGGAAACCGAAGTAGTGGCTTTTAACCAAGCAAATGACATTAGGTACTATCTAAACTCCCTAGAAGACACTAAGAAACAAAAGGCAGTTCTAGAAGTAGAAGTCAATTCACTAAAACAGATGCTGCATAGTTGGACTAGTTCGTCGCACATAGTCCAACACTTAGTAAAAGAAAGGAACAACGGGAGGGACTGGTTATAAAGTGGTTCCGCCACCACCTGAGACCTTGATGAACACTAAGTCTAGACCTTTAAGTAGTATCCCATCAAGGATCATGTAGTGACTACTCCTCTTGTAAGTGATCCAGATTCCCTGTTCATCTATTGACACTGGAAACAAACAAAAGGAGACCACTTCAAAGGCAAAGGGAAAATTGCCTTGTGTTAATCTGGAAAAGAAGTTTGAAAAGGTTAACTTAAAGTCAAGTTCTAACAAAGTCAAATCAGAACCGAAAAGACTTCAAATGTTACTTTTTCACATGCCTCAAGTCAAAAACCTGTTAACCAAAAAGTGAACATGTTAAACCAGGTTAAAACAGTAAATTTTGTTAAACCAGAGAAAACATCAAACATACAAGAGTCAAAACCTAAAGTGATTGATGTTACTAGAGTGTCACGCACCTCTCCACAAAGAAAGTTTAATCATAAAGTTGATAGTAGAGCATGCTACAATTGTGGAGAATATGGACACATTGCTTCCTACTGTACTTATCATCAGACACCTAGGAGAAGATTGAATTCAGGACTCAAAACTAAGTCTTCTAAGAGGAGCTCTTTAACTCCACCTAGAAGAGCTAGTGAACCTAAAGTCCAACTTGCAAGCCAGACGACTGCTTATCATAAACAAGCATTGCACAAATCTGGCTTATGGAAAGAAAAGTCAACCTACGTGTCTGATACTGATAACAAGAAGGAACCTGAGCTACCCTCACCCTCTAAGGGTCAATGGGTGTTTATGATGTGTGATGCCTCTGGGAAACCCAAGAATTCAAAGCTTGGGTTCCTAACCTAAACTAATTCATTTACTTTGTATGTGCAGGTGTTCGATACAGTGCTGAGACTAACACGTGGATTATAGACAGCGGAGCATCCAGGCACATGACAGGAAATAGAGCCCTGTTATCTAACGTCAAACAAATAAAAGGAGGGCATGTTTCCTTTGCAGGAAACAAAGGAGGCTATATCACAGCTCAGGGAGAAGTGGGAAATCAGAAAGTTAAGTTTGATAAGGTGAACTACGTTCAACAACTTCAGAACAACTTACTTTCTGTTTCCCAAATCTGTGATAAAGGATTTAAAGTCATCTTCGATAACCAGAAGTGTTACGTGCTGAAGAAAGAATATATGATCCTAGAGGACCAAGTTCTGATGACTGCTTCAAGATATAAAGACCTTTATGTCTTGGATCTGTCAACAGCTGCTACAACGGATCATGAGGTTCAGTGTTTTTTATCTAAAGCTACTGAGAAGGATTCAATCTCCTGGCATCGGAGAATGGGACACATTAGTCAAAGGAAGATGAATCATTTGATTCAGAAGATTTAGTGAGAGGAGTAAATGTCAAGAACTTCCAACTTCCTGATTTTTGTGTAGCGTGCAAGAAAGGCAAACAGACAAAGAAGTCTCATAAGGAAAAGAAAGTTCATTCAATAGAACTTCCTCTTGAGCTTCTTCACATGGATCTGTTTGGTCCAGTTAGTACAAGGAGCATTGCAGGCGACGTGTACTGTTTTGTGGTGACTGATGACTACTCAAGTTCACTTGGGTAATGTTTCTGAAATCCAAATTAGAAACTTTGGAGACATTCAAGAATTAGTCTCCACACTGGAATCTCTCTACAAGCTCAAAGTTAGACAAATACGCTCAGACAACGGGACAGAATTCAAGAATTAAGGATGGAGGCATACTGCAAGGAAAAGGGAATTGTGCATCAATTCACTTCTGCTTACACACCTCAGATGAATGGCGTTGTTGAGAGAAAGAATAGGAGTTTGATAGAGACAGCACGGACTATGCTGGCAACTCGAAACTGCCTATCCAATTCTGGAATGAGGCAGTGGCAAATGCGTGTTATACACTGAATCGAGTCCTAATAGTCAAGCGCCACGGAAAGACATGTTATGAGCTACTACAAAGACGCAAACCGAATTTGGAGTATCTTGAACCTTTTGGCGCACCGTGTACACTTCTGAAGAAGACACAAGAAGGAAAATTCAGCGAGAAGGCAGTTGAAGGAATTTTTCTAGGATACAACATACCGAACAAGCGAGTTTACAATAACTCAACGGGTCTTGTAGAAGTGTGGTGTAATGTCGACGTTCAGAGATATACCACACCACCTACAGGCAAAGGACCTGCATACTTCTTCGATTATGATGGATTCTTCAAGTCCTTCAACATCCCTCTCTCTCCCTCGGATGATGAGTTAGCTACTAGGATGATGTATGATATTCTAAATACACCATCTAGCACACATGGAGACTCATCTACTCAGTCAGAAGGGGTAGTCGATGCCAGTGACTCCTCCTCTGAAGATGAACTGAAGCAGATGACCAGAACAGTCAGGAGGAACAGGTTCCAGTTCCTGAAAGTCCACAAGCATCCATAAGTGATGCACCTTCGACTTCGGAACCTCAAACTCCACTTCCTCAGATGCGGAACAAAATGTTCACAATCTTGGTTCGGAGGTGACTGTGCCGACTACTCCAGGATAACAACTAACATCTATCATCCCCTTGACAATGTTATTGGAGATGTCCGATCAGGAGTACAAACCCGAAATCAGCTATACTCAGCTGATTACGCCTCAGTTATGGAGAAAGGTTACATTCATGATGGTGCTTATCGATGTTTTGTTTCGCAGGTTGAGCCAAAATATGTCAGTGAAGCACTAAATGACGAGGCGTGGGTGAGTGCCATACAAGAAGAACTTCTGCAGTTTAAGAAGTTAGGTGTATGGACTCTGGTTGATAGACCTAAAGGTGCTAAAGTTATTGGCACCAAATGGGTACTAAAATGCAAGAAGGATGACCAAGGAGTCATTATCAGGAACAAAGCTCGACTGGTGGTTCAAGGTTTCGCCAAGTCGAGGGAATTGACTATAATGAGGTGTTTGCACCCGTGGCAAGGATGGAAGCTATTCGTATCTTCCTTGCCTATGCATCGTACATGAAGATTAAAGTCTACCAATTAGATGTGAAGAGTGCATTCCTTCATGGGGAAATCAGGAAACAGTCTATGTAAGTCAACCCGAGGGATTTGAAGACCCTTATCATCGGGATAGAGTCTACAAGCTCGACAAAGCTTATATGGGCTTCATCAAGCTCCTCGAGCTTGGTATGAGAAACTCTCGACTCATCTTGTGAAACACGGCTTTCGCAGGGGAGTCATTGACTGTACACTGTTTATTAAAGAAAAGGATGGCGACCTACTGCTTGTACATATATGTTGATGACATAATCTTCGGGTCAAAGAACGAAGAGTTATGCAAAGAGTTTGAAGCAGTGATGAAGAAAGAGTTTGAGATGAGTGCTATGGGGGATGATGAAGTTCTTTCTCGGGTTACAGGTGGATCAAACACCTAATGGGATCTTTCTACATCAGACCAAGTATGTAGGAGACATTCTCAGTCGCTTTGACATGGAGAATGCTTCTGCTGCTGGGACTCCACTTGCTACGAATCATGATATAGAACCTGATGAGAATGGAGATCTTGTAGATGCCACTATGTACCGAGGAATGATTGGATCCCTCATGTATCTCACTGCCTCAAGACCTGATATCATGTATGCTACATGTTTATGTTCTAGATATCAGGCTAAACCTAAGGTCAATCATCTGATCGGGGTCAAAAGGATTTTTCGCTATCTAAAGGGTACACCAACACTGGGGTTTGTGGTATCCTCATGATGATGATTTTGAGCTCACGCGCGTATAGTGACTCGGACTACGGGGCTGCAAAATGAACTACAAGTCTACATCAGTGGGGTGTCAATTCTTTGGGAGAATTAGTTACATGGCAGTGTAAGAAGCAGACATCGTTGCATTGTCAACCTGTGAAGCCGAATATGTTGCTGCTGCAAGTTGCTGTTCACAAATCATTGGATTCAACAGCAAATGCGGGATTACGGTTTAAAATTCTCATCTACTCCTATTTTTGTTGATAACTCTGCTGCAATTGCAGTAACTAAAAATCCGTTCAACATCCTAAGACCAACACATCGTATTAAATACCACTTCATAAGAGACTGTTTTGAAAAGAACTTAATTGATGTGGTTAAAATTAATACTGATTTTCAACGTGCTGACCTCTATACTAAAGCCTT
Organism: Flaveria trinervia; assembly: GCA_025506515.1. NCBI lineage: Eukaryota > Viridiplantae > Streptophyta > Magnoliopsida > Asterales > Asteraceae > Flaveria > Flaveria trinervia. Next base: position 24,332,210 of record CM046448.1, read on the forward strand.
TGATAAACCACGTTTTCAATATTTGCTAGAGGTCAACGACGTTAAAAAGAAAAGTGAGGTAATTCCTGATGAGAATAATGTGTAGTCCGATGTAGTTTCGTTAAAGTTTATTTTATTTATGTTATCTGTTTTTTTCTTTTTGTCTGTTATATTTAAACTCATGTTATTTTGCTGTTTATTAAAATCCAAAAATAATTAAATCCGAAATGATTTTAGTATTTTAGGGGGAAATATGTCAGCAAGTTAACATTAAAAAAAATGAAATGAGGGAGAAGGGGTAACTAGCTGAAATAGGTAGATTGTGTCTGTGATACCGATTCAATACCTTTGGAACATGATAGTACACAGGAACAAATCAAGAGGGACTTTAAAAATTTAAGTTTTGAAAAGATGCAAAAGTTCAAAGTATAAGTCTGTGTAGTCTAAGCAATATAAAAGGAAGATGATAGAAAACTGGAAACTCCTAAGGTGACAAAAAGAAAGTAGACTTAGAGGCTGCTAGACCACAAATGATATGTTGGTAGATTCAACACGATAGACAATTAGACTTGATTGGTGATCTCAAGATCAAACTAAGTTGTTCAACTGACTGTGGGCTTCCATCTTATCACTGGTTAACACAATCAAATATATTCCAATAAGGGGTAATGAGCATTTAAATGCCACAACGTGTGCGGATGACCATAATTAGAGCAAAGCAAGAAAAAAATGAAAGACAAATGCAATAAAGCTAATGACTAATGTTGTTGGTGCATATTGTGTAAAATAAAATAAGCTGCTCTAACAAGGAGATAGGTTGTGTGCCTCTCTGCTGTGCGATGGCACTGACCTGAGGATAAGCATAACCTAGATATTCTAGAATTCATTGTTGTTTGCCGCCTCTCTGTTGTGCGATGGCACTGACCTGAGGACAGGCTTCTCTTTGAAAGCTCTAAGAATAGTCTCTTCTTGTATAATACCCATAGACCGCTCAAAAACCTCTGAGGAATGTTGATTACCATATAAGTGTGGGATCCACAAATGTTAGCTGAAATAATTAAACCTAAATCAGTCACCAGTCTGCGTCAAAAGTCTGTGTATGGATTTAAGTGGACAAACATACTGACAATCTTAGTGGCTACATTCTCAAGAGTTCAAATCAATGTGAAAATCTAAGAGTTTCAGTATGATTTCCTTAAGTTGCTAATGACTCTGGATGAACACCGAGAATTTAAGCATCAAAAGTTTAATAACAAGTCCCAAATGATTTGATGTTCCTGTATGATTCCAAAATTGAATTGGTCCAGATATGATCAATCTAAGTTGAAGCTGTCTACTCCCAAACCAAATCCCTTAGATTTCCATCTTAGGGTTTTTATCTCTCACAAAAAAAAATCCAAAAATAAACTTTATTTGTGTAGTTAGTTTAAGTTTTATGTTAATCTTTTAATGTGTGTCTGTCGGACTACATCAGGGAAATCAGAAGGGAATTAACTTACCTAAAAGGGTCATGTCTGAGATGCCCACATGTTTTTCAAATTTAAAAGTCACATCTGAAGTGACTGAATTGGTTAAGAGCTTATAATGTCTATTTCAAAAGGTTAAAATGTTCAAAATGGCAGAAAATCTACCAAGTGTGACCCATTCGCACGATTGGACCATGAATATGGACCAACCATGCGAATGGATCCCATTCGCACGATTGGACCATGAATATGGACCAACCATGCGAATGGATCCCATTCGCACGACTGGACATGAAATTGAGTCATTCAACCGAATGGCGTTTAAGAATGATCCTTTCGACCGAATGACAGGGTGCGAATGAGTCAATCAACCGACTGAGACTTAGTCGGTTAATTGAGATGCGAATAAAGGAGACCGAATGAGTCAGTCGACCGACTGAGACTCAGTCGGCCGACTGAAAGCGACCGACTGGACCAATCGCACGACTGAACCAGTTGCCCAAATGAACTGAGCGAATGAGGCCAGTCGGCCGATTGAAATTAGGGTCAGTATTTAAAGGGCCTCAGTCGATCGCATCTCACTCATCACTCCCAATCGCACACCAAACGCTTCCTTTCCCGTTACTCTGCTAAAATTTCTAGAGATAGTTGTTCACATTGCTATTGATCTTCTGACCGTCGATTGACAAGAATACAGGTACATTGCAGTTAAACCTTATAGAAATCAGAAGATTTTGAGTCAAATTTGGGTTATTCGAATGAAACATTGATCGGATTGAAAAATGCCCTAATAACCTACATAAACTAAGCTAAATGTTAAAATAAGTTTAATAGGTCATTAGTGACGAGATGGCGAGTCCAATGAACTAGATAGATAGAGGTTTAAACAAAAAAATTGGTGAAACAGAAAATGTGAATCGAACAGTTGGTCTTCATGCGAATGGACAGCATGATGAACTTCAGTCGCACGACTAAAGGGCTCAAACTGCCCATACGCATGGCTGAACCATGCGTATGAAGTTCAGTCGCATGACTGATGTAACCGCATGAAGGTATATGCGTAGGAGCCCAATCGCACACTCCGAGATACGTATGGGGTCAATCGCACGACTGAACCCCATTCGTACCATTCAATCGTACGACTGAACCCCTTTCGCACGGTTCAATCGCACTTTTGAACTCAGTCGAACAATTTCAATCGCATGACAGAAAGATGTTCAAGCCTAATGAGTTCATGACTTTCTTAGTAAATGGTACTAATGTTTACTATCTTTGTGTAACAGATGGCGAGTAGATGGACTATGAGCACAAAGCATAATATGTGGCCCATCTGGACTTAACATCCAGAAATGCTGCAGAATTCTCTGGCATTATCACGTTTCTATTGAGATCACGGATTGCGCATGCCATCTCTACCCCTTTCACCCCATATCGATCCATTCAACAAGCCTTCTGGGAAGGCGCTACAGTTGATAGAGCATCTGAACCTCACTGCATAAGATACCATATTTGGCGAGGATATTACCATTTCTGAGGAGGATCTAAGGATTGTACTTCAATTGGGGGATGACGGTGACTGCCCAACCCGTCTACACCCCTCACTGTCAGAGGATGTTTTCTCAGAGCCAAATACTCTGGGGACATCAATTCAGGGGTACTCAACAAGAGTAACCTCTGTCCCCAGTTTAAATACCTTGCACACGTGCTGCTCAAATGCATGGCTTCAAGAAAAGGTGGGTTTGATGAGCCGTCGGACCAAATGCAAAATGCATACGTTGCGTTGGTGCTGAACCATCCGTTCAGCTTCTCTAAGATGATCTTCACCTATCTAGTGGAGAACATCGAGGGGAAAGGGAAGGAAGCCTTCTGTATGTACCCACGGTTTATGCAAATGATAATAGATCAGAAGCTTCCTTCCCTGCCAAAAGAACAGGAGGATTCGGTAGTCTTGGAGGTAATGGATGACACCACCCTGGGAAGGATGAAGTATACCGGGGAAGCAAGTGAAGCCTCCGTCAGGAGGTTGTTTGGTCATCTTGCCAGAGAGGACTATGTTGCGCCGGAAAAGAGAAAGTGGCGTCACGAGGACAGTGACTCTGATGTGGAACAGATAGCCCTACCCACTCATGACTCAGATGAGGATGACAGTGGGGATGATGCTATTCCACTCAGAGGCCCTGTGTCTGATTCTGTACCTCCGGTGTCCGTCACATCTGCAGAGGTAACTGAGTCAGCGGGATTTCATCAAGATTTTGTTCTTAACGAGGAGGATGAGGCTGAATCGGATGAGGAGCCACTTACCCAAACTGTGGGAAGAAAGTTGTTCCCACAGAACATGGGTTAAGGGTTGTTGGTGAACAACCGAGAGGCTCCGGAGATACAGAAACTGACCCAACTTATGCTCCGGGTCCTCAGGCGGGATTGTAGGGGGAGCTTCCTCCTCAACTGGATCAAGGAGGAAGAGAATGGCCAAACCCCATGGCCAGAAAAAAAAAGCGTAGGGTGACCTTTATCACTACCACTTCCACCACATCCACCAATCACCACATCCACCACATCCACCATCCACCACATCCCCACATCTATCACGCCCCCACCATACCTTCCACTACGTCCACCACATCCACCACACCACCACATCCACCACATCTATCACAACCCCCACCATACCTTCCACAACATCCACCACATCCACCACATCCACCACATCTATCACAGCCCCCACCATACCTTCCACCACAACACCATTTCCCTCCACCACCACATTCTTCACTCCTCATCACCTCCACCACTATACAGACCTATCTTCACTACCGCCACTTCCACCACCACGTCACACCAACCAATGCCCTCAGCCCGTCCCTCACACACCTATAGATCTCCTCTACCTCCAATCGGGGTAGAGGAACAGTTGTCGGTGTTAAACAGAATGGTGTTGCGATTGCTGGCGGCTGATGAGGAAAAGACAACTCAGATCCGCCAGCTTACTGACCTGACTGCTGCACAATCGCATAAAATTGCAGAGCAGGATCGAGTATTGAGGAGCAGGCCCGACAGATGACTGCCCAGAGCAACGAGATAGCCATTCTCCAAGCTCAAAGCGTCACCTCAGGGAAGAAAATAGAGGAATTGGAAAAGGCTAAGAGGACCATTTTGCTAAAATGAAAGGATCAAAGAGGAACCTTTAAAGATAAGGGATGGGGATAGAAATGATGATGATAATGAAGATGATGAAGACGATGATGATAATGAGAGTGAAACTGATGAAGAGAAAACCGAAGAATGGTGTGAAGATGAAGACACTGACGGAGGAGAAGCAGCTGAATCTGTCTTAGCTCCAGGGCAAGAGAAAAGATCAAAGAACATACAAGATCATCAGCTTCTGCTTCTGCACCTTCACGTGAAGAGCCGAGTATTCAGGATAAAAGTAAATAGTGATGTTTATGTATTTATTTACTTTTGTATTCTGTATTGAAAAACCATGTACTAAATGTTATATTAAGTTAATGCATTTTGTTTGATAATTACTAATGATTTGAGTGTAAAATGTGTAAATCAAACAGATCCAAAGTACAACAGAGATGAGTTTGATATTGCTCCCCTTCAACAGGTCAAGTCTCAACTCACAGTGATTCTTGATCTGCAAGGGATTGTCAGAAGTCAGTGAGTTATACCCCTGAAGAAGGTGAAATAATTCATGACCTATCTAACGAGCAACTGGCAGAGATGTTCAGACTCAATCCTGATGAATTGTCAAGGATGCTCCAACAGTTGATTCAACCAGTGACGAAGAACTAAATGACGTTGATGAAGTTGAGGTTGAAGATATTACTGCAGAAGAGTACCCTCAGTACGCTGACAGCGAGGGTAATGTGGTCCCCAATCTGGGTGAGTCCCTAGTCAGTGATATGTTTGAGGTACTAGACAAGATGGAGCAGGAAACAGGAAAGACTGAAGGAACAGCCCAAGCTTCAAATGATGACGTAGACATTTGAAAGGCTGAGTGGGCTGAATGTTTTAAAGAAGTTAGAGCCCAACGTGCTGCACCGAAGAGGGATGCCTACACCAAGTTCTACAGCATCAAGAAACATCTTACGGTGTCAGGAAAGATTATAGCATGGGCATATTTTGATGATCTTAACGTTTATGCCATTAAGAGGGAGAAGGGCATAGAGTACTTTAGATTTCCACATGATCTAAAGACTCTACCAGGGTTTGAGCTCAACCAGCTGGCCAAATTGAAGCTGTTGTATGCTGACCCGAGAAGATGTCAGGCTGGTTTGAGGCTGCCCTAAAGAAAGAGTACCACACCAGGTGGATTAACTTCAGACCTCAACACCTACAAGGTATATTAGAAGGTCTGAGATGAATGCCATTACTGGAAAACCAAAGATTGTGTTGAAGTGGAATCCTCCGCGCACAATGTCAAGATCCCACTTCCGGAAATGACAAAGGATTTCACACACACTTCAAGTGGTGGTACTACGATTGGAGAACAGCAGAAGCGGTCATAGTCCTAGATAGAGGGACAAATGGATACCATCAGGGTATTCGACCCAATGTGGCTAACCAACTTGTCTGCTAATGATGTCTATACATTATACAAGTGGCCACTGTTCTATGACACACAAGACATTGTACAAGCCCTCCAGTTCCAAAACGTTATACGACTTTGCTTCGCGTTTGATATTCACGCGGGAGTCACACAAGAGGACAAGTACAAGAAATATGAGGAGGTAATGAAGAAAACAACATTAGAGAGATCTAGGTCCAAGGGGGAGTTTGTTGATGCATGTATATGTCCCTAGATCATGATTTGAAATGTAATGAATCTGGTCTGTCTGAGTATGATGTAATCTGTATTGATAATGAATGACATAAATTGTTGTTACTTGTGATGTTTAATATTTCATTAATGAGTCGTGATTGAATTGATTGGTTGATGATTGCTTGAATGGTTGCACATCATGTTATATTAATTAAAACATTCAACTTAACTTAATGAAGTTCTCATGCGAATGGCTCATGCGAATGAACCATATGCACGGATAACTTCACACGATTGACTCAGTCGCACGACTGAACCAGGAGACTGGATCAGTCGTACGATTGCAACATAAGATTGGCTCAGTCGCACGACTGAACACTCAGTCGTACGAATGAATCAACTGCATGGTTCAATCGCACGACTGAACCAGACTAATGGTTCAGTCGCACGATTGAATAATACCAACCTATAAATACAACTCAATTCGTGAAAAAGAGGGTAACTCGATAAATTACGATTCCAGACGTACCCTAGCCGTCCAGAAACCTTCCAATTCGTTCTCCAAGTTCACAGAACACATTAGATCGATTCCCAATCGATTTCTAACGTTAGTTTCAATTCTTGATTGATTCTTCGTGTGTTCTCACTGATTGGATCGCCAATCAAATAGGATTCCGCACTATTTGATCTGGTTTACACATTAATCTCTAGGTATTTCGGTCAAATACCAGGTCCTAACAAAAAGCAGTACTCTTTTTCTGTCAAGTGTGTGAGGAGTGATAATGGCACAGAATTTAGAAATCACACACTTGATGAATTCTATTTCTCTAAGGAATCAAGAGGCAGTATAGCATTCCAAGAACTCCTGAACAAAATGGAGTGGTGGAGAGAAACAACAGGACCCTTATTGAAGCCGCAAGGTCAATGTTGGCTGATTCTGGTTTGCCACTAACCTTTTGGCTGAAGCTGTCAACACAGCTTGCTATGTGCAAAATAGAGTGTTAGTAAATCAGAGGTTGATGAAGACTCCTTATGAAGTGTTACATTATTTGGCTCCTCTGATTTCCTTCTTTAGAGCATTTGGGTGTCCTTGTTATATTCTTAACACAAAGGATCCACTTCAGAAGTTTGAATCAAAGGTGGATGCATGGTACTTTGTTGGGTATTCATATACTTGCAAGGCATACAGAGTTTTTAATTGCAGAACAAAGATAGTTGAAGAAACCTTGCATCTAAAGTTTAATGAATCTCCAAAGGAGAAAATCCCACAAAACCCTGTGGAGTTATTTGATTTGGACATACTGCAATATGTTCCTTATCAGTCTCCAGCTGTTGCAGATTCTGTGAATCCATCATCTCCTGCACTTGTTATCCATCTGTTGGTATAAATGCAAGTTTTAGTGATCAACTGCCTGAGTCTACTAAACTTGATGTTCCTGTAGCTTCAGCAGTTCCATCCACAACAAATGCTGATGAGATCTCTGAATCCTCTACTTCATTTGAATTGCCATCTCATTCTAGGTTTCAAGAGTCTGGATCACCATCTGTTGCTGCTGAATCACCTACAAACACTTGCACAAATCTTATTGAGTATCAAGAACTGAAGAATCACCCCATGTCTCAGATCATTGGTGACATCAATGCTGGTGTTTCAACTAGAAGTCAATTGTCCAATTTTTGCTTTTATGCTCTCTTCATCAGTCAGCAAGAGCCAAAGAACTATCATATTGCATTAAGAGACAATGGATGGGTTGAAGCTATGCAACTTGAGCTTCTTCAGTTTCAAAAGCAGCAAGTGTGGGAACTGGTTCCTCTACCCCAAGGTAAGTGTGCAATAGGCACTAAATGGGTGTTTAGGAATAAAACTGATGAAAAAGGCCAAATTGTCAAGAACAAGGCCAGACTGGTTGTACAGGGGTTTTCACAAGAAGAAGGTATTGATTATGATGAAACCTTTGCCCCTGTAGCCAGACTGGAGGCAATCAGATTGTTCTTAGCTTATGCTGCTTTCCATAATCTTAAAGTTTTTCAAATGGATGTCAAAAGTGCATTCTTATATGGTAAAATAAAAGAAGAAGTTTATGTGTGTCACCACCAGGTTTTGAAGATCATAAACATCCAGATTGGGTGTATAAGCTTGATAAGGCTCTTTATGGGCTAAAACAAGCTCCCAGAGCCTGGTATGAAACACTGTCTAACTTTCTTCTTCAAAATAATTTCACTAGAGGCTCCATAGATAAAACTTTGTTCATTAAGAAAGTAGGCATGCATAAGCTCCTTGTTCAAATTTATGTAGATGATATTATTTTTGCATCCTCTGATCCACAGTTGTGTGATGCCTTTACTGTTTGATGCAACAAAAGTTTGAAATGAGTGCCATGGAGAATTACAGTCTTTCTGGGGTTGCAAATCAAACAAATGGCTGATGGAACTTTCATTCATCAGTCAAAATATACAATGGATTTATTGAAAAAGTTTGATTTACAAAACTGTAAGCCCTGTTCTACTCCCATGTGCAGCACCACACAACTGGATGCTGATCAGAAGGTAAAGCAGTTGATAAAACTCTTTACAGATGTATGATTGGTTCCTTGATGTACCTTACAGGTTCTAGACCAGACATTATGTTTGCAACTTGTGTCTATGCTAGATTTCAGGCTGCACCTAAAGTATCCCATATGATTGCAGTCAAACGGATCTTTAGATATTTGCAAGGAACTCAATCTCTAGGACTTTGGTATTCCACAGGGCACTCTTGCAAATTAGTTGCTTTCTCTGATAGTAACTATGCAGGGTGTAAATTAACCAGAAAATCAACCTCTGGTGGATGCCAATTTCTAGGCAATTGTTGTTTCTTGCAGAGTAAGAAACAAACTTCTATTACTACATCCACTGCTGAAGCAGAGTACATTGCTGCTGCAAGTTGTACATCTCAGGTACTCTGGCTTCAGAATCAATTACTAGATTATGACATTACAGAAACTAAGACTCCTTTACTGATAGACAGTGCTTCAACTCTTTGTATTGTTAAGAATCATGTCCAGCATTCTAGGACCAAACATATTGAGATCAGACATCATTTTATCAGGGATTGTTATGAAAAAGGTCTGATTGATCCAAAGTTTGTTCCTAGTGCTGATGAGCTTGCAGATATATTTACTAAGCCTTTGGACAGTGCAACTTTCCAAAATCTAGTGCTAAGGCTTGGTATGCTGCAGCTTGAATGATTTGACAACTACTAATGATCTCAGCTCACAAGTACTGATGAGCATTAATATACAGCTGTCAAAAATAAGTACTGATAAGTTATTTTATCTTCAGCAGTTTTCATAACTACTAAAGACTAAATTACTTAAAAGTACTAAGTACTTTTTTGTTGCAAAGTACTGATGTGGTTACAACCACTGATGTCTGTTCTAACACTGATGACCAATGAAACATCTGAAAATCAGATAATCTGCTGAGTAAGTGTTAAGGTCAAATGAAACAACTGAGATATGTGAACTGACGACAACAACTGATGAGTAATTTTATTCTTCAATTGTTTCAAACAACTGCTGGTTCATTTCAAAACAACTGAAGCCAAAACCAAGTCTTCAGTAGTTTCCAACTACTGATGACAAACACCAAGTCTTCAGTTGTTTACAACATCTGAAAGTTAAAACCATGTCTTCAGTCGTTTTCTAACAACTGATGACTAACACCAAAACTTTCAGTTGTTTTCTTTCAGCCGTTTCATAACCTATAAATACCTAACCCTAACTTCAAACTTTTCATAAATCATTTTCCGAACGTTCATATTCCATTAATGGCGACCATGCAAATCAAACCACGACACAACTGTGTTGCCTACTTCACAAAATCGGCCTTTTGGACTAAGTTTGATGCTGCCATTGATCTGATGGTTGATTCCCCGTATCAAACTACTTTTCTTCTGAATCCAACCATCTATCCCGATACCCTTCGCCAATTCTGGACAAATGTCACTATCCATACTGGTGAGAATGATGTCGCGATCACTCTCTAGTCATTTGTAAACCAGAAGAAGGTGGTAGTCACTCCTGCTATCAATCGCCAAACGCTAGATCTGAATGATGCCACCTTTGTCACCAAATACCGGAAGGGCACCATTGATCTATCATTCATCAACCATGGATATGCGGGCGACCTAAGTGCTACAACCATTCTGAAGAAGCACTTCCATGATGCTGAATGCCTAATCTTCCACATGATCAATGTTTGCCTTGCCCCCAAATCCTCTTCATGGGATCAAATGTCATCCGGGTGGCAGCAGGTATTGTATTCTATCCTTGAACGCCAAACCTTAAATTTTCCTGAAATTATATTTTTAGAATTAAAAGATCTGGCAATGAAACCTGTGGCTTACAGATGGCTATTATATCCAAGGTTTCTTATGGCCATAATCATGAATCAACTAAAATCTGATGGCCCTGTTGGCCTTGGAGTCCCTGCTATGGTAGTTTTACCTGAGGTATACTCCAGGCACAACTCTGACCCACAACCTCAAAGAGGCTGCCAAGCTGCTAAAACCCAAGCAGAAGGAACCCACAGCCTCATCGTCCAGATCCAAAGTCCCTTCCAAACCACAATCCAAAAAAACCAAAAGGCTACTCAGGGAGTTGAGTCCCCTGATGATGCCCCTGCAACACAAAGGCAGGATGACACTACGGTAGTAATCCCCCTGTAGTTTCCAAGACTCTACCAGCTGAAACCGCTCAGGTATCCTCTCAACAAGATCCTGATGCAACCAAAAATGGGGAAACCACATTACTAGAATCTCTCTCACTTGAGAAGATTGCCATTGAAGAGCACCATTCACCCCAGGTGCAATCCTCTTCACACTTATCTCCCACTGAAGCCACCCCTACAAGCCCACTGTGGTTATTGCACAAGTGCTGACTCAACTACATTCCTCTAACCCCCCCAGAAACCTATTACCACTGGGAAAACCTCAATAGTTGAGGGAGAGGATTTAATGTGTGATAACCCACAGCACAGGGATTACAGAGTTCAATCTCCCTGTGTAGAGGAGGAGATTCGAACATCTGGTGAGGCTGCCTCTTCTCCTGTTTCAGCACATGAACATGATGGGTGGTATCATCTCTAAGACCTACCAGAGGCAACTGCTAATGAAGGACATAATCCTGAGGCAGGAAGTCCCCAATTCCAAGAAATAGGGGCACATGTGAATATTGATCTACACTCACACATGTTCATCCTGATTTCATCAGGAGGTTAGATGATTCAGCAAAGACTGATGATGACCTGGGCTTTTTCTTTGATGTTCTATCCCACAACACCATTCTTGAGACTAAGGTATGCAGACTACAAGAACTGCTTGCAAAAATGTTACAAGAATCAAGTCCATCTGCCACATTCACCCACAGATGGTAGTTTCCTGAAACTCTCCCAAACACTGAGCCGCTCCCACAACTTTGCCACCAGCCTCTGATTCAAGCACCATTTCTCAGGGACAGAACCCCTCTGAGCAAATGGTTGCTGCCTTTCAATCATCCTTACCTCTCATCACTTCATAATCACAAACATTGTGCATCAAGCCATTATGAGAGGCTTTCCTCAAATCTTCAATCCTTAGTTGATGTTGCTGTTTCTAAGAGACTTTCTGACATTCACACCCCTAAACCCAATGCAACCAAAAAGGGGGAGTCTAAGTCAGTGAAAGTAGACAAAAGAAAGAGAATTGAAGAGGAAGAAGAAAAAGAGAGGAAGGAAAAGGAAATGATCACCTAGAAGAGAAAGAAAAGCTCTGAACAGACTGAAGTTGAGAAAAAGTTAGAAGAACTGATCAAAGAAGCTGATGAGCAACATAGCAGATCTATGGATAAGATTATTGATAAACTCTTCAGACAAGGTTTTGACACAACCAAACTTGACTCAGAAATCAGAAGGCTAAGATTCAAGAGATTGAACATAGATGGGAAAGTTGGAGTGAGAAAGAAAGGGAAAGGCTGGGAGCTATGACAAGATTCATATCAAAACATCCAGGGAAGATCAATCATTGAAGTGAAGTCATGGTCCAGAGACAGTATTTTGGAGATAACCACCAGAATCTGTTCTTCTGAAGTATTCAACAAAGGATTGATCATAGAAGCTCTTGATGAAGCTGGTGCTGGGAAAAGGTCTGATATGGCAAAGTTATCCAAAGCTTCACTCACAACCAAGATGCTAGAGAAGCCTGTACAATCCCCAAACCAAAACAACCAAATTCACAACCCTCAAAACAACTCCTTTACCCAAGAAACCTACTCACCCATGACCAATGATGCACCCAAGAGGAAGAGAATGGTGTTGAGGATGGAAAAAGAAGAAGAATATAACGAGGATGATAATCTGCCAATCTCTGCTATTCTTAAAATAAAGATGCCTGAGCCCTGGAGTCAACCAACAACAATCACACCTGACTTCCAAAGGCAAATGGTAAAAGTCAAACTTGAAGAAGAAGAACAACACAAACAAATGATGAGCAACTGTTAAGGATGATTGATAAAGAGTTTCCTAAGTCTTCATCCATACAAGCTATGAAGAAACATGCTCAGAGGTTGTATGCTCTCAGATTTACATTTCAATATCAGAAAGAGTGAGTGAGAATTTGGCCTGGCCCAGAGTAAGTGACAAAATTCATAAAAGAAGATTCCAAGTAGATACAATGGCCAAGTAAAGAAGATTGTAGATGCTGTGATAATGCTGGCCATTGTAGTGTCACCCTGGGAAATCCTTGATGACTTCAAGAGAGCTTACAAGTCTAAGATGACTCCACAAAATTTACTAGAAAACAAAATGGTAAAGAAGGGGTTGATCTACAAGAAGCTTGAAGAAATAAGAAGAAATAAGAAGAAATAAGCTCCAGTTGTTGCTTGAAGGCACTCATCCTGATGAGTTTGCATACAGAGAAATAACTACTATGAAGCTGAAGAATGGAAAGCATATTAAGTACTTATCAGAGTACTATGGGCCTGAGTTCTTCTTTGAAAGTGATGAAGAACTCACAATGGAAGAACAAGTTGTTTTCCTTGAGGCCTATGTCAGAGAGTCTTACAGACTTATCATTGGGAAGTAGGTTTCATGGATGGGGTAACAGCTCTGTGTCCAATTCCCCAAGACAGAGTTCCCATTCATCCTTTGCCAATCAAACCTTCTAAAACCTCTTCCCTGGCCTGAGCTTAATTGAAGATTTCTGAGCTGATCCAGATAATGTTTTTGCCAATAAGTGGGACTTCAATAATCTTAAAGGTTTTGGCTGCATTGGTTCAGGGGGAGTTTGTTAGACCAAAAGAACCAATGAGCCAGATCAGAAAAACCTTTAAGTCCCACAGACATCGAAACAACTGAAGTGGTCTACAATAGCTGAAGACAAAGTCTGAAGACAAAGTCTGAAGACAAAGTCTGAAGACAAAGTCTGAAGTCTGAAGACAAGTCTGAAGACAAAGTCTGAAGACAAAGCTGAAGACAAAGTCTGAAGATAAAGTCTGAAGACAAAGTCTGAAGATAAAGTCTGAAGACAAAGTCTGAAGACAACAGCTGAAGACAAAGTCTAAAGATAAGTCTGAAGACAAAGTCTGAAGACAACAGCTGAAGACAAAGTCTAAAGATAAAGTCTGAAGACAACAGCTGAAGACAAAGTCTGAAGATAAAGTCTGAAGACAACAGCTGAAGACAAAGTCTGAAGACAAAGTCTGAAGACAAAGTCTGAAGACAAAGTCTGAAGACAAAGCTGAAGACAAAGTCTGAAGACAAAGTCTGAAGACAAAGTCTGAAGACAAAGTCTGAAGACAAATCTGAAGACAAAGTCTGAAGACAAAGTCTGAAGACAAAGTCTGAAGACAAAGTCTGAAGACAAAGTCTGAAGACAAAGTCTGAAGACAAAGTCTGAAGAAAAGTCTGAAGACAAAGTCTGAAGACAAAGTCTGAAGACAAAGTCTGAAGACAAAGTCTGAAGACAAAGTCTGAAGACAAAGTCTGAAGACAAAGTCTGAAGACAAAGTCTGAAGACAAAGTCTGAAGACAAAGTCTGAAGACAAAGTCTGAAGACAAAGTCTGAAGACAAAGTCTGAAGACAAAGTTCTCAGAAGTTGTCAAAACAGCTGAAGTAGTTCTCTTCAGTAGTTGTGATGGTTTACATTTCAGTAGTTTGTAATCAGTAGTTTTATATATGTAAAACATCTGAAGTTCTTACACTTCAGATGTTATAACTTCAGTAGTTGTAATGTTAGCTTATACTTGGCTTTTTGTGAAGGTGTCCTCAGTTGTTGTGGACATCTTCAGTAGTTTAGTTTACTTTTAGTTGTTTGTATAAATCAGTTAGCTGTCACTATCAAGTGACGTCAGCTGATGTCACATTCCTTTATAAAAGGAATGTTGACCTAATTTCCTTGTATGGGAAGCATGTGCGTGAATGAAAACATTCTTTTTGCAGAAAACTTTCTCTCTCTATAACCGTTACTGTTTGATTGAATATTCATATTATTCTTGCTAAAATTTTGTCTAATTCGTGTGCTATTCTGCTGCAAATCTTAATCTAATTGATCAAACTAGATCTCGATCCTTACAGTTTGGAGTGGTGCTCCAGACGTTTTTGCTTGATGAGTTGAGTTATAAAGTGACGGGTTCTGATCATATGACGCCTTTTGAGACTTGTACTTCATCCTCAACTCTTTCTCTCTCAGTTTCAGAATGAAATCATGGATATCCAACTTCGCCAGCATATCATTCTTCTAAGGTTTGACACAAATGAAACCCACTTTTCTAGCAATCCATCTGCGAAATTCAACACCTTGTCTTCTATGGACGTAACAATCCTATGAGTGTGCAGCTCACTCATTAAGTGGTAGAAGCGGTCAATAATGTCATCCACACTCTCCTTACCCATTGAAGAGAAGTTATCGAACTCCTTCTTCAAAGCTTTAGCCTTTAGAGCTTTTAGCGATGCATTCTCGCCATACCGCTTTTCCAGAGCATCCCATAGCTTCTTTGCTTGCTTGTACTCAGAAAACTGATGGAATATATCCTTAGGAATGGACTGAGTTAATAGAGCGTACACCTTCTTCTCTGCATTGTACTTTACCTTTTGCCCATCAGTCATGCCCCCTAAGGTAAGCTTAACTCCATCAGCTCCAACTGGCATACTATACCCTGTCTCAATTGATTCCCACAAATTAGGATCTACTCTATTTAGGTATATCTTGAACCTTTGCTCCTATTGTGGGTAATCATCTAACGTTATGAACTTAGGAGGCTTATTGTGATTCCCCACTTCATTTTCCAGAAGCAATAGATTCTGGATCCGTGAATCTCTACCTGCGGTGAATGCTAAATATACTGATATTCCATTGCTATTTACTTTTGATTTTAGAACAAACTATTGTACCTGTGCGAATGAAAGAATGCGATTGGGCTATTCTGTGATTGAACAATGCGGATGGTTCAATCTTGTGACTGGACAGGTGCGGATGAACAATGCGAACAAAGATCTTCAGTTGTACGAATGGATGGACGACTAAGCCAATCCTGCGTATGATTGGTGCGAATGGGTTTAGTCGTGCGATTGAGTCAATCGTGTGACTGAAGGCTGTTGTTTTTGCAAAAACGAAGGTTTTGAACACTTTTATGCAAAAACACAAATTTCTTACTAATCCTAATTGTTGTATGCTGGAAGAACATTAACTTTTTGACCTGGAGACGTCGAAAACACTGTTTGACACAAAAAGATTACGTTTTTGAGTGAAAAACGAGATTTTTATATCAAAATTGATTGAATCACATGCAAATCAAGAGCCAAAGCTCTGATACCACTTGTTAGGACCATTTCGGTACGGAGTACTAACTGATTTACGTGTATACCAAACCAAATAGTGTGGAATCCTATTTTATTGGTGATCCAATCAGTGAGAACACAAGTATAATCAATCTAACAATGAATCTAAACAATAAGAATGATTGTAGGATGATTATCTGCGATTGAACTTGGAACAGGTTATCTTCGGTCTCTGGACGGCTAGGGTATGATTTAGTGCGTAGGGATTTGAATTGTTACGTTTTTCCATGAATTAAGTGGTATTTATAGGTTAGGGCTTTTCATTTGTTCGACTAAACCATTTGCATGGTTCAGTTGTGCGATTGAAGCATGCGGTTGATCCATCCGCACGACTGAAGATTCAGTTACGACTGAGTCAATCTCATGTTACACTCGTGCGACTGATCCAGTCTTCTGGTCCAGTCATGCGACTGGTTCATTAGCATGAAGTATTCATGCGTATGGTCCATTAGCATGGTCCATTTACATGAGAAATTCACACGATTAAGTTTAAGCACGTTTCTCAATCATTATTGACTAAGAACTATGTAAACAACCACAAACCTATATAGTTAGTTCAATATGCGTTATCACACAATAATCAATGAAATATTAAACATTATAAGCATCACAAACACATTACATTTCATTCATACCCATTTTGTTACATATATGTAAGTCATGAAAGACATTTTACATTTGAGCTCCTAAACTAGGTACGCATGTATCTACAAGTTCCATCGTACTTTTGCAATAGGGATCTTGCTACGCTTCAGCATCTTTATCTCCCTATCCATGATTTCCACTAGTTCTTCGACGAATCGAAGTTTGTCATCCACTTGAATTTCTTTGAGCGACACATGCAATGTCTTATCATCAAGACACTTCTTGAGGTTCGACACATGGAATGTGTCATGCATACCATTTAACACAAGTGACAATTTCAGCCGATAAGAATTTCAAGTAGATGACGAGAAGTAAAGTAACCCCGAGCCATGTCGACCCATTTAAGGGTTAGGTGTTACTTTACTTCTCTTTCTAAAACATACAGTGCCTTTACAAGGTAGCACTTTCAGTAGTATGTTTTCCCCGACATTGAACTCTTATGACTTCATCCGATTATCCGCATAACTTTTCTGGCGATCTTGTACCGCCTTCAATCTGTCTCTAGTCTGAAATACCTTATCGGTAGCCTCTTGTATAATCTCGGGTCCAATCATTTGGCTTTCCCCCAACTTCTATCAACACACTAGCAACCTACACTTACACCCGTGTAATGCCTCAATGGTGCACATCAAATACTAGTATGGTAAATATTATTATACAAGAACTCCACCAACGGAAGGTGAGTATCCTAGTTACCACCAAGGTCAATTACACAAGCCTTCAACATATCCTCCAAAGTTTGGGTCGTACGTTCACTTTGACCTTCAGTCTGAGGATGATAAGTTATTCTCATGTTAGGGTGCATCCCTAACGACTTCTACAAACATCACCAGAATCGAGATGTGAAATGAGCATCATGATCAGAGATGATAGACATAGGTACGCCATGTCTAGCCATAATCTCACTGATATAAATCCTCACCAACCATTCCATTTTAAAGTCCTCACGAATAGCCAGAAAATTATCAGATTTGGTCATTTGGTCCACAATGACCCAAATCAAATCATGCCCACTACTAGTCCTCCGTAACTTCATAATGAAGTCCATGGTAATGTTTTTCCACTTCCATTAAGGAATTCCAGGTTGCTGTAACCCGATGGACTCTGATGTTCTAATTTAATCTTCAAGCAAGTCAGACACTTACTAACATAATCTGCTATATCCCTTTTCATTTCAGGCCACCAATATAAATCCCTAAGGTCGTGGTACATTTTGTCTGTGTCAGGCTGTTCGAATACTTCGACTTGTGTGCCTTGTTCAATACCATCTCTCACGTGTTCCTCACGACAGGACCCAAATTCTTTCCATAAAGTACAATTCTATATTGTCCATTTGTACAAATGATTCGTATAGACATCTTAAAGCCTTATCCTACATATGCGGTCCGTTATTGACTTAACTTGAGTAACATTGATGTGGGACCTGATACCTAAACGAGCCGTAATTCCTAATGCCCTAATGCACATGGGTTTGACTCTTTACTTACTACTCAACACATCAGACCCACGTTCATGTTTCATGGGTGACAATAAATTTCACAGTCATAGTCTCCAAACAACTCATTTTAACATCTTTGTCTCATGTTCAGTTCTTTTTTCAAATAATGTGTAGAACACTTTGTATGGAAGTCACAGTCGGGAGCTTAGCACATACTTTCAGCTTTTCCAACAATTCCAGAACTATTCGTATATGAATCTCTCGATTCTACTTGTCCTTAAATAGATCAAAATATCCTTGATGAAAACTATGACAAATTTATTTAGGTATGGCTTACATATCCGATTTATCAAGTCCGTGAACACCGTAGATGTCTTTGTTAGCCGAAAATGCATAACTATGAACTCTTAGTCTCTGTGACGAGCTCTAGATGCTTTCTTTGGTATGTCATCCTCATGTACTCTAGGTTGATGATTCCAATGGAGATCAATATTCTTAAGGTACATCGATACTTCTAGCTACTCGAATAGGTCATTTACCCTTGGTAAGGATAACGATTATTTACTGTTAGCTTGTTTAGTTTTTTTAGTCCATACATGTTAAAAGATCTATCATTCTTCTTGACGCAAAGCACTAGTGCCCCATGGAGAATGATCGGGTCGTAGAAAACCCTTATCTACAACTATTAAAGTTGCTTAGACAGATTTTCCACCTTTAAAAGTTCTAAGCGATAAGGTGTTCGAGTAATGTGCATCACGTGAAGTGCCAAGTCAATCTAAAAGTCCATGTGAAGGATGCTATCATGCCAAATCCTTCTGGAACACTTCTTGAAATTCTTACACAACAGCTATGTCTTCTAGTCTTATTCCTCCACCTTCATACTCATGATCTGCATCTTGTACACTTCTAATCTCTTTCCATGTACATCAAGTGTCTCACCTATCTACAACGACATGCTAGTAGTCTTCTCGCTGAAGACAATCTCGGTCATATTCCCTGATAACCAATTCATTCTCGTGACCTTGTCGAAACTTCCAAGTCTAAATCATATAAGATCTATTCTAAAGGCAAGATCCTTTACTAGCACAACATAGTCCTAAATTATCTCCCTAGTATTTACAAGACTACCATTAACCCATTTCATAACACGTATCCTCATAATTGGGGTCAAGTCCAACTTAGTTATAAAAGTCAAGTCACTACGTCTGGGTCTTGTCAAGCATCATTGACACCAACCACGAATGCCTTTCTATGAATAGGGTTGTCGTATTACCTTGCCCTGGGTTTGCATAAATTGCTTACCAGATTTGTGTAGTTTTTCCTTAAAATTTTAATTGACCAATTGACCTTGAGCCCTTTTAACCTCGCATATGAATTTGGATGATGCTCCTAACTTCCATGCTCATGACGTCAACGTCGAATTCTTACGGATTTGATCGTATCAATTGACACAACTGGGTTCACCAACACGTTAAAACCCTTGGCTAAGCGCTCTAATTGCTTGAAATTGAAACACACTAGACGTGGCATCATAGTCAAATGGTAAAAATTGCATTTATTACACTCCGGAAAAATGCAGGCATGGTCCTTAGTTGCTAGCACGACAACCACCTATCCATTCGTGGCTTTGACCTTCTTGTCCACTTTAACATCCGCTAGATTACCCAATTCCCTAATATCATTCTACGTCTCACTAGCTTTCTCAAGGCTTTCATATGAACCATCTCGTTAGCCAAAATACCTATCTTTAATATTGCACTCTAAGTGGTTGGGTGTAAGGCCCTGTTCCGGGACGCTTACAACTGGTCATTCATCGCACATAAAACATATTTTTTCATTAACTTAAAGAAAACATTGCAGCAGAATCATTAAAATAGACATTTCATTTCACTATAAACACTTTTGCAAAATAATACAACGTTCATTACAAAATATCGTTCGTTCGCATTATAATGAAAAAAACGTTATACAAAAGAATGCCATCCAAAAATGCCAAGTAGCTGCCCCACGCCATCCTCAGCAATGCTCACCTGCCAACTGGAAAATGCATAAAAAGTCAGCGTTGCTGGGTGAGTTCTAGTTTTATAAAAACATATTTCTTTACTATCACACGTGATCACACATCATACGTACATCAAGGTAATAATTATTATCTTTATCATCATTCATTTCGTACATTTCGCACGTTTCACACATTTCGTACATATCACACTTTTCACACTTTTATTATCTTTCACTTTTATCTAGGTCTTGTACTTAACCCCCCTCTTGAGCACAAAGCTATATCATCTAGGGTTAAGCCACAAGGACCCCATATCGCACATATCATATGTATCGCACGTATGGAGTAGTCACATAGACTAACTCCCCATGTGTGTGAACCCTTAAGGAGTTGTGATTCTCCTTTCATTTGCTTGCAAGACTTTTGATTCATACATTATGTTCCAGTTTCATTATCTTAAATCTTTCACTTCGTTAAGATAATATTTTACATTCATCATAATAATCATACCACGTAAAGTCATATCATCATACGTAATAGGGAACATAACAAAACAACATGCAATCATACATAATCATGATGCATCAATCATACATAACATCATACATCATCAATCACACAACAATCATCATCATACATCCTTATCCATGCCCATCACATCATCTCTATCCTCAAAAAGTAAACTTACATAATCCCCAGGAACATCTCAACTCAAAGCCTACATTTCACTTTTTCCCAAAATCAAAAAATATTTTAAGTCTTTAGAGGCATGAGCACTATGCAGGCGCATGAGCACTATGCACGCGCATGATCTTCCAGGCGTATGAGGAACACTTCGGCGCATGGGTAACTTTCCGGCGCATGAGCTCTATTTAGGCGCATGACCCACACTTAATCATTTCAGAGCAATTCTAGGCACATGAGCACTATGTAGGCGCATTAGCGCGTAGGTGCATGAGCTTTCCTTGGCGCATGAACACTCTGTCAAATTTTGCCTATTTCTAGGTGCATGACTAATATATGGGTGTATGAGTTGTGGGCGCATGGGACACTTAGGCAGATTTCCATACTAGGCGCATGAACCCTATTGGGCGCATGAGCAACCTATTTCACACTTAAACACCATAATTCAGTCCCCAATCATTCTCAAACTTATTCTAAGCTTAAATCATACATTCTAAACCTTAGAAACATATGCATAACATCATCAAACATAAACATAGCCCAAATTCATACCCCACCCGAATCACACACATACACATTTACATACATGTACAATACCCACTTTTATATAAACGTTCATACATGCATTTCTAGCCCCAAAACAGTTTGAAACAAGTAAAAAGGGGTCCTAGAACTCACCTTTGCATCCTCTTCGGGTAAGACTTCCTTCAAACCCATTTGCAATTGAGTTGAATCGCCTAGAAACACACCAAAAACACACCGAACACACATAATCACACAACCGAGGATAAAACCAGCTAAGAACACCATAAACACACGAATTCTTACCTTGAATTCGCACTTTTCTTTCTGTTCTTCTTCAAACCCGAGCTCTGCTCTTTCTCTATCTAGAATCCGATCTCAAAAAGGTGAAAAGTGGCATGCCATGGGCGACCATGCTACTTTTGTACAAAAAAATAAATAAATTTTGTACCTTTTACATATTTAACCCCTCAACTTGGGTTATATAGCATATCTTTCTTTTCCTTCACTTTTATTCTTTCGTTTGAGCCTTCTAAAAATAACCTGGTGTTATAAGTCCACCCCTTATATAGGTTTCATCCCTGAAACTTGTTATTCCTCAAAAAATCATGGGTAATGCTGTCTCATCTCCTCTTCAGTCTTCCACATAGACTCAAATCCCTTCCTGTGCTTCCACTGTACATGCACAAGAGGAACCACTTTATTCCTCAACCTCTTCTCTTTTCAATCAATGATCACCACTGGTTGTTCCACATAGTTGAGTCGTGGATCCACCTTAATATCCTCCAGTGGTACAATCATATCCTCGTCTGCTAAGCACTTCTCAGATGAGATACATGGAATATTGGGTGAATTTCACTTAACTCGTTTGGTAACTCTAGTCTATAGGCCACCTCTCCTACTCGATCGATGATTTGGAAAGGCCTTATGTATCTTGGGCTCAACTTGCCCTGCTTTCGGAACCGAATGATACCCTTCCAAGGTGAGACTTTCAACATAACTCTATCACCCACCTGGAACTCAATCGGTCTACGCTGTTTATCAGCATACAACTTTTGCCTATCTTTAGCTGCCTTCATAAAGGCTTTGATCCTTTCCAGCTTCTCAGTCGTAGCCTCGACCACCTCGATGCTCCCTAATTCTTTATGGCTGATATCACCCCAACACACTGGTGTTATGCATCTCCTACCGTATAGCATCTCATATGGAGGCATACTAATATTGGCATGATAACTGTTGTTATATGAGAACTCAGCTAATGGTAAGAGGTCATCCCAACTTCCTCCAAAATCAATGATGCATACCGGGAGCATATCTTCCGGTATATGAATCGTCCTTTCTGACTGACCATCCATCTGAGGATGATAAGTCGTGCTAATATGTATCCTCGTCCCCATAGCATCATGGAATTTCTTCCAAAATTTAGATGTAAACCGGGTGTCATGATCAGACACAATAGACACCGCACACCATGACGAGTTACGATCTCTTTAATTAACAGATCCACCAACCTCTCGGATGAATATGTCTCGCGAATCGGTAGGAAGTGAGCACTCTTCGTCAAACGGTCCACTATCACCCATATGGCATCATACCCTCGCGCGGTACGCGGTAGCTTTGTAATAAACTCCATGGTGATATGTTCCCATTCCACTCCGGTATATCCAAAGGTTGGATCTTCCTATACGGCTTTTGGTGCTCAGCCTTCACTTGTAAACAAGTAGTGCATTTACTCACATACTATACCACATCACGCTTCATACCCCACCACCAATAATCTTTCTTCATGCCTTGGTACATCTTCGTAGCACCGGGATGAATAGAGTATCGAGTCTTATGAGTTTCATCCATAATCTTCACACGTAGATCCCCAAAACGAGGAATCCACATCCACCCAAAGCGGGTTCTAACACCGAGTGTGTTTTCACCCAATTCCGCAACCAGACCTCTCATTCTTTCGGAGTTAAGATAATCTTCTTTCAATGCCTCATCTTAAAACTCCTTGACCTGCTTCATTACATTAGAGGTCATGACCAACTCGTAAGCCTTCACCCAAATCGGTTCGGGTCTCTCCTTTCGGCTAAGGGCAACTGCCACCACGTTGGCTTTGCTCGGATGATAATGGATCTCACAATCATAATCTTTTATGAGCTCCAACCATCTCCTTTGCCTCATATTCACGTCTTTCTGCTCAAAGAAATACTTCAAGCTCTTGTGGTCGGTGAATATGGTTCACTTCATCCCGTAGAGATAGTGCCTCCAAATCTTTAACGCAAAGACCACGGCTGCTAGCTCTAAGTCATGACTAGGATAATTGACCTCATGAACTTTCAACTATCAGGATGCATAGGCTATAACCTTTCTTCTCTGCATCAACACACATCCCAACCCCAAGTAGGAAGCATCTGAATAAACCACCAAATCTTTACTTCCATCGAGCAACGACAAAGTAGTTGCTTGAGTCAATCTCGCCTTTAACTCCTTGAATGCCTTCTCTTGGGCCTGACCCCATACAAACTTTACATCTTTACAAGTCAACTTGGTCAGTGGAGAAGCGATCTTAGAGAAGTCTTGAATGAATATCCTATAATAGCCCGCCAAGCCCAAGGAGCTACGAATCTCGGATGGCATCTTCGGAGACTTCCATTGCATCACCGCCTCCACCTTTGCCGGATCTACCATAATCCCCTCGGGATTCACCACGTGTCCCAAAAACTGAAACTCGCGTAACCAGAATACGTACTTGAGAACTTGGCATACAACTTCTCCCTCTCAACGTCTCCAACACCTCTCGAATGTGATTGGCATGCTCATTCTCGCTCTTCGAATAAATCAGGATATCATCAATAAACACAATCACTGATTTATCCAACATCGCCTGACACACTCGATTCATCAGATCCATAAAAGCAGCTGGTGCATTGGTTAAACCAAAAGACATAACGAGAAACTCGTGATGTCCATAACGCGTACGAAAAGCTGTTTTAGGAATATCCTGCTCCTTCACCTTCAGCTGATGGTAGCCAGATCGAAGGTCTATCCTTGAGAACCAACTGCACCCTGAAGCTGGTCAAACAGATCATCAATTCTCGGTAAGGGGTACCAATTCTTCATTGTCAGCTTATTCAAATCATGGTAGTCTATACACATTCTCATACTACCGTCTTTCTTCTTCACGAATAAGACCGGAGCACCCCAAGGAGAGATACTTGGTCTAATGAACCCCTTGTCCAATAACTCCTGCAGTTGCTCCATCAGTTCCTTCATTTCAGTCGGAGCCAACCGATACGGTGCCTTAGCAATGGGTTTGGCACCTGGTATCAAGTCAAATTGGAACTCGATCTCGCGGTCAGGTGGCACTCTTGGTAAGTCTTTGGGGAACACATTTGGACAGTCACACACACGGCCAGTTGTGGTGTTGGCGTATCCACATCCTTCACGTAGGCCAAGTAGGCACTACATCCACGCCTCATGCACTTTCCCGCCACCGCTATCGAAATCACTTTCGGATTCATCGTGATTCGATCACCGTAAACCGTCACCGAACTCCCGTATGGCGCTGTCAATCGAATCATCTTCTTGCGACACATAATATTCGCCTCGAAGTCCGCCAACCAATCCATTCCTAGGACTACATCGAACCTGCCTAAGGTCATCACAAATGGTCTAAGAGGAAACTTGTGACCTTCTAGTTCTACGTCACAACCTTCTATCATCTCGGAAATCCTGATAGACTTACCTATGGTAGTTTCTACATCGAAGGGCGCATCTATATTCTTACTACTAACTGGAAATTTAGCACAGAAAGCAGCCGAAATAAAACTTTTACTAGCACCAGAATCAAATAATATAGAGGGTAAAGTTTGGTTTACTAGAACATACTTGACACAACATCGGGGTCCGTCCTAGCCTCCTCCTACGTCATTGTGAACGCTCTGGCACTCACCCTCTACCCTTCTCCTCCAACCTTCTTCGCTCCCGAACCTTCAGCCCTCAGCTTCTTGCTATCCCTGCTCAGATGGCAGTTTTCCCCACATTTGTAGCACCTTATAACCCCACAATCTCTCGCCATATGACCAGGCTTCCCACACTTGAAGCAGATGTTCGATCCCCATTTACATTCCCCCAAATGTTCTTTCTCGCATTTACCACGTCTCTTCATCCATGTAACAGATGTGACCACACACCGGTCACCCACCTTTACTACTTTGTTGTTTGGAGCAGCTCCGCCACGTCCAAACCGCTTCCTATTCCAGTTTCGGTCACCACCACCCTTCTTGCTCATCTCAACCACCACCACCTCTCACTCGTCATACAACCTCCCTGCCAAGTCAACTGCGGACCTAAACGTGCTCGGTCGGGCATCGATCATGTGCCTGCGAATATCCACTGGCAAGCCCTGAATATACCTCTTAATCTTTCATGATGTAGGCGTTACTTGGTTGGCACCAACCATGCCATCTCATTGAACTTGGTGGTGTACTGCTGATGTGTCATGGATCCCGCCTCCAGCTGCAGGAACTCTCTCTCACCTTGTCCATCTCTCGATGAGGACATAACTCCTGAATCACTAGCCTCTTCAACTCTGCCCACTTCATCCTTCCAATTGCCTGACTACCCTCGGCCTGGATGATATTGTCCCACCAGCACAACGCCAAGTCCACAAACGAGTGGGCAGCAAACTTCACCTTTTGATCCTCTCGGTACTCGCTAATATTTAGAATAGCTTCCATCTCTCTCACCCACTGGTGAGCAGCAGCAGCAGTGCCATTACCATCGAAGGTAGGGGCTTGCATCTTTGAAATGCCCCCTAGTTACAGCCATGTGCCGCATCCGGCGCAGGCTCTTCTTCCTCCTTTTCATCATCGGAGAGAACCGTTTCAGGCTTCGGTCGCTCCCGTTCTCCCGAGGACCTGTTTCTCTCCTTTCTTTCTCCTTCCCTTATGGCCTTTATCACTTCAGTCACCACAGACGGTAAGATCGTCTGCATGACCTAATGCACTTCCTCTACAACAGCCTCCTTCACTGAGGCTCTTAAGTTAGCACTCTCATCTCCGCCCTCTGGATGAGGGGTCTCGTGTTCTTCATGAACCACCTTTTCGGCTCTAGGCCTTCCTCTTGTGGCCCGTGGTTCAGCACCACGTCCACCACGACCTCCACCACGTGAAGCCTTCGATGATCTACCACCGGCCATCCTCTAACACACTATAAGGTTCAAACACCAACACAGTCATTCAAGGGAACAACTCAGTTTATGTTAAGTATAGTAAGTCCCTAATTATAGTGGCCAGTTGTGATTAGCCACTTCCTTTACTCTTCATACCCCAAGCATTACCTATCCTGACTACATCAGTATCTAAATCTACCAACAACACATAAACCACATAACATGTGCATGTAATACCGGTTAACATAAAGAAAATACCTCATGGCACGCAGCTACTCGGACTGGCATCCCTTCCCTTTCCGTCCCATTTTCATTTTAAGTTAAGGGTTACTTTTATAAAACATATAGTTTCATTAACTTAAAGAAAACATTGCAACGAAATCATTAAAACAGACATTTCATTTCATAAATACTTTTGCAAAACAATACAACGTTCATTATAAAATATCGTTCGTTCACATTACAATTCAAAAACGTTATACAAAAGAATGCCATCCAAAAATGCCAAGTAGCTCCCCCCGCGCCATCCTCAACAATGTTCACATGCCAACTGTAAAATGCATAAAAAGTTAGCGTTGCTGAGTGAGTTCTAGTTTTATAAAAACATTATATTACCTTCATTTGTTAAAACATTTTCTTTACTATCGCACGTGATCACACATCATATGTACATCAAGGTAATAATTATTATCTTCATCGTCGTTCATTTCGTACATTTCGCATGTTTCGCACGTTTCGTACATTTCGTACATGTCGCACTTTTTGTACTTTTATTATCTTTCACTTCTATCTAGGTCCTGTACTTAACCCCCTCTTGAGCATAAAGCTATATCATCTAGGGTTAAGCCACAAGGACCCCATATCGCACATATCGCTCGTATCGCACGTATCGCACGTATGGAGTAGTCACATAGACTAACTCCCCATGTGTGTGAAGCCTTAAGGGTTAGCCAAGATCGCATGTTGTAAACACACAATTGAGCTAACAACTCTCAATGAGTTGTGATCCTCCTTTCATTTGCTTGCAAGACTTTTGATTCATTCATTATGTTCCATTTTCATTATCTTAAATATTTCACTTCGTTAAGATAATACTTTATGTTCATAATAATAATCACACCATGGAAAGTCACATCATCATACGTAATAGGGAACATAACAAAACATAACATGCAATCATACATAATCATCATGCATCAATCATACATAACATCATACATCATCAATCACACAACAATCATCATCATACATCCTTATCCTTGCCCATCACATCATCTCTGTCCTCAAAAAGTAAACTTACATAATCCCAGAAACATCCCAACTCAAAGCCTACATTTCACTTTTTCCCAAAATCAGAAAATATTCTAAGTCTTTAGGTGCATGAGCACTATGCAAGCGTATGAGTACCATGCAGGCGCACGAGCACTATGCAGGCGCATGAGCACCATGCAGGCGCACGAGCACTATTCAGGTGCATGACCTTCCAGGTGTATGAGGAACACTTAGGCGCATGGGCACCTTTCAGGCGCATGACCCACACTTAACCATTTCAGGGCAATTCTAGGCGCATGAGCACTATGCAGGAGCATGAGTGCCTAGGCGTATGAGCTTTCCTGGGCGTATGAGCTTTCCTGGGCGCATGAACACTTAGTCAAATTTTGCCTATTTCTAGGCGCATGACTACTATATGGGCACATGAGGTTTTGGGTGCATGGGACACTTAAGCAGATTTCCATACTAGGCACATGAACCCTATTTAGGCGCATGAGCAACCTATTTCACACTTAAACACCATAATTCAGTCCCCAATCATTCTCAAAGTTATTATAAGCTTAAATCATGCATTCTAAACCTTAGAAACATATGCATAACATCATCAAACATAAAAATAGCCTAAATTCACAACCCACCCGAATCACACACATACACATTTACATACGAGTACAATTCTCACTTTTATAAAAACGTTCATACATGTATTTCTAGCCCCAAAACAGTTTAAAACAACTAAAAAGGGGTCCTAGAACTCACCTTTGCAGCCTCTTCGGGTAAGACTTCCTTAAAACCCGTTTGCAATTGAGTTCAACCGCCTAGAAACACACCAAAAACACACCCGAACACACATAATCACACAACCGAAGATAAAACTAGCTAAGAACACCATAAACACATTAATTCTTACCTTGAATTCACACTTTTCTTTTTGTTCTTCTTCAAACCCGAGCTCTACTCTTTCTCTCTTTAGAATCCGATCTCAAAAAGGTGAAAAGTGGCATGGAATGGGCGGCCATGCTACTTTTGTACAAAAATATAAATAAATTTTATACCTTTTATATATTTAACCCCTCAACTTGGGTTATATAGCATATCTTTCTTTTCCTTCACTTTTATCTTTCGTTTTAGCTTTCTAAAAATAACCGGGTGTTACATTGGGGTGTAGCGTTGGCCACCATTTGACGAACTGAGGAACCATCGAGTAGATGTGCTCAATTCTATTTGATATATGTGTCACAAATATGGCACCAGCTTTGCTAAACTAGTAGGTATGGGCGGCATGATTAGCTCCTACCATCACATGATTCCAAGACACAAGATCCAACTTTTCCATCTATTCCACAAGGTAGTACCCCTCTTTTACCACCCTTTAAGGTCATCCAATATCATGGCCATTACAACCTCCATACCTCGAACTAGATTGTGTGATTCTATAACGAGGATGAATTCATAGACAAACTCAAACTGTTAATTGTTCCTTATTTTAAAAATCAAAAAATTATTAGGGTTTTAAATCTTGAAGAACTTTATTAGAAAAATTAATAAAGTGACCAATTTTATTAACAATCTAATATATACCGGATTAGATTTGTGTTTAAGATCAAAAATCAAACAAACAAACCATCAAAATAAAAACATCTGATAATCCCTTCATATAAGTTCAAACCAAAATCATAGAAATTAAACCTTAATGTTGAAATCAAAGTGCCCTAGCCCGACATGACGACTAGATCAATCAAAATAAAAATGAAAACTTATGAGAAACGAAAACAAACAATAGCACCAATGCCTTCTCAATTATCAATGGAAATTAATTCTCCACTAGTGCCACCCTTTGTTGACTTCTTGATCTCCACCAAAAGCCAGCCTCTAGATCCCCCTTTTTTGTTAATTCCAATGCAGCCTCCAAGATGCTTTTTTTCTCTTATCGGTCGATCCCCCTTATGCTTTCTCCAAAGGTCCTTTTTATAATCCTCTATTTGATTCTTCCAATCCCCTCTTTTTGTGTTTTTGTTATTCTATTATTTAAAAGTTTGTGATGATAAACATTACTCAACTAGAATTCCTAAACAATAGGAAATTTCCTACTCTCTTTTAAATTCAAGATTTCTTCAACAATATTTGAAATATTCTCTTTGTTGGATCAAGAAGAAGGCTGGTGTAACCAAAACCAAATCATTTAGACAAATTTTGGTGCTACTTATAAAAGGCTTCCGAAGCCAAGTGTGGAGCTTCCGAAGCCAAGTGTGGAGCTTCGAAGGAAAGTAGAGTAAAAGATCAACTTCTGAAGACAAACTCTACTTCCAAAGTCAAAGAACTTACTTCCAAAGATCCAGTCTAAGAAGAAGAAGAAATCAGAAGAATACTTCCAAAGTATGAAGAAAAGAAGAAGTCATCAAGCCTCGAAAGAAGTAGCCTCTTCCGAAGTGTAAGTGGCTTCGGAAGTACTTGTTCTTCCAAAGCCATTTAACATTCGGAAGACACTACTATGAACCAGTGGACATAAGTATGGTCTCTGACCCTCCGCTGCAGACCTCTGATACTGCATGGCGTTTTCTCAAAGGGCCATGTAGTTGACCATACTTTATTCTACTGTTCACCTTTTGATGTTAGTACAAGTTACCAACTTTAGTTGGCGACAAAAGGTAAGTCAGGGACATGTCCTGACTACCATATCTTAGATAAGACTTTATCTAAGATACCTTAACTATAGCTTTGTAGTATTTGCTTTAGTTAGAGGATTCTAGCTGGTATCAAAGTATATCCGGCTATAGGTAGTATTATATATAGTTTCTCATTGTAACTCATAACAGTATGCTCGTAAAAGTCTTGTAATATTTGAGTTGAGAAGTAATATATGCAAGTACCTTGAAAATTACTTCTTGTGTTTTGTATTACTTATTATATTATTATCAACTCTTAGAGACTTTGCTTTCATCCGAGTGTAGTTCAAGTGAGTTTGAGAGAAAAATTAAGTGTTTAGTGACAAAACCCGATCCTGCACTCTCTTAATTACATAACCTACAAAATCTACCAAAACACACAAAGTAAATTCTATCCCACAAAAACTACTATTATTTAAAATAAATGAAGAATGCATGCAAGATGTGCTGAAAGATACTCTAAAATTACTAAGATTTATGACTAAAAATATGACTAACAAATCTCCCAAGCTTAAACCTTTTCTTGTCCTCAAGTAAGTCAAGAATAGGAATAACCCAGGAAGTGAAAAGAGAAGATATAGTTTATAATTAGGATATTGCCAATGCTCATCTTAGCCCCGCATATGAAGTATGAGCATGGAATCATCTTATTATGCTAATTTTCAGTTGTTGTGGATAAATTTAGCTTTCAAGATTTTTATTAACAAATGTGCCCAATTTGCTAGTTATGATCCACTAACCCTTTAGTTCTAGATTTATTGTTTCATATCAATTAAGCCGTGTTAAATTAGTAATTTAAGTATGCCAACACCTTTCTTTAAAAAATGGAAACCTTCCTAACCTCAAGGACTATAGAGAGCAAGTGGTCAATTTTTCACCACACAAGATCACAAATAATTTTTCCATTATTGCGGCTTATTTATCATATATCTAACTTCTCTTTTTTTCTCCTTTTTCTGTTTGCTGTTTTTTTCTATTTTTTTATTTGGACTCGGCTCTCAACCTATTTTTGCTAGGTCTCAGTCTCCTTATGTGATTGGATCGGCATTAGGCACACATGGCTATTAAGTGTTTTATGTTTGTAAACTCAAAAGCAAAGGGCACTAGCATAACAGAGCACATGTGTCTATTTATTACTATCAACTTATTTTTACACGCAACCTACAACTAGCATAATTAAAAGTTAATATCATTTTTCATGTTATTCTCAAAATTCTTTCCCAAGGCTACGTAGGTGTTACCCATTTTTGCTTAATGTAACGCATACATAATATTACTATGACCATGATTAACTATATGCAATGCAGTCCTAATTTTACCATGACTATGATGCAACCCTAAATGCAATATGTAATTGAATGATAAACAAGATGAAAAAGAAATTAAAATTACCTCTCTCCAAGCTTTAAAATCAGTGTCGTCCTTGAGGCTTGGAGTATAGAGTGGGATGGAATTTACTGAGGTGGCTGATGTTGGCAAGTGGTAGTGGACAGAACGAAAGAAAGATGTGGTTTTGAAGTTAAGGTCAGGAAGAAGCCAAGTAGAAATTCTGGTTAGAGACAACTTTGAGCATTTTTTTAAACTCAAAAGGTTTACACGACCGTATCTGTCTTATAAAACAACTGTTACGTGACCATTTCAACCTTTTGTTTGACACTTTTTTTATAAATAAAAGAAAGATAGAAACAAAACAAATGAAATACGGGTTGCCTCCCGCATAACGCCTTTCTTTAACGTCTTTGGCTAGACTTTTTGAAGTCTCATTCAATCTAGTGAAATAAAATGAAAAACATTTTTCATTATTAATTGGTAATTCTATTTTTTGTTTTTCATAGCTTGTTTTCTTTTGTGTACTTATGAATATCAAGACTTCCATTAACACCTCCCCAAGCTTGAAGTTTTCAGTAAGCTCTTTTGTTATTAATTCATAAATGCTTCTATTTAACACCAATGTTAGAAAATCATGGTTAGATAACTCAAAACAATCATGAGTTAAAGGTTCAATAATATCTAACCAATTCAAAGAAGAAATATCACTAGGATATCGCATTGCATCATCTATGTTAAAATTGATTATCTCCCCATCAAACTCTATAGAAAGTGTGCCATTATAAACATCAATCTTAGTTCTAACAATTTTTAAAAGTTGTCTTCCCAACAAGATAGAACTTGAATTTGGAAAGTTATCATCCTTCATATCTAACACATAAAAATCAGCTAGGAACACTAGTTCATTCACTTGAACCAACAAATCCTCTAATACACCTTTTGGGTGTACTATAGACTTATCAGCCAATTGAATGACTATCCTAGTCATCTTTAACGGTCCTACATTAAGTGTTTTAAAAATTGAGTACGGTAGAACGTTAATAGAGGCTCCAAGGTCAAACATTGCTCTAGGAATACTAACATTCCTTAATTACAAGGAACGGTGAAGATACATGGATCCTTGCACTTTGGGGGTAAACTCTTTTGTAAGACAACAAAAACATTTTCACTTACCTTTACCGTTTCATTACCTTTCAGCTTCTTCTTTGACGTGCAAGTTCCTTCAAAAATTTAGCATACCTAAGAACTTGTTTAATAGCATTAAGAAGTAGAATGTATACCTCTACCTTCCGGAAAGTTTCCATGATTTCTTGTTCTTCCCTTTCTTTTTGCGTACATCTTAATCTTGAAGGCAATGGAGGTAGAGGAGTAAATCTCAAATCATTTTTAATTGGTTTTGATGTTTTGTTCTTTTTATCATCCTTATTTGCATCAACATTGTTTCCCTTTTTGTCTACTTCATGTATTCCTAGGCTTTTATAACTCTCCTCACTTCTCAAGGTAACAGCACATACATTATGCTTAGGATTTGTCTCGGTTTGAGCAGGTAGTTTACCTTGAGATTGTATCTTACTTAGAGTTGGCAAGTTGAGCCATTTGTTGCTCTAAGTTCTTGATGCTAGCTCTTGTTTCTTATTGGAATGCTTTTGTTTCTTGTTGGAATATGTTCATACTAGTTGCTAAATTCTTGACAATGTCTTCCAAAGACATTCCCGAGCTCCCTGATTGTTGCTTAGAATGAAAGTTCTGCTGATTACTTTGCATTTGAAATGAAGATATTTGATGGAATTGTAGGGGTCTTTGTGGTTAACCAACATTATATGCTTGTCCCCAATTTTGATTATTTTTGGGTTGGTCATAAGGTCTTGAATTCTGCCTCGGATACCCTCCTATTGCTTGTGATTATTCAACATCTTCTTGAAGTGTGGGACACAAATCAGTAAGGTGTCCAAATTGTAAACATATTCCACACGCTCGAGGTTTTTTCTTAGCTTCCTTGCCTTTTGTAAGCTGCATTACAGCTTTAGTCAATTCAGCAAGTTGACTTTCTATGTGAGGAGTGTTCACTTCTTTAACCACCCATGGTACATCATCATACCATCCATCTTATTTTGAAGAATGTTTGGTATCTTCGGCTATAGAGGATATCAAGGCTCTTATTTGGGTTGGTGTTGTATCAAGTAAAGCTTCCCCACTAGAAGCATTTATCAAACGCCTCTTTAGTGGTGCTAACCCTTCATAAAGTATTAAAGTAATTGATGTTCTAAGATACCATGTTGTGGGCATCAAGCACATAACTTCTTGAATCTTTCCAATAAGTATGCAAAGCTTCTCTTTTGCTTGTTTAATCCCAATGATCTTCATGCGTAAAATGGAGGCTTTGACTTCCAGGAAGTACTTGTCTAAAAACAGTTTTGCAAGGTCATTCCATGTGTTTACCAACCCCGGTGGTAGGTAATATAACCATTCTTTAGCCAATCTTGCACAACAAAGGGGAATGCCCTAAGCTTGATTTGGTCTTTAGTAACATTGTGTGGTTTCATTCTGGAACACACAACATGAAATTCCTTAAGGAATTTTTAAGGGCATTCATTCTTAGGGCCTTGAAAGAGTGGTAACAAGTGAATGAGACCGGATTTCAGCTCATAGTTCACCATAGCAGGGTAGTTTATAAAGAGGGGTTGTTGGGTAACATCATGGGTTGCCCACTCCCTAAGTGTTTGTTCAACTGCCATGGTGTTTATGAAAATGTGTACCTGTACTTAAAGATCTTGGAATAAAACAGTTAGAATCGTCGTATCCCCGGCAACGGCGCCAATTTGTTGGGTGTCGAATCCAGCAAATAAAATATTATAATGTGAACCTACTGTTACACACACTAAGAATAGTATGAGCAGAAGTAGGGTTTGTGTCCTTCGGGATACATGTCAATTATTTTATACCAAAAACGTTTTAGCACAGTTAGTTTGATTTATTATGGACAAAACAAGGCAGGGTTTTAACTAAAAACTATAAATTAAAGTAAATTGCAAAAAGAAGAAAAAATTCCAGTGAGCCGACACAACCGTGTCAAAACTGTTGAGAAATTCTACGTGGTCGTGTTAAGGTTCCTGCTTGAAAAACGAAAATTTACATTTTTTTATATTTTTTAATTATGAAAAAGGGATTACTAAAAATGTTAATTAAATGGTGAAGTAAATTCAAATATAAAAATGTAACACCCTGAATTTTTATTTAAAGGAAAGGAAAAGAAAAGTAAATAGAAAGAATAGATAATGGGCACAAGTGGAGGGGGATAAAGTGTACAAAGTACAAAAGTCTAATATTTTATATTAGAAATGGGTATGGTCGCCCATATTAAAAGCAGAGAACTGCTTTTACTTTCAGAGGAAGAAGAAGAAGAAGAAGAAGAAAACCCTCGGTTCTAAAGAGAGAAAGAGGAAGAAGCAGCTGCAAAGGTGCGTTTTCCCTTATATGAGCTTGGTTTCAGCTGGGTTTCGAGTTCTTGACCGAAGTTCATGGTGTTTAGTGTTTGTTTTCGGGATTTAAGAGCTGAATTGAAGGTGGGTCTCGAATTTAGAGTGTGTTGCCCAAAGGCTGCTCAAGGTGAGTTTCTGGAACCCTCTTTACTGATTTCAATGCTTTTGGGACTATTATGCATACTAAGTAAACATTTTGTAAGTAACCGTGGGTCTACAGCCTTATGTTCGATCATGATGTATGTATGCATGTTTTAGTGGATGATTATGGGCTAGTGTAGATGATTAGCATGTTTAGGTGCCCCTGGTATGCTAGATCTATGCTTGAGTAATGTTAGAATGATAATCGGGTGATGTTAATAGCATGGAAAACATTTTAGAATGTTCTGATGCACCTAAACAGTGGCCCATGCGCCCAGCATGATTGGCCATGCACCTAAGTGTTGGCCAAGCGCCCAAGAGTGGGCCATGCGCCTAAACAGTGGCCCATGCGCCCAGCATGATTGGCCAGGTGCCTAAGTGTTGGCCATGCGCCCAAGAGTGGGCCATGCGCCTAAATAGTGGCCCA
This sequence comes from Flaveria trinervia, assembly GCA_025506515.1. Taxonomy (NCBI): domain Eukaryota; kingdom Viridiplantae; phylum Streptophyta; class Magnoliopsida; order Asterales; family Asteraceae; genus Flaveria; species Flaveria trinervia. Next base: position 24,368,048 of record CM046448.1, read on the forward strand.
TGCGCCCAGCATGATTGGCCAAGTGCCTAAGTGTTGACCATGCGCCCAAGAGTGGGCCATGCGCCTAAATAGTGCCCATGCGCCCAAGTGTCAAAACGGCTAAGTGTTGATGCGCCTGAACAGGTTCCATGCGCCTGCATAGTGGCAAAGCACCTCAACAGGGCAGAAACGCCCAAACAGTGTCATGCGCCCTGACTGTTTTAGACTTAGAATTTTTATGCTCATGCGCCTAAAATGTCCCATGCGCCCAATTGGACTTAGGATTTTCTAAGTGGTCTTAAGGGGTAAAATAGGGAGATAGGACTTATTATGATGTATATGTGTGTGTGATGTGTTATCTTTCTTCGTCAAAGAGTTTTCAAAACGTACGTATTATGTTTTATAATACATTATGTATGACTTTACGTGGTGTGATGTATGAACGAATAAATTAACGAACATAAAGTATTATGTAACGAAGTGAAAGATAATGATAGAGTACGAAATGAACACATGAGATAACAAATGGTGAACATGAAAGTGACGGATGATGAGATCCGTGTTGCGTACCCCAGTACTGTGTCAGTCTTCGAACATGAGTCGGGGGTTAGTTTATCAAGCCCCGACACAGTATCAGTCTTCGGACATGAGTCGGGGGTATTGCATGAGACAAAACGGATGATGAGATCTGTGTCGCGTACGCCGGTACTGTGTTAGTCTTCGGACATGAGTCGGGGGTTTGTTTATTAGGCCCCAGCACAATATCAGTCTTCGGACATGAGTCGGGAGTATTGCATGAGACGAGATAATGAGGTGAGCGACTTTGTGTTGCAACAGACTCGGATAGAGTTCAATCCCTACGATTGACTCGAATGGGATCTTTGTCGCGTATCCCGGTGCTGCGTCAGTCTTCGGACATGAGTCGGGGGGTTTGTGTACAGGCCCCGGCACAACATCAGCTTTCGAGCATGAGTCGGGGATATTGCATCAGACATGATTCGAGTAATGAAGAGTAATGAGCGAAGAAATGAATGAATGAACGAATAAAGAACATAAATTGAGTGTACGTATGTTGTATGACCACGCATGAATGTAAAGGTAGTTTTTAAAGGAAATAAAGTATTTATTATAAAAACTAGAACCTCACTCAGCATTACTGACTTTTGTATGCATGATAGTTGGCAGGTATTTTGCTGATGCTGAGAAGTTGCAGGCATGGATGCATAAGCTACTGGGAGTGTTTTGAGGTTGGCATCATATTTTGACATGTCATTGTATTTTGAGATGAAAACGAATGTTGTAAATGAATGAAATGCCATGTTTTTAGTTAATAATGAAAGTTTTAAATTCCGCTACAAAATAAATGTATGTTTTAAAATGTTTTATGTGCAATGAGTGACCAGCTGTAAGTGTCCCGGGAACGGGGCCATACAAAAAACTAATTCCAACACTAAGGTAATTTCTTGACTCGATTTGGCTTATGATTATTAACGATTACGATGCAATGACAACATTTCAATTAATGATTTGTATCGATACTAGATATCACGCCATTCGGATATCCACTCTGTCTGATGTCCAATCAATCGCGGTTCGTTGATTGGAGGCAACCCGCTACTCTAAGCTTGCGTCGTTCGGATCTTAACGTGCGGGTTACAACAATAGAAGTATCGATTATAATTAAACACACATGCCGCTTAGTAAACCAAACTTTAGCCTCCGTGTTATTTGATTCTGGTGCCGGTAAAAGTTCTATTTCTGCTGCTTTCTGTGCTAAACTGCCTGTTAGTAGTAGGAGTGTTGATGTGTCCTTTGATGTCAAAACTGCCATAGGTAAGTCTACCAGGATTTCTGAGGTGATGGAAGGTTGTGATGTGGAATTAGAAGGTCATAAGTTTTCGGTTAGACCATTCGTGATGACCTTAGGTGGTTTTGATTTGGTTCTCGGGATGGATTGGTTGGCGGACTTCAAGGAGAACATTGTGTGTCGCAAGAAGATGATTCATTTGACAGCGCCTAACGGTAGTTCAGTGACGGTTTATGGTGATCGGTTTACTACGATCCCGAAGGTAATCTCAATGGCGGTGGCGGGAAAGTGTATGAGGCGTGGATGTAATGCCTACTTGGCCTATGTAAAGGATGTGGATACGCCAACACCACAACTATCTGATGTACTGGTTGTGTGTGACTTTCTAGACGTATTCCCAGAAGACTTATCAGGAGTGCCACCTCACCGAGATAGTTCCAGATTGACTTGATACCGGGTGCCTAACCTGTTGCCAAGGCACCGTATCGATTGGCTCCGACGGAGATGAAAGAGTTAATGGAGTAGTTGCAAGAGCTGCTTGATAAGGGGTTTATTAGGCCGAGTATCTCTCCTTGGGGTGCTTCGGTCCTGTTTGTGAAGAAGAAAGACGATAGCATGAGGATGTGTATTGACTACCGTGAGCTGAATAAGTTGTCGATAAAGAACCGGTACCCCTTACCGAGAATTGATGATTTGTTTGATCAACTTCAAGGTGCCAGTTGGTTCTCAAGGATAGATATTCGATGGAGCTACCATCAGTTAAAGGTGAAAAAGCAGGATATTCCTAAAACAGCTTTTCGCACATGTTATGGTCACTACGAGTTCCTCGTTATGTCATTTGGTTTGACCAACGCGCACGCTGCTTTTATGGATCATCGAGTGTGTTGGCCGATGTTAGACAAATCAGTGATTTTGTTTATTGATGATATCCTGATTTATTCAAAAAGCGAGGAGGAGCATGCCGGTCACATACGAGAGGTGTTGGAAACATTGAGAAGGGAGAAGTTGTATGCTAAATTCTCCAAGTGCGCATTCTGGTTGTGCGAGGTTAAGTTTTTAGCTCATGTAGTGAATCCCAATGGGATTATGGTGGATCCAGCAAAGGTGGAGGCGGTGATGCAATGGAAGTCTCCAAAAATGTCATCCGAGATTCGTAGTTTCTTGGGTTTGGCGGGCTATTACAGAAGATTCATTCAAGACTTCTGTAAGATTGCTTCTCCACTGATCAAGTTGACCCGGAAAGATGTAAAGTTCGTATGGGGTCAAGCTCAAGAGAAGGCATTTGAAGAGTTAAAGGCAAAGTTGACTCAAGCTCCTGTTCTGTCATTACCCGATGGAAGTGAAGATCTGGTGGTTTATTCTGATGCTTCCTACTCAGGGTTGGGGGTGTGTTAATGCAGAGGGGAAAAGTAATAGCCTATGCATCCCGACAGTTAAAGTTTCATGAGGTTAATTACCCTACTTATGATTTGGAGCTAGCAGCTGTGGTCTTCGCGTAAAAGATTTGGAGGCACTACCTATACGGTACAAAGTGCACCATATTCACCGACCACAAGACCTTGAAGTACTTCTTCGAGTAGAAGGACCTGAACATGAGGCAAAGGAGATGGTTGGAGCTCATAAAAGACTACAACTGCGAGATCCATTACCATCCGGGCAAAGCCAATATGGAGGCGCATGCCCTTAGCCGGAAGGAGAGACCCAAACCGATTCGAGTGAAAGCTTATAAGTTGATCATGACCTCGGATGTGATGAAGCAAGTCAAAGATTTTCAAGATGAGGCATTGAAAGAAGATCATCTTAACTTTGAAAGAATGAGAGGTCTGGTTGCGGAATTGGGTGAAAACACACTTGGTGTTAGAACTCGATTTGGACGAATGTGGATTCCTCGTTCTGGGGATCTACGCGTGAAGATCATGGACGAAGCTCACAAGACTCGATACTCTATTCATCCCGGTGCTACAAAGATGTACCAAGATATGAAGAAAGATCATTGGTGGCTGGGTATGAAGCGTGATGTGGTGGAGTATGTGAGTAAACGCCTTACTTGTTTACAAGTGAAGGCCGAGCACCAATAGCCGTATGGTAAGATCCAACCTTTGGATATACCGGAGTGGAAGTGGGAGCACATCACCATGGATTTTATTACGAAGCTACCGCGTACCCCGAAAGGGTATGATGCCATATGGGTGATAGTCGACCGTTTGACGAAGAGTGCTCACTTCCTACTAATCCACAAGACATATTCATCCAAGAGGTTGTGGATATATTCATCAAGGAAATTGCAACTCGTCATGGTGTGCCAGTGTCTATTGTGTCCGATCGTGACACACGATTTACATCTAAATTTTGGAAGAAATTCCATGACGTGATGGGGACGAGGTTACATATTAGCACGACTTATCATCCACAAACGGATGGTCAGCCAGAAAGGACCATTCAAACATTGGAGGATATGCTTCGTGCTTGTCTCATTTATTTTGGAGGAAGTTGGAATAACCACTTACCGTTAGTTGAGTTCTCATATAACAACAGTTATTATGCCAGTATTGGTATGCCTCCTTATGAGATGCTATACGGTAGGAGATGCAGGACACCCGTGTGTTGGGGTGATATTGGTCAGGAAGAGTTAGGAAGCGTCAAGGTAATCGAAGCTACGATTGAGACGCTTGAAAAGATCAAAGCCTCCATGAAGGCAACCAAAGATAGACAAAAGTTGTATCCTGATAAACAACGTAGACCGATTGAGTTCCAGGTGGGTGACAGGGTTGTGTTGAAAGTCTCACCTTGGAAAGGTATCATTCGGTTCAGAAAGCGGGGCAAGTTGAGCTCAAGGTACATAGGCCCTTTCCGAGTCATTGCACGAGTAGAGAGGTGACCTATAGACTAGAATTACTAAAGGAGTTAAGTGGAATCCACCCGACATTCCATGTATCTCATCAGAGAAAGTGTCTAGAAGATGAGGATATGGTTGTACCATTAGAGGATATCGAGGTAGATGAACAGCTCAATTATGTAGAGCAACCAGTGGCGATCATTGATCAAAAAGAGAAGAGGCTGAGGAATAAAGTGGTTCCTCTTATGTGTGTACAGTGGAAGCATAAGAAGGGATCCGAGTCTACGTGGGAGACTGAAGAAGAGATGAGACAACATTACCCACGATTGTTTGAGGAATAACAGGTTTCGGGGACGAAACCTAAATAAGGGAGGTGGACTTGTAATGCCCGGTTATTTTTAAAGACAAAGAAAGAAAGAATAAAGTGAAGAAAAGAAAGGAAATAAAGCTCAAATGGAGGGACTAAGGGTGTCAAAAGAACAAAACTTTGAAAAAGTTGGTGAATAAAAGTGATAGCCGCCCACTCTTACACATCACCTTTCTGCTTACCAATTCTAGAGAGAGAAAGTGTAGAGTTTTCAGGTTTTGAAGAAGAACAAGAAGAAAGATTCGAATTCAAGGTAAGAATTCATGGTTTTATAGTGTTCTTAACTGGCCTTGCCCCGGTGCTGGTGCCAGGCTATGTGCGTTATGGAAGCCATTTATGATCATCGGCCCAGTCCCCGCTTTGTGTATATGTTTGGGGTATAGCTGATGACATTGATCCAGAAAGAGATTAAGAGATAATGAAAGAAAGTGATGAATGGTAAAAAGGATAATAATGATATTATCTATGTACGTACGATGTGTGATCATGTACGACGGTATAGTATGATTAAAAGAAAGTAATGTATGTTTTATATTAAAACTAGAACTCACTCAGCGACGCTGACTTTTTATGCATTTTTCCAGTTGACAGGTGAGCATTGCTGAGGATGGCACGGGTCGGCTACTTGGCATTTTGGATGGCATTCTCTTGTTAATGTTATTGCATTGTAATGCAAACGAATAAAAATGTATGATGAATGGTTGTATTAACTTGGAAAAGCATTTTAATGAAATGAAAAGTTATTTTGAAGTTCCGCTACGATGTTTTATGAAAGATAAATGTAAATATATGATTTATGTGCAATGATTGACCAGCTGTGAGTGTCCCGGGAACGGGGCCTTACAGGAAATTAACATCAAGTTCTTCTATTAATATTCATAAAATTCCAAAAAGTTTAAACAAATGTAGACTAACGCACACATACTTATATCTATCATTGGGGAATAAATGGCTAACACTTGACTTTTCTAGTTATCACATATTTTTTTAAGATTATTAATCAATATTAATGTATTATAGTCACTTACTAAAATCAAAAAGTGATACTAAAAAAAACAAGACATATGCCTTACACCATGAAACAATCACACATGACAAGAACATCTAAAAATGTCACTTTCTTATATAAGAAAGAAACACCAACACATAAAAATCCTACATGTTGATCATGAACTACAATTAGTTTATCAATCATTAGGTCAACCATCCAGTAACAACATTTACACATAAAAAACAAGCGAACAGATAAATCCAACAAAAAATCATTTCTTACACTATATACAAACTTTGTAGATCAAAATTGTATTATATGGTAGTAAAGATTGAAGCAACTTATTTTAGTAAAAAGTTAAAGAATTATGGATGTAACACATAATTAATAAGAGGCAAATGGTGAATAATTAATAAGAGACAACTTATTACTGTAACAGTTTAATAACTTATTGATGCATAATTAGTAAGAGGCAAAAGGTGGATTTTCGGAGAAGATGCAAGTTGCTGGATTAATAATACACAAAAGGTCTTTAATGCCTATACACTGTAACAATCAAAGTTGTGCAAAAGTTGGCGATAATTAATAAAGCAAATTAAAAGAAGCCAACTTCTCCAAGAATCCATTATCATGAAAACTACAAAAGGTTAAAGCAAAGATGTGCTCATTTTCTTATCACACCTGCAAAGGTATTAGTGGAGAGATATTCTTAAGCCATATGGAGAAAAGATCAACTCTTACCATCCATCTACCATTTCTCAAACCATTAACTCTAACCTTAAAAAATCCTATTTATCAAATACCTATCTACCATTTATCAAGCATTCAAAAAATTGGCTTGAAGTAAAATAACACAAACTTGTTTTCATATACTAAGGTAATTTGTTCCTTTTGATTTTACTTAAGGAATTGTTTTCTCTTTGATTTAATTTTCAAGTCATGCAGTTGAACCATGATAGTGACTTTGTTGTCAAGAAAACTAAGAACAAGAAACTAAGATCACTATGGACAAATGATACTCATATGATATCTCTTGACTTATGCTTGAATGAGGTTAGAGTTGGGAACAAGCCAAATGGTTACTTTAATATATCATTGGGAAAGTATGAAGAGCGTATCACAAGCGAATTAAAAATCATTAGGAAAGTATGAAGAAAGAATGGACGTTGTATGATCTTTTAATGACATTTGAATATGGAATTTGGTGGGATCCTGTGAGAAAGACGATCAATGCATCAGATGAGTGGTGGGATGAAAAAAATAAAGTAATATTTTGTTTTTTTCTATTGCTCATTAAAACGTTTTTGGTCAATTGTAATATATAAAATATTTTTTGAGCTTACAAACTATATATTTTTATTTGTACATGGAGATAAAGACCTTGCCAAGCTAAGAGACAAATTTTAAAGATGTATTAGATGTATTACAAGCCTTTATTTCGATATTGTGTTGTAGTTGGAGATAACACTAAGAATCCTTCTAAGTTTGAAAACATGATCGATAAATATGAAGAGTTGATTGAAGGGTAAGATGATAGTGACAAGATAAACATGTCTAGCAATGACCAATAACCTATTTTCTTCAAAAATAGTTCAACCAAAAGGAAGAAGTCTAAATTTGTTGTTTGTTCTTGTTCAACTAAGAGAAAGACTTCAATAACTTCTACATTTGAGGATAAACTAGCAAATGTTATGCAGGAACTATCATTAAGAAGCTCACAATCGTATCCACCACAAAACCCGTCACCTTCTACAAAAGATTTCTGGTTTATATAAGTAAAACTATCTATTTTATTCATTATATATAAATATTACGTTGTTGATGTTGGATATCCGGATACTAGATGTTATTTTGCTCCATATAAAGGAACCAACATTTATTATCATATACCAGATTTTCGTTGTGGAACAACGATTGCTAGTCGTGCTCCTAGAGGACCTAAAAATATATTTAACTACCATCATTCATTATTGAGAAATGTCATTGAACGAATTTTTGGAGTATGCAAGTGTAAGGCCCCATTCCCGGAGACCTCATAGTTGGTCATTCACAACATTAAATACATTATAATTACAAGATAAAGCAGCAGAATTATTTTAACAAAAACCATTCATTCATTAAAACACTGTTGTTGAGCAATACACTATTGTTTAACCGAATACAAACGAATTGTTTAATTGCATTACAAAACAACAACAATATAAGTATGAATGGATGTCAGTCTTTCCCTGCCGAGTAGCTCCACCCTCGTGCCATCCTCAGCAATATTTACTTGCCAACTAAAATTGTATAAAAGTCAGCGTTGCTAAGTGAGTTCTAGTTTTAAAAGTAAGAAAGTACTTTCTGTAGGTATACATATGAAAATACTCTTTTTATGAAAACTTCATCTCTTTATATGTGAGCACGCATTAACTATACAATCAGATAATGCTTCTTCTCTTTACTGTATGCCTTGTTTATTCTGTACTCTTTTATATTTATCTTTCACTATCTATGTGGACCAATGAGCAACACCCTAAACTATGTGCGCGGGGAAAATGGTGCTGGGCCCTCTGTTCCCACAAGGGGCTCTAAATACTGTATACAAGGCTGGTCCAGACACCTAGGGTACACTACAAAGGTCTGCCAATCTTAATTGACTGGCCCCGTGTGCATCTTAGGGTAGCTAACCCGCATCACAGTTGAGCTGACGACCTCATGGCCGTGTACCTCTTGTAAGTTTTCCAGACTTGTTAACATTTTAATTAAGTTCCACTTCTCTTCTTCATTGCTCTTTCACTTTGTTATTAGTAATACTTTACGTTACGATAATAAGCACACCACGTAAAGTTACATACTAATAGTAATAATATTAATAATAATAATAAGGAACAATCATAAGGCAATCATAATTCATGAAACCAAGCATTTATAAGCCCTAGTCAAACCTCAGTCAAAACCCTAAAAGCATAGACTCCCAAAAATTATGTAATAAATTCTAAGTGTTTAGGCGCTTTGACACTATTTGGGCGCATGGGCTCTGTTTGGGCGTTTCATCACTATGCAGGTGCATCAGCCAATACTTAACCGTTTCAACACTTAGGCGCATGAACTATTCAGGCACATGGATACTATTCGGGCATATGGTCCATTCGGACACATGGACACTCAGGCGCATTGGCTATTCAGGCGTATGGAAACTTAGGCGCATGGGTTATTCAGACGCATGGGCACTATTGGGGCGCATGGCCCTACACTTAGTTGTCCGACTAATATTCTAGGCGCATGAGGGCACTGTTCAGACGCATGAGTTACACTTAAACATTTCTAAGGCAATCCCAGGCGCATGGGCCTTACTTACGCGCATGAACCTTCTGTTCAACATATTTCTAGGATATTTTCGAACCCAAACATCAAGCCTAGTTTTTCTAAGCTTACTAAGGCTATTCTAAGCATGAAAAACCTATGAACATCTAAGGATCATCATCAAACATGCATAATACATACAGGTATACATACATAAACATTATAAAATCATTTTAATACATTTTCAGCCCCAAGAAGAGTTTAAAACAAGTAAAACCGGGGTCTAGAAACTCACCTGGTGCAACTTTGGGTGTTTCTTCCTTCTAACCCGTTTGCAAATGAGTTTGAACACCTAGAAACCCACAAAACACACACACATGAACACATACAGCACATAAGCATATAACCGAGACAAAACCCATCATAAACACTTAAAAACTCTGAATTCTTACCTTGAATTCAGCCTCCTCTTTTCTTCTTCTTCAAAAACCAAGAGTGTTTCTGCTCTTTTCCTTTCTCTTTCTAAAATGACCAAATATTTGGGTGTAGAAAAGGTGATGGGCGGCCATGCCACCTTTACACCAACTTTTTGTACTTTTATCCCCTTTTATATTCTTAACCCCTCAACTTGGGTTAATTGATGTTTCCTTTTTTTATTCTTCATTTCTTATTCTTCTTTTAAAATAATAACCGGGTTTTACAGCAAGACTAGATGTGAGATATTACAACATATGCATGTCAATTACACCTACAAGACAAAAGTGGAGATCGTGCTAGCATTTATGGCAATTAATAATTATTAGAAGAAAAGCTACATGTGATGAAGGATTTAACAAGGCGCAACAAGAATCTTACACTCCAAATAATGGTATTGATCGAGTGACATTTATGAAATAGACGAAGACACAAGTACACAACGTAGAACAATGATTTATACATGAGTGTAGTTAGAGATTAACCAAACCAAGATAAATGTTTATTGAATATTAATGTATTTTTGTAGAAGTTTTACGTCATTCTCGATATAAACTTTCCAAAAATGATGATATAACTCATAAAAACAAAGTAGATACATAACATATATAAGTTATGTGATAATATGTAACCATGCCCCTTTTGGTCATTTTATTAACATAAGCTAAAAAACTAACACAAACACTTAAAAAAAGCTTATCAACTTGTAGAATATAAGCTAATCCAAACACTTCAAAAAGCTCATCGAATAATAGAAAATGAGTTTTCACAACCCGTTTCCTAAATTTATATGAGTGTATTTTCTATATTATATAATATGGTAAGTGATTGTGAGTAAAGAATATGTAAAATTTGTTGTTTAATCTATTTTTTGAGAAACACTGTTAAAACCTATAATATTTTTTAATATATTTTAAGTGGTTGTGAGTGGATGAGAAAGAAAAAGTAATGATGAAGTTGAAAAGAAGAAAGAAAAAGTAGTGATTTTTAGTATAATTATATGGATAAAGATGGAAAATGGGTTGTGAATGCTCTAAGCTACTTTAAAATATAAACATAAGCCAAAAATAAAAGTTAGGCCAAACACCACGAAGTTTTTAATTTATAAAAGATAAAGTAAATTACTATTTTGGCCCCTGGGTTAGAACCATTTAACCCACCCAGCTTAAAAAGAAATCTTTGACATATCAACCACTAACTTTTTGTTACTAACTGTTTTGGCCCCTAACACTAACTCTCTTAACTTTTTATGTTAAGTGTATTGGGATTTTGGTCATTTTCACCTTAAGGTTTGTTTATGTAAACTTTCAACTTTAGGGTTATTTATGCACATTTTAGAATTACAAATACAACCACCCCACCACCACCCACCCCACCACCACCACCATGAACCCCATCACTGCCTCTGCCTTGGATACCCTATATGTAGATCTCTTGGGGTTATGGAGGGGATGCCTTTGGTCATGGATGTTGCCATGCACGATTTTCACTGCTTTTAGTGACCCAATCGAATAACTCTTGGGGTCATGAAGGGGTTGTTGGCGGTGGGAGTCGTCAGTGACTTGCGGTAGGAGTTGATAAGACCAAATGTTTTTGTTTCCCAATGATTATGGTGATTGTAGATGTCAATCGATTTTTGTGGCAATGATGTTGAAAATTTTCCTCCTTGCTTCCAAATAAATAGAAACCTTGAGTTTGATCGCTCGTGTTAACACAGGTAGCTTTAGCCAATATCCAACCATAACAATAACTAGTTAGTTGTATCACTATCTAACTTAGGATTACTTAAACTATATCTAGACCTTGAAATATCACCGGTTTGTACTATAAACTGTTATCAACTATTAAACTTGTGACTTATCATATTTATTTATAAGATTTTATTTGTATACTTGTTCGGTCTAAATTGGTAATATACAAGAATATTGTTTATGCCTGATTATTTATAGGGGTATGTTACCCTGTATACTCGTGCCTTTCACCTTAAACTTAAGAAGTCGTGTATTAAGCATATATCATCATAAGGCTTTGAGTGGAGCATATGCACTAGAAAATAATCTTATAAGTCAAGAGATATGTTTCCTTGAACATGAGATAATTAGGCATTAGAAATTCTTGAATTATGATCATTTGGACTTGAGCATCACTAGAAATCTAATATAGTAATCCATATATGTTAACAACTTTGTGAAGACATGGTATAAAACCATCAAACATAGCTAAATAGGGTGATTATGATCATAAACAAGTCAATCTATGTTTTCAAATAGCCATAATTTGTTTGGGGAAATAGTGAAGTCTAACAAGTAGAAACTGAGTGTTGCCTTTACAGATGATGTAAACACGGTTATAGAAGATATATGCAAATGTTGTGGCTTAACATGATACTTGCATGCAATACTGACTTTCATGCGAAATCACACGAATCATGTAGTTTTTGTGTAAAGTAACTTATGCATAAAATGTAACTTTCGTGTAGGACTTTTGTGTGAAAGTAGGTGAGTTTTCAATTAAAAGTTTGTGATGTGAACCTGGATTAACTTGTGTTAAAACTTCTATGTGAAGCTAACTGACAATGAAAGTTGTGAACAAACCAATAAAACAAACTAGACAATTTTAAGAATAAGAGTCATTATCGATTGTAAAGAAGAACATAACCAGATTGTAAAGTCATGCTTGCAATTAATTTATGATTGTAGAGTAGTGAGTAAAAGGAAAAAGTTACGAATTTCATGTGATGATACACAATAACTATAAACAACTATTGGTGACGATGATACGCAATAACTATATGTTGCAATGACTGATAATGATGAAAGTAGACAGTGTGCTTTGACTCTTAGTAGACGATCATGACTTTGGGGGATAAGGAAACCACGATTGTGATGATCGTAGCGGTGACTTCGCGTGACCATTGATTTTGTTACCAATATGATACTAACAAAGAGAATATTTATGTGTAAGGATTATGAATTCACCTTATTCCAACCGATGGAATCACATGTATATGTATACAATTGATTATTTACAAAAATTATCCTTAACAATGTCTAATACAATATGATCCAAAAAATTTAACATTATATGTAAATTATATGAAAACCTTATGGGCTATTTGATAGCTTCTTAATGGTCATTAAGAGTCTACCTCTTAATTGTCACACCCCCGCTAAGAGCGGAAACACAGGGATGTAACGAGACGGGAATCGTCATAACACATGGTAAGCGATAGAGATGCAATAATAATAATGATGACATGCGTGTCATGATGACACCCGACAACAAGGGGACTTGTGTCGTGTTTAGTCAGTATTCACGACAACATAGCCATAAGCATAAACATGATACATGAATCATATAACAAAGATGATAACATTGTATGCAATTCCCACAACTCGGGAACAAGTTACAAAGTATAATGTTGTTTGAAACAGATACAACAATTGTTTTCAAAATGACAAGTTTAGCCCGAAAATGCATCCTAGGGTCTCCACTAAGGCAGCACACCTAGAACCTCAGCTAGCATGATCACCTGAAAAGATATGCTCAAAATGGTCAACAAAATTGCTGGTGAGTTCGCAGGTTTAAAGTAAATAAGTAATTGATGCTGTATAAAGTTGTTGCAGAATACCATGCATACAGTTATAAGTAAGCAAAATCACATGACAAGAGCTTTACAACCAAACCTAACGATGTACACAAAGAATCTTGTCGGAATATATTCACCCAAGGCTTGTTCCTGGCTTTTGTTGGTACTAACTAGTATACCAACACGAGGGTGGGGGTGTCAACCCAGTAGTACTACCAATACCTATCCGTCGGTTCCCACACTGGAATTAAATGGTTTTACAAAAGAACCACAAAGTAGACTCAAGCATGTATCAGATAAGTACCCACAAAACAGTAGCACGTTGATTCCAAGTATGTAAATTATATGTATGTTGTACAACATAGAAAACAGGCGAGCATACTTTTCCCCCATGTTTGTAATGTTTGTAAAGTAGTGTAAGCATAAAGGGGCCACGAGACTCACATGTTTAGTGGTAGGTATGAATGATCAAGATTTCCAACAGTTGAATGCAATGATCGGTCAAACACCTATTTGACAGTTATTGTTAAGCATTAATGACGTGTATAAAACGTATAGTAATGTTTGGTTGGTTCGGGTTGTATCGGTTCGGTCGTGGGTAGCACACACACAAGCGAACACACGCATCAAATCTTATGTAGATCCAAGTACTAAGAGTAGTCGTCATTGCTTATGACATCCTTGTAAAGATATCATTGTTATGAAAGATGGCACTTGTTAAGTATTTGTAGTTCCAAATGGGTTGTCGGTAATTGTAAAATGTTAGGTTGATTTCAATTGAAATAGTATGTGCATGTTGATAGCGTTGACTTTAATCTTTGTGGTCAAGCAATGACACTTTTACTGATGTTACTTTATCATCATCAGACGTTCAAGAGGAAGTTCACACTCAACATCATCCGTCACACAACAGGACCAGACGCTCGTCTCAACGCTCCATTCGTACGAATCAACCTTCAATCGTACGAATCAGCTTCATTCGTATGATTGAGTCTTCATTCGCGTGACTGGCATTCAGTCGTACCACACAACACACATTCATACAACCCAACCTCCATGCGCACGAATCAACCTTCAATCGTACGGATCAGCTTCATTCGTACGATTGAACCTTCATTCGTGCGATTGGACTCCGGTCGTGCGAAACACGCACAATCGCATACATTCAGTCGGTCACCTGACTCAATCGCACACATTCATTTGTTCGCATGACTCATTCGCACACATACATATGATCGCACGACTCAGTCGAATGACGTCCCCAGTTGCACACTCAGTCGCCCGAAAGACACAATCGCATGACTCAGTCGCACGACTCACCCAGTCGCACGACCCAGTCGCACGACCCAGTCGCACGACCCAGTCGCATGACAGACCCAGTCGCCTGAACTGCAGGTTCGCGACTGCAGAAGTGCAGAGCAGCCTTCGGCTGCTCCGAGCACGGGTTTTACACAACAAGGACCTCCAGAAGCACACTACAAACATACACAAACATGAAACACAAACAGAAAGACCTCACACGCACCCACACGACCTCATGTGTTCGGGTTGAACCTGAACACCCGAACCCTAGTTTGGACAGCCGTGAATAAGGAAGAAAAGGGACAACCAAGGTCGTCTACCTGCTAGAATAGAGTAGACTAGGCTGTAGATGGAGTCTAGACGACGAGAACAAGACCAAGCGGGTTGGATTTGGTGCTAGAATGAAGAAGATGTGAAGAAGAAGGTGAAGAGGATGAAGAAGATGAAGATGAAATGAGATTAAGGGCTGGAATATGGGTTATATACCCAGCCCAAGTTTGCAAAAATGGCGAGTTTAGTCCCTGCACTTAACCCCCAAGTTCCCCAAAATTTGTTTCGGTTGATTACGACCTTAAAATGTTCATTGTATTAAGGTTAAAAGCGCGTTTAATGATAATTGATAGCTTAAAATGGTTTTATTAATGGCAATGGTTATAATTAAAATGATACACTTGGTGATAATGGTGATGAAATTTATAAAAAGGGTTTATGCTTAGCACAAGTTCACGGAGGAAGTACAGGCACAAGGGTAATAAAGCAGACATGATTCCTTAAAGCAGGAGTTCATGAAGAAGAGAAATAATAATTAAAATAATTCTATGCTTAATTATGTCGTTCGACGGATCTTAAGGCGACGGATGTCACAGTATCCCTCATTTGAGAGAATTTCGTCCTGAAATTCAGCTGGAGTTAGGTCCAAGAGTGTCATCCACGAATAGGTGTGGGTAATTGAGTTTCATTTGATCTTCCCGTTCCCATGTAAACTCTGGCCCTCGCTTTGAATTCCACCTTACGCGAACAATTGGTATTCTACTGTGTTGATACATGTATGTCCCTAGATCATGATATGAAATGTAATAGATCTTGTTTACCTGATTTGGATGTAATTTGATATGATTAATGAAATGATATTGATTATTTGTGATTTGTAATGTCTAATATTTCATTAATGAGTTGATATTGAATTGGTTAATTATGTTAGTGATTGTTTGAATGGTTACACATAATGTTTATTAATTAATACATTCAAACTTAACATAATGAAGTTCTCATGCGAATGGCCCATGCGAATGAACCACACGCATGAATAACTTCATACGATTGACTCAGTCGCATGACTGAACCAGGAGACTGGATCAGTCGTATGATTGACACATAAGATTGGCTCAGTCGCACGACTGAACACTCAGTCGTGCGGATAGATCAACCGTATGGTTCAATCGCACGACTGAATCATACTAATGGTTCAGTCGCACGAATGAACAATACTAACCTATAAATACAACCCAATTCGTGAAAAAAAAATTTTGGGGATTCTATTATGACTCCAGACGTACCCTAGCCGTCCAGAAGCCTCCCAATTCGTTCTCCAAGTTCATAGAACACATTAGATCGATTCCCAATCGATTTCTAACGTTAGTTTCAATTCTTTATTGATTCTTCGTGTGTTCTCACTGATTGGATCGCCAATCAAATAGGATTCCGCACTATTTGATCTGGTTTACACGCTAACCACTAGGTATTTCGTTCAAATACCAGGTCCTAACAATTGGTATCAGAGCTTTGGCTCTTGATTACGTGTGATTCAATCAAGATTGATAAAAAGTTTGTGTTTTTGCACTAAAAACGCAATCTTTTGTATCATAAGTGATCTTGGACGTTCCCTGCTCATCAAAGTTTGGTTTCTACGGACTTAGGCGATTAGACCTTGCGAAATTTCGAATTTTTACGGCTAAAACACGTTTAACCTAGAAATTTTCGCAAAACAGCAGCTTTAGTCGCACGAGTGAGCCATTCGCACGACTGGACCTCACTCGCATTGCTCAGACACACGATTGGACCTAGTCGCATCTCCATTCGTACGATTGAACCATTCGTTCGCAGTGTTCATACGCATCAGCTTCATTCGCACGACTGAACTGATCGCTTAGTTCAGCCGTACGATTGAACCATTCACATAGTTATTCGCACGGATAGCCCAATCGCATCCTTCAGTCACACCAGTTGACAGTTTGTTCTAGTAGACTTAAAGTTATTCACCATGGAAGATCAAATGTCAGCATTTACTGCTGGTAAGGACTCTAGGATCCAGAACCTGCTGTTACTTGAGAGTGAGGTGGGTAATCATAATAAACCACCAAAGCTCTTAACATTAGATGAGTTTCCCCACTGGAAACAACGTTTTGAGATCTACCTCAATGGAGTGGATCCGAATCTGTGGGAAGCTATCGAGATTGGGTATAGTATGCCGGTGGGAGTCGATGGAGTAAAGCTAACCTTAGGAGGGATGACAGATGCGCAGAAATTTAAATATAATGCAGAGAAGAGGGTTTATGCATTGATTACACAGTCTATCCCTAATACATATTCCACCAGTACTCAGAGAATAAGCAGTCCAAGAAACTATGGGATGAGCTGGAAAAGAGGTACGACGGGAATGCTTCATTGAAGGCAATCAAGGCTAAGGAGTTAAAGAAGGAATTCGATAACTTCTCATCGATGGGAAATGAGAGTTTGGACGATGTTATAGATAGATTCTACCATCTGATGAGTGAACTGCATACACATGGGGTGGCTACTACCATGGAAGAGAAAGTTACTAACTTTGCAGACGGATTGCCGAAAAGTGGGCTTCATTCGTGTCTAACCTGAGACAGAATGGAATGCTGGCAAAGCTAGATATAAATGATTCATTCTAAAGCTGGGAGAAGAAGCTCTTAGGATGAAGTACAGAGCACAGAAGTCTTCATATACTCAGAATCCAGCTTTGTACAATGCCACGACTCAAGCTAAGACATCTGGAGCACCTCTCCAGACTGCATTTGTGTCTAGCTCATCGGGTCCTTCACATGCTTCTCCTTCAGGATCAGACATGTCGGGGTCTTCTTGTACCCATCATATTGGATCTGAAACAAATGCTACTAGACTGAAGACCGAGAACCTCGGTAATGTGACTGTAAAAGTAGCTCGAGAACACATGGATCTTTTGGCTGCAGTGGTTCATTCTTATGATGGACTTGTTACTGGGAAGATTGGAAACTGCCATCTGGCAGACAAGGACTATGAGCAGGTGGACGAAATGGAGCTTGAGAGAATGGACATAATGTGGGCCTTAGCTAGTGATGTCCGGAGGGCAAAGAAGTTTGTGAAAAAGACCGGACAGAACTTAGTAGCTACTAAGGATACCACATTTGGCTTTGACAAGAGCAAAGTGACCTGCTTTAACTGTGGAGAGAAGGGGCACTTCAAGAGAGAATGTGTTAAGCCAAAGAAGATGGGTAACGGGAACCCACTCTCGTCCTTCACTCGTCAAGACAAGCAAGCTACTAGTTCTACTTCATCAAGCAAGGATCCAAAGCCTTGACTGCTCATGATGATGAAGGACAGGACTGGAGCTTTAGGTTTGTCTCTACAGGGGAATCAAACATTGCAAGTGTAGAAGACATTAACGATGATTCCGCGAGTGAAGGAGATCTAGCAGTTGAGATAGCGATGTCAAATATTGAAGAGACAACTGCAACTGAGGTCAGCTACAAGCCTAAAGAGGAGACTACCACAGCAAAGACAGAAAAGACAAAATCACCAGAACCAGAGACATCTGATGCTGCGTTGATGGCTAACTCTTCTGAACCAACTCAGGTAAGTAGTACCACTGACCAAATGTTTGTAATCATGCTTGTTCTGATTGTAATACGTTTAGAAATAGCATAGATGAGAAATTTGCTAGGTTATTAGATCATAATGATAACTTAGTAAAAGAGTTGCAACTGTGCACTGAGGCTAATAGAGTATTAAAACAAAATGAGCATAGTTACAAAGAAAAGATAGACCTTTTGACTAAACAGCTTAGGGAAACCAAAAGTAGTTGCATTTAACAAGCTAATGACATTAGGTACTATCTAAACTCCCTAGAAGACACTAGAAGCAAAAGGCAGTTCTAGAAGTAGAAGTAAACTCATTAAAACAGAAACTGCACAGTTGGACAAGTTCATCACACATAGTCCAACACTTAGTGAGAGAAAGAAACAACGGGGAAGGTTTGGGTTACAAAGTGGTTCCACCACCACCTGAGACCTTGATGAACACTAAGAGTAGACAAGTAAATAATAACCCCATCAAGGATCATGTGGTGTCTACCCCTCTGTTAGTGATCCAGATTCCTCATGTTCATCTATTGAATCTGGAAACAAACAAAAGGAGGCCACTTCAAAGGCAAAGGGTAAATTGCCTTGTGTTAATCTGGAAAAAGAATTTGAAAAGGTTAACTTAAAGTCAGGGTCAAACAGAGTCAAATCAGAACCTAAAAAGACTTTAATGTTAATCTTTCACATGTTTAAGTCAAAAACAAGTTAACCAAAAGAAAAAAGATGTTAAACATGTTAAAACAGTTAACTTTGTTAAACAAGGAGAAAACATCAAAAGAACCAGAGTCAAAACCTAAAGTGAGTGATGTTACTAGAGTGTCACACACGTCTCCACAAAGAAAGTTTAATCATAAAGTTATAGCAGGTCGTGCTACAACTGTGGAGAGTGTGGCACATTGCTCCCTTTGTCCTTACTATCAGACACCTAGAAAGAAGATTGAACTTCAGAATTCAAAACCTAGGTCTTATAAGAGGAGTTCTTTAACTCCACCTAGAAGAACTAGCGAACTAATGTTCAATCCATCAGCAGAGCGAATGTTTATCACAAACAGGCATTGCACAAATCTGGATTATGGAAAGAAAAATCATCTCTGTGTCTGGTAATGATGACAAGAAGGAACCTGAGCTACCCTCACTCTCTAAGGGTCAATGGGTGGAATTATGATGTGTGATGCCTCTGGGAAACCCAAGCCAGTAAAGGCTTGGGTTCCTAACCTAAACTAACGGTTTTACTTGGTATGTGCAGGGTGTTCACTACAGTGCTGAAACAACACGTGGATTGTAGACAGCGGAGCATCCAGGCACATGACAGGAAACAAGGCTCTTTTATCAAACGTAAGCAAATAAAAGAAGGGCATGTTTCGTTTGCTGGAAACAAGGGAGGCTATATCACAGCTCAGGGAGAAGTTGGAAATCAGAAAGTTAAGTTTGATAGGGTGAACTACGTCCAGCAACTTCAAAACAACTTACTTTCTGTTTCCCAAATCTGTGATAAAGGTTTTAAAGTCATATTCGACAACAAGAAGTGTTACGTCCTAAAGAAAGATTACGTGATTCCGGAGGACCAAGTGCTGATGACAGCTTCAAGATATAAAGACCTTTATGTTTGGATCTCTCAACAGCTTCTACAACGGATCATGAAGTTCAGTGCTTTCTATCTAAAGCTAACTGAGAAGGATTCCATCTCCTGGCATAGGAGAATGGGACACATTAGTCAAAGGAAGATGAATCACTGATTCAGAAGGATCTTGTGAGAGGAGTTAACGTCAAGAATTTCCAACTTCCTGATTTTTGCGTAGCTTGCAAGAAAGCAAAAAGGCGAAGAAGTCTCATAAGGAAAGAAAGTTCATTCAATAGAACTTCCTCTGAACTTCTTCACATGGATCTGTTTGGTCCAGTCAGTACAAAGAGCATAGCAGGCGACTTGTACTGTTTTGTGGTTACTGAGACTACTCAAGATTCTCTTGGGTAATGTTTCTAAAGTCCAAATCAAAAACATTTGAGTCATTCAAGGAGTTAGTAACCACACGGAATCTCTCTACAAGCTAAAGGTGAGACAAGTACGCTCAGACAACGGAACTGAATTCAAGAATCAGTGGATGGAGGATTACTGCAAGGAAAAGGGAATTGTGCATCAATTCACTTCTGCATACACGCCTCAGATGAATGGTGTTGCTGAGAGAAAGAACAGAAGCTTGATAGAGACGCACGGACTATGCTGGCAGACTCGAAACTGCCTATCGAATTTTGGAATGAGGCAGTAGCTAATGCGTGTTATACACTGAATCGAGTTCTGATAGTCAAGCGCCATGGAAAGACATGTTACGAGATACTACAAGACGTAAACCGAATCTAGAGTATCTCGAACCATTTGGCGCGCCGTGTACACTCCTGAAGAAGACTCAAGAAGGTAAATTCAGTGAGAAGGTGATGAAGGAATCTTCCTAGGATACAACATATCGAAAAAGAGAGTTTACAACAACTCAACAGGTCTAGTAGAAGTGGGTGTAATGTTGATGTTCAGAGATATACCACACCACCTACTGGCAAAGGACCTGCCTACTTTTTCGACTATGATGGATTCTTCAAGTCCTTCAACATCCCTCTCTCTCTCCTCGGATGACGAGTAGCTACACGGATGATGGTATGATATCTTGAATACACCAACATCTAGCTCACAGGGAGAATCATCTACTCAGTCAGGGGGAGTAGTCGACGACAGTGACTCCTCCTCTGAAGATGAAGCTGAAGAAGATGACCAGAACAGTCAGGACAAACAGTTTCAGTTCCTGAAAGTCCACAGCATCTAACGGTGATGCGCTTCGACTTCGGAACCTCAAACTCCTTCTACCTCAGCTGCAGAAACAAATGTTCATAATCTTGGCTCTGAGGTAGTTGTCCTATACTCCAGGATCACGTATAAACGTCTATCATCCCTTGGATAATGTCATTGGGGATGTCAGATCAGGAGTACAAACCCGAAATCAGCTGTACTCAGCTGATTATGCCTCTGTTATGGAAAAGGGGTACATTCATGATGGTGCTTATCGATGTTTTGTCTCGCAGTTTGAGCCAAAATACGTAAGTGATGCATTAAACGAGGAGGCATGGGTGAGTTCCATGCAAGAAGAATTCTTCAATTCAAGAAGTTAGGAGTTATGGACTCTGGTTGATAGACCTAAAGGTGCTAAGGTCATTGGCACCAAATGGTCTTGAAATGCAAGAAGGATGACCAAGGGGTCATTATCAGGAACAAGGCTCGACTGGTGGTTCAAGGATTTCGCCAAGTCGAGGGAATTGACTACAATGAAGTGTTTGCACCCGTGGCAAGGATGGAAGCCATTCACATCTTCCTTGCCTATGCATCGTACATGAAGATTAAAGTCTACAATTAGATGTGAAGAGTGCATTCCTTCATGGGGAAATTCGAGAGACAGTGTATGTCAGTCAACCTGAGGGATTTGAAGATCCTTATCATCGGGATAGAGTTTACAAACTCGACAAGGCTTTATACGGCTTCATCAAGCTCCTAGGGTCTGGTATGAGAAACTCTCAACTCATCTTGTGAAACACGGCTTTCGCAGGGGAGTTATTGACTGCACACTGTTCATCAAAGAAAAAGATGGAGACCTGCCTACTGCAGTACAAATCTATGTCGATGACATAATCTTCGGTTCAAAGAACGAAGAATTATGCAAAGAGTTGAAGCAGTTATGAAGAAAGAATTTGAGATGAGTGCTATGGGGGAGATGAAGTTCTTTCTCGGGTTACAGGTGGATCAGACTCCAATGGGATATTTATACATCAGACCAAGTATGTAGGAGACATTCTCAGTCGTTTTGACATGGAGAATGCTTCTGCTGCTGGGACGCCACTTGCTACGAATCACGATATAGCACCTGATGACAATGGAGATCTTGTAGATGCCATAATGTACCGAGGAATGATTGGATCTCTCATGTATCTCACTGCCTCAAGACCTGATATCATGTATGCTACATGTTTATGTTCTAGATATCAGTCTAAGCCTAAGGTCAACTATCTGATCGGGGTCAAAAGATAGATTTTTTATCGTTATTAAGGGTACACCCCACTTGGGTTGTGTGCACCTTCATGATGATGAGATTTGAGCTTACAGCGTTCGTATAGCGACTCGGATTACGGGGCTGCAAGATGAATACACAAGTCTACATCAGCAGGGTGTCAGTTCTTGGGAGAAGATTAGTTACCTGGCAGTGTAAGAAGCAGACATCGGTTGCCTTGTCAACCTGTGAAGCCGAATACGTTGCTGCAAGTTGCTGTTCACAAATCATCTGGATTCAACAGCAAATGCGGATTACGGTTTAAAGTTTTCTTCTACTCCTATTTTTGTTGATAACTCTGTTACAATTTAGTAACTAAAAATCCGGTACAACATCCAAAGACCAAACACATCGGTATTAAATACCATTTCATAAGAGACTGTTTTGAAAAGAACTTAATAATTGATGTGGTAAAAATAATACTGATTTTCAACGCGCTGACCTCTATACTAAAGCCTTTGATAAACCACTTTTCAATATTTGCTAGAGGTCAACGGCGTTAAAAAGAAAAGTGATGTTATTCCTGATGATGATCATGTGTAGTCCGATGTAGTTTAGTTATTTTTCTTTTTTATTATTTTATTTGTTTATTTTAGTATGTTTAATTAAACTCATGTTATTTTGTTGTTTATTAAAATCCTAAAATAATTAAACCAGTTTGATTTTAGTATTTTAGGGGGAGAATAAGTCAGCAAGTAATATAAAAAAAACGAGGGAGAAGGAGTGGAAAAAGCTGATATAAGGTAGATCGTATCTGTGATACCAATTCAAACCCTTTGGAATATGATAGTACACAGGAACAAATCAAGGGATTTTAAAAAAAATTAATTTAGAAAAGATGCAAAAATTCAAGTATAAGTCTGTGTAGTCTAAGCAATATAAAAGGAAGATGATAGAAAAACTGGTAACTCCTAAGGTAACACAACGAGAGTAGACCTAGAGGTTGCTAGAACACAATTGATGTCGGTAGATTCAACACAATAGATGATTAGACCTGACTGGTGATCTCAAGATCAAACTAAGTTGTTCAACTGACTGTGGGCTTCCATCTTATCACTGGTTAACACAATCAACAATATTCCAATAAGGGGTAATGAGCATGTAAACGCCACAAATGTGTGCGGATGACCATAAATAGAGCAAAGCACAGAAAAAATGAAAGAAAAATGTTATCAAGCTAATGACTTATGTTGTTGGTGCATTTTGTGCAAAATAAAATTAAGCTGCTCTAATAAGGAGATAGGTGTGTGCCTCTCTGCTGTGCGATGGCACTGACCTGAGGATAAGCATACCTAGATATTCTAGAATTCATTGTTTTGCCGCCTCTTTGCTGTGCGATGGCACTGACCTGAGGATTGGCTTCTCTTTGAAAGCTCTAAGAATAGTCTCTTCTTGTAAAAATACCCGTTAGAACCGCTCAAAGCTCCTGAGGAATGTTGATTACCATATAAGTGTGGGATCCACAAATGTTAGTTGAAATAATTAAACCTAAATCTATCACTAGTTTGTGTCAAAAGTCTGTGTATGATTTAAGAGGACAAACATATTGACAATCATTGGGGCTGCAAATTCTTGAAAGTTCAAATCAATGTGGTAATCTAATAGTTCCAGTATGATTTCCTAAAAGTTGCTAACGACTCTGGATGAAACCAGAATTAGCATCAAAAGGTTTTTATAACGAGTCCCAAATGATTTGACTTGCCTGTATGATTCAAATTTGAATTGGTCCAGGTGTGGTCAATAAATTGACGCTGCCTATTCTGAACCAAATCCAGTATTTATCTCTCACAAAAAGTCAAAAACAAGTTTATTTTTGTTTTTAGTTTAAATCTCTAGTTAGTTAGCCATTTTAGTTTGTTTATTCGTCAGACTATATCATGAAAATCAGTAGGGATCAACTCACTAAAAGGGTCATGTCTGAGATGACCACATGTGTTTTCAAAGTTAAAGGGTCACGTCTGAGGTGACTAAGTGTGTAAAAGGATCACGTCTGAGGTGATCAAAAGTTTTTCAAGTTAAAATGATCATGTCTGAGATGATCAAATGCTCATAATGTTAATTTCAACAGGTAAAAGGGTTTAAGTGCTAAATGTTCATAAGTGTAACCCATTCGCACGACTGGATCATAAGTATGGACCAACCATGCAAATGGATCCCATTCGCACGACTGGACATGAGATTGAGACATTCACCCGAATGGCTTATCAAAATGATCCATTCGACCGAATGAAAGGGTGCGAATGAGTCAGTCGACCGACTGAGACTCAGTCGGTTAACTGAGGGTGCGAATGAAAGGGCACGAATGAGTCAGTCGACCGACTGAGACTCAGTCGGCCAACTGAATGCGACTGACTGGGCCAATCGCACGATTGAGCCTCAGTCGCCCGATTGAACCGGGCGAATGAGGCCAGTCGGCCGATTGAACTCAGCTTCAGTATTTAAAGGGCCATAGTCGATCGCATTCCACTCATCACCCTCAATCGCTCCTAAATCGCACCAAGTACCGTTACTCTGCCAAAATTTCTCTAGACCTTGTTTTCACATTGCTGTTGATCTTCTGACGTTCGTTGACTTATATAAAGGTAGATGGCATTGATATCGCACCGAAAACAGAAGGAATGGAACCCAAATTTGTGATATTCGAGTGAAACAAGAACCGGACTGAAAAATGTCCTAATAACCAACATAAACTAAGCAAAATGTTAAAATTAAGTTTAATAGGTTATTAGTGACTAAATGGCGAGTCTATTGAACCGGTAACCATGTTAAATCACTTGTTTTGGTCAAGATTCGAATCACAGGCGACTGAACAGTGGGACAGGCTGGTCGTCCGGATGAACTCTAATCGCACGATTGAAACTTGCGATTGGATCAATCGGCCGAATGAACCATGCGAATGAGCTCAGTCGGCCGACTGAACCAATCGCAGACTCAGTCAGCAGATTGAACTCAGTCGCATGTCTCATTCAACCGAACGCGCTCAGTCGCATGACAGAACAACCGACTGACTTCAGTCGCATGATTCATTCGCACGAATGAATCAGAATGAATTTAAACATTACACTTAGAACTGAATTTTGATGTATTATGTACTAATGGTTCTGTGTCTTGTGTTTCAGGAAAATGGCTGATAGATGGTCCGTTAATCCAAAGCACAACATATGTGCTCACTTGGATCATACTACTCGGAACGGGGCCGAGTTCACAGAGATTATAGCTTTCCTTAGACGTTCCCGGATACATAAGGCTATATCTACACCTTGCACGCCCTACAGGTCATTACACCAGGCATTCTGGGAGAATGCCTCAGTTGATCGCTCTCGTGAGCCGTACAGTATACGGAGCTCCATTCTGGGTCATGATATCGAGGTTACTGCTGCTGATATCCAGAGAGTTCTTGAATTGGGGACGATACGAATCACCCCACCAGATTACATCCACTGACTGTGAGAGGCTGCTTCCTCAAGATCAAGTACGCTGGGGACATAAACTCGGTGTGCTCAACAAGAGCAACCTGTGCCCCCAGTACAAGTACTTGGCGCATGTGATCCTAAAGTGCATTGCTTCGAGGAGGGGTGGGTTCGATGATCTATCAGACCAGATTCAGAATGCCTACGTGGCACTGGTGCTGAACCACCTTTCAGCTTTTCGAGTATGATCTTCTCCTATTTGGTGGAGAACCTGGAGGCAAAGGGAAAGGAAGGATTTTGTATGTACCCCAGGTTTATACAACTGATCTTCAACGAGAAGCTGCCACTTCTTCCCAAGGAGAGTCATGATGCAGTTGCTTTGGAGATTATGGATGACACGACCTTGGGTCGGATGAGAGTGTATAGGGGCAAGCAACTGAAGCCCCGGGTGAAGAGGTTGATTGGCCATTTGGCCAACGAGAGATATGTGGCGCCAGGGAGACGCAAATGGCGTCATGATGACAGTGATTCTGATGATGAGAGGCTACTGCTCCCAGAGCATGACTCTGATGATGACGACAGTGGGGACGCTGGGGATGATATGCCTACTCCACCGAGAGGCTCAGTTTCTAATGTTATACCTCCAGTGTCCGCCTCAGCTGGAGACATAGCCGAGTCTGCTGGTTTCCATCAGGATTTTGTTCCTGGTGAGGAGGAAGAGGAGTCGGAAGAGGAGCCCTTGACACGTACTGTGGGAAGCAAGGTTGTTCCCACAGAACATGGGCTAAGGGCGGTTGGTGACGCCCAAGAGACTCAGGAGAGACAGCCACTGATCCGAGTTATGCACCGGAGTCAGCTAGCAGGGTTGTAGGGGGAGCATCCACCTCAACGGGAACGAGGAGGAAAAGGATGGCTCAGCCCCTTGGTCAGAAGAAGAAGAAAAGACGACTCACTTCGTTACCACCACAGCCATCACCATACCACTTCCACAGCACACCATCCACCACCACAGCCACACCATCCACTACCACAGCCACCACAGCTACTACTACCACCACCACACCTCCCACCACTGTACAGATTCCATCTACCACCATATCTTTCACTCCCACATCACCTCCACTATTTCACAGACCCATCTTCACTACAGCCACCACCACCACCACTACCCACCAAGCTGGATCCTCAGCCCATCCATCTCATACTTATGGATCACCTCTACCTCCAATTAGGGTAGAGGAACAGCTGTCTGCATCAACAGGATGGTGATGCGCCTATTAGCTCAGATCCGCCAGCTTGCTGATCTTTACTGCGTCAGTCTCACCAGATAGAAGAGCAGGCTCGAGTGATAGAGGAGCAGGCCCAA
Source organism: Flaveria trinervia (assembly GCA_025506515.1). Taxonomy (NCBI): domain Eukaryota; kingdom Viridiplantae; phylum Streptophyta; class Magnoliopsida; order Asterales; family Asteraceae; genus Flaveria; species Flaveria trinervia. The sequence goes on from CM046448.1 coordinate 24,395,399, forward strand.
CAGATGGCTGCTCAGAGCCATGAGATAGCCCAACTCC